>OX387230.1:6000000-6485445 GCA_947561695.1 Tyria jacobaeae | reverse complement strand
CCGAGTCGGACGTTCACACTTTCCAGCAGCAATATTCTGAAATAAAAATACATTTAAGCAGAAAATTGTCTTGCTAATAAATTTAGTATATTGTACTCATTTGGTGTGTTTATATTGTTACTAATTCTGCAATCCCGCAGTCCACGTTTAGATTTACGTTAACATTTTAGTGCATGAATGCATTTTGGTTAGAAAAATGAGCATAACATTTTTTTTTTCTGCAAAAATATTTAGCTGCCACTATTCATAATTATGCATTCATATAAACTGAAAATAATTGCGAAACTTTTCACTGTAACTTTTTGCCGATCATGGTTCAGTCCCATTTACGTAATGAGAGGCAAGCCTATTGCCTTCATCGTGGCACTTTTGGGAATGAGATGAGAAAATATGGCGAATATTGACGGGAATGGTTTGATAGAAAGCTAAGAATGGGATATTGCTTACACAGATGGATTCTATAATATAAACAATAAGTGAAGCAAGGCAGGGTCGCATACCTATAACTCGAGCTAGCTGGTGCCGGGAAGTTCGAGCCCTATAACTATTGTTACATTTTTTTCTATGAATAATAGTCAATAAAACCTTATTTTCTTTTTGCAGTTAGATGTACCAGAGTCGCCGGCAAATGTTATGAAGAAGAGTCTCAGCACTTTCATAGGTAATAACTTGTTTATTATATCTTATTCATAAAATTTATAACTATCCTTAATAGAAAACAAGCAATATGGCAATCAGGTATTTGTGCCCGAAGATTTTGAATAAGATAGAGATTAGTATTAAATTATTCATAAGTCTAGCAGTCATAGTCATAGTGAGAAAATCAAATTTAAGTCTACAAAGTCCGCTGATGAAGTATCCTTCTTTTGCTTTAGTCCTATTTAAAAAAAAAAACTTTATTGTTGGCTTGAGATCATCAGGGAATCTTAATGTAAAGCTGTCTATTACAGCGGCACTGTACAATTACAATACAATACACTTTTGAAATAAATATTTTCTAATCCTAACTGCAAAAATCTATAACCATAGGTTTTTAGCTTTCGGTAAATGTACTTATTAATTTACAGGTCAGGTGAGCACAGTGCTCAATCCTGAGCCTGATGATGAAGACGACACCGAGGTTATACTGTCTTCAGGAGATACCACCATGCTATCCACCTACAAAGTAAGTCTTTAGTCTTAAATAACTTATTATATACAAATTTAACATGTACCAGTACAGACAAACAGGCATACAAACATGGTTTGCCTCAATAGACTATGTCATATAAAAACACAAATTGATACGTAGTCATTGTTTTCTTTTTATTATTACAGAAGGAGTTAGAAGCTTTACAACGCGTGGATGCCACTTTCATCGTGCCAGCGTACAGTGCGGAGTTTGAGGCGTGGCGTGCAAGCCTTGAGAGTGCCGAGGCCGGCCTAATTAGTCCACAGGCCGCGACGCGCCGGCTTGAGTCCAGTCCCCTGCTGAGGTCTCAATACGACAAGCTCGTGCCTGATGCTGTGTCACATGACGATTTTTGGGAGAGGTACAGTTTTTTTTTTTTTTTTTTTTTTTTATATTGGCCACCATAGTGACTCCACTTTGCCTGATGGAAAGCAATAGGTGGAGTCAAAGAGTGGTGGTCACCATCCTCATTGCATGTCTAGTCAATGCAGCATGGTGACCCACACTATGGCGGCCTGGTGAGATGCTTTTTCACGCCCCGCTTGAAAGAACCGGGATCATAGTGGGAAGGAAATACGTGCGCTGGTAGAGAATTCCAGGCTTTTACCGATCGGCACAAGAAAGAAGAGCCAAACCGTTTAGTTCGGGTACGTATATTTTCGACGCACAAACGGTGACTCCTCAGGCCAGCACGTGTAGTCCTGTAGAGGAAGGGAGAAGGTGGGACCAATCGGAAGAGCTCATCAGAACACTCCCCGTGATGTAGGCGATAGAGGACTGCCATAGAGGCGACATCTCTTCGCAACTGCAGAGGCTCAAGAGACTGGGTGACCTCAGGACAGTCGATAATGCGGACTGCGCGCCGCTGCAACCGATCGAGAGCGTCAAGCAGACACTGCGCATAGCCGTCCCAGAGATGAGAGCAGTACTCCACGCAGGAGCGAACCTGGGTCTTGTACAAAAGACACAGTTGCTCGGGCGAGAAGAACCGTCTCACCTTGTTCAAAACGCCGAGCTTACGCGAGGCCGCCTTAGTGACACTCTCGATGTAATCGCGAGGATTGAGATCCCGGCAAATATCCATACCCAGAATACTAAGCCTATCCTGCAGTGGCAGTTGAGTGCTCTGAAGAGTAGGAAGGGGAAGGAATGGAGACTTTTTGTTAGAGAACACACACGCTTGTGTTTTCTTGGCGCCGAACTCGACCAGATTCTCACAGCCCCATTGGGAAATGCGGCTCAAGACCCGGTCGAGCTCAGCGACAAGCTCCTGTCGTTTTTTTTTTTTTTTTTTTTTTTTTTTTTTTTTTTTTTTTTTTTTTTTTTTTTTCCTCAACGTCTGCCAGCTTGGCAGTAGGATGCCCGAAATATCGCCCGTGCACTGTACTGTCGTCTGCATAACAATGTATATTGCCAAGGGTTAACATGTCATTGATATGCAGAAGAAACAGCGTAGGCGATAGGACGGAGCCCTGAGGTACACCAGCGCTTACCTCGTGGAAGTTACTTACTGCTGAAGTTTTTTCTCTTTTTAATTCTCTCCTTATACATACATACACTTACACCCATGTCCCCGATGTAGTAAGTAGAGATACTCCCACTTTTTGCCAACACATAACTTGGTCCCACTTACGTAATCTAGGGACAAGCCTATTGCACTACATAAGAATGTATGTACTGTCTGATTGATAACAGTCTGATCCCTTAGTCCTTTTTTACACTATAAGGGGACAGGCGAACAGACGGGTCATCTGATGGTAAGCGACAACGGCCTTCCATGGACACCTGCAATTCAGGAGTCGTTAGTTCACCGTCCGCCTTTGAGGGTGATGAGGGATGGGGGAAAGAAGAGAGGGGGAATGAGGAGATGGAAAAAAGGAGAGGGATGATGAGGGGAGAGATGGGTCTCCAGAAACTTCACTCTTTTCGGGGAAATACAACGCAAGTTACTTACCAACCGGTTGTGAGGCCGTGTTATCGCACCGGGCGTGCCGGCCCATTCGTGCCCAAACATGGCTCTACCACTGTTAAACGACGTTACCTTTGACGAAACCCACTTAAAGTGATGGGGTGGCACTTTTCTGCCCCACTGAGCACCCTACTAGAGGAATAATATGTATTTTATAATGCATTTGTGAGGGGCTTTTGCATATAATAAGTAATTATATAATATATAATATAAATATATATGTGTTACGGGTTGCCAGGCCCCTCCAATATTTTACAGTTCGCCAAATATTATATTAGTTAAAAAGCACGTAATATATTGGTAGTAGGTAGCATATTATAACAAAATTAGAAAACATTGAAAACAACACAGTAATTGAACATACTAAAATTGTATATTTTTAAAAGTATTCTCTTGGTTCCATCACGGAGTACTTCGTTGTATTATCAATATGTATGTGTACTAAATATAGTACTTATGTATGTATGTTTCTGAGATCGAACTAGCACATCATATGATTCAACATAACTACCCATTCTAAATCATTAAAGTCCTGTCAATCCAAAGGTTGGTTGTGGTCCCCTCGCCACTACACTGCCGTGCCGAGTGTTGTGTGAACCCTCAAATTGTTGTTCTGAGTTTGCGTGTTCTTTGTGTTTGAATGTTGGTACAGTCCCCGCGACACCGACCCCTCGGTTGGGAACAAATCTACGCTTGCCCGGGTACTGGGGGATCTCTGCCCGGGTGGACCTTTATTTCTCCCCCACTCGTGGGATATATTATGGATTACTCTAATAAAATGAATAAAACTAAGGACGAACAGAAGGAGAAGGTTCAGGAGAAGTTTAGCAAGGAGGAAAATATCTCGTCTAAAGACGAGGATGTTCTGCTTGGAATGCCTATATCGCAGGAGCTCCCAGAAGTAACTGCGTCTTCTGGGAGCAGAAGGTCAGAACGAGTACGTTCTAGGGCAGCCAGCTCAGCGGCTGATTCTGCGGAAGAGATGGAGCTCGATTCCCGAGACACAGAAAGTCGCAAACGGGGTCGAGATGAGGATGGCGACATATCGCTACAAATGTTGCCACCGAAGGTGGCGAGCAGCAAACGTGGGAAGTCGCGCACGCCTATCTCGGCCCCGACGGGGTCGGGTTCCGTCTTTTCCAGGGCTAAAGATTACGCCCGGACGCGTGCGGAGGGCGAAATCGTTGCAGAGGAGGAGATCGCGGATCTTCTTCTTAAGATCCGTGTACCGGTGGAAGGGGGTTCTGTCCCTCCTACACCGGTTGATTTGAAGGAGAGGACAAATGCGGCGGTGGCCATCATACATAAAGTGGCCACCAAGTCCACTAACCTGAAGGGTTCCTTTGTTAGAGCCCTAAAGGACTCCTCCTCTGCCGTGTCGGGGGCTATGGAAAGCCTCATTGAGGACGTTTCGCGCCTTCAAGAGGCCAACGATCGTCTAACCGCGTCAAACCAACGCTTGACGGAGCAGGTTGCAGAGTTGAGTGCTCAATTCGCCCAATTTCGGGCAGGAGCGCTCTCTGATGGTCCCGTGCAGTCGAGTTCAGCACAGCAACCTGCTTCTACCACCTCCCCCTCTTCCTCCTTCGTTCCTGATGCCCACTTGCGTCATATCATAGATGCAGTGTGGCGACTGATGGACGGGCGCTTGGCGGGACTTGAATCAAGACTGCCTCCGGCACCTACAGTTCGGCCCCCGCTAGCCGCGGGAAGGCTTAAGGCCGTATCAGTGCCGAGTCCGCTTCCCGTCTCTGGAGGCCGCGTCACTGTTACATATGCGGCAGTGACGTCAGCACCAGCATCCAAAGCTGGGCGAACTAATAGGGCCCCAACAAAAGTAGCGAAGGAATTCCCTCCACTTCCAGCACCGGCACCCAAAGTGGGCGTACCGATGGTTCACTCGCAGGCTGAACCTGGGCCAGGCCCCTCCAACTCTGCCCCCTCCGGCTCTGGCCTCTCCACGTCTGGTCCTTCTAATGGCGGGTGGCAAAGAGTCGAAGCTGGCAAGAAGAGGTCCCGAGCGAGGAGGAAAAAGGGTACCAAAAGCGCTCCCTCTTCACCCCAAGCACCGTCTGGATCAACGGCATCGACGAAGGCAAGGAAACTCCAGCCACCGAAAACGGCAGCCGTAGTTGTGACGGTGCTTCCAGAGGCGGTAAATAGCGGCCTTAATTATGCTGCCGTCTTTAAGAAGGCTCGAGACTGTCTCACCTCCGAATTTGGGAGCGCTGGAGCTCGATTACGCCTCGCCCAGACGGGAGCTCGAGTTCTCGAGTTTCCCGGGGCCGAGGGCGCTAAGACGGCAGACATCTTCGCTGAGAGGCTGCGGGGAGTGTTCGCAGAAACGGATGGAGTACGAATCGCCAGGCCCACCAAGTGTGCGGAGATGCGCATATCGGGCCTGGATGACTCCGTCACTGTCGACGATATCCGAGTAGCAATCCAACAAAAGACGGGTTGCACCTCGGATAATATTAGGATCGGCACCATCCGCCCCGGTCAAGGTGGTCTTGGTGCGGTGTGGGTCAGTTGCCCTGTGGCAACCGCCAAAATTCTAGGCGATGCCGGCAGTATCCTCGTCGGTTTCGTGAACGCTAAAGTAACTATTCTGGCTGCCAGACCGACGAGATGCTATAAATGCCTGGCAACAGGACACACCCGCATCAAGTGTGAAAGTTGTTTTGACTGCAGCGGACTCTGCTTCCGCTGCGGTCGACCGGGGCACAAGGCGGCGGCATGTTCTGCTGCCCCTCACTGCCCAGCGTGTGCGGCAGGTAACCTACCTGCCAATCATCAAATGGGGCAGGGAGGATGCAAACCTCCCCGCACCTCTCGGATGACGTTGGGGGCTAGCAAGTCGATCCATGCTGCCTCTGAAGTCATTCCTGCGTTGTCATCGTCGCCCATGGAAGAGGCTGTAGAGACGGTTCATTAATGGATCCAGTCTCCAGCCTTCTTGTCCAGACGAACCTAAACCACTGCGCCGGTGCGCAGGACCTCTTCCTGCAAACCATGGCGGAGTGGTCGATTGGTGTCGCCGTAGCTGCGGAGCCTTATTACGTTCCTCCCCGTCCAAACTGGCTGGGTGACCGGGACGGCTCCGTGGCAGTCATCGGCTCCACGGCGGCTCATTCCCCGCCCTTGTCGCTAAGAGACAAGGGTACTGGATATGTTGCCGCTGAGTGGGGGGGGATCATCATTTATGGTGTCTACTTCTCCCCCAATCGGAGTCGGAGCGATTTCGAGGTTTTCCTCAATAACCTGGAGACCTCGATACGGCGACTAGCGTCTGGGCACGTTCTAGTTTTGGGGGACTTTAACGCCAAGTCCGTTGCGTGGGGTTCCCCCAGAACGGACGCACGGGGCGACGCTGTTGAGGAGTTTGCAACATCAGTGGGCCTCTGTCTTCTAAACAGAGGCACCACCAACACGTGCGTGCGACAGCAGGGGGGGTCGATAGTGGACATTTCGTTCGCTACCCCTGCTCTTGCCGCACGAGTAAGGAACTGGCGTGTCCTGGAAGAGGTTGAGACGCTCTCGGATCACCTATACATCCGATTTGAGCTCTCCCGAACCCAGGACCCCAGAAGGGGTCACATGGCGCGGCGACCTTCCCGCTTTCCGCGGTGGGCTGTCTCGAAGCTCGACCGGGATCTACTGGAGGAGGCAGCTATCATTTACTCTTGGCTGTCTCCGCAGCCTCCAACCGAGGAGGTAGACATGGGGGCAGGCCGCTTTCGTGATGCAATCACGCAAATCTGCGATGCAGCCATGCCCCGCGTTGCAAGTCGTCGGCCTCCAAGGAAGGAGGTCTACTGGTGGTCCCAGCAGTTGGCGGATCTCCGTGCGGCTTGTATTCGTGCCCGGAGATCCTACACCCGCTGCCGGCGGCGTCGCCGCGAAGAAGGGGAAGAGGAACGGCTTCTAGAGGAGTACCGAGGGGTCCGGAAAACTTTGAAGCTGGCCATTTGCCGCGCCAAAGAGGAGAAAAGAAAGGAGATGCTGGAGGGTCTCAATCGTGACCCCTGGGGTCGCCCTTATCGTGCGGCGCAACAAAAGCTCCGCGCGCTGGGCCCCCCCCTTACGGAGACTCTCCAGCCCAGCTTCCTGCAGGGAGTGGTTGAGGGTCTTTTTCCGCGACGAGTGGAGCACTCACCCCCGTTGATGGCCCCCTTGGCTAGAGACGACGGGGAGTTGGAAGTGGAGGATGTTCCACCCGTCACGGAGGCGGAGATAGGGGCGGCGGTTCTACGGATCCGCTCCAAGAACACCGCCCCTGGGCCAGACGGGATTCCTGCCCGAGTGTTGGCCCTGGCCCTTGACCACATGGCAGACCACCTCAGGGAGGTGTTCGACGCTAGTCTAGTGTCCGGGCGCTTCCCTGATTGCTGGAAAAGCGGGAAGCTGGTGCTTTTAAGGAAGCCGGGACGGCCTGCCGACTCGGTCGCGGCCTACAGACCCATTGTGCTGCTGGACGAGGCGGGTAAACTGTTTGAGAGGGTACTCTCTGCCCGCATCGTCCGGCACCTGAATGAGGTTGGCCCCGATTTGTCGGACGCCCAATTCGGTTTTCGAGCGGGTCGTTCGACGATCGGAGCTGTATTACGTCTGAGAGCCGTGACCGAAGAGGCGGTGAGCTGTGGCGGCGTACTGTTGGCGGTGTCATTGGACATCGCCAACGCATTCAATAGTCTGCCATTCAGTTGCATAAGGGAAGCGCTCCGCTATCATGGAGTGCCACAGTACCTGATGCGACTAGTGGCAGACTGTTTAGAGGAGCGTACCGTCATGTACGAGGACCGAGTACGAAATCTAAGTCGTCGGCCCATGTCGTGCGGTGTTCCGCAGGGTTCTGTCCTTGGACCACTCCTGTGGAACATGGGGTACGACTGGGCCCTTCGAGGTGACTTCCCCCCTGGGCTGGGCGTAATATGTTACGCCGATGACACTCTGGTCACAGCCCGGGGGGCGAACTTTCAAGAGGCGGCACGCTTGGCCACCAGAGGAGCCTCACTGGTGGTCAGGCGGATCGAGGCGCTAGGCTTGCAGGTGGCCCTGGATAAGACGGAGGCCCTTCTATTCCATGGGCCCCGTCGGGGTCCACCCCCTGGCGCCTCCATATTGGTCAACTCGATCCTCGTACCGGTTCGGGCCCACATACGCTATCTGGGCCTGATCCTGGACGGAAGATGGCGCTTTGACGAGCACTTTCTGCAGCTGGCTCCAAAGTTGGTCGGCGCTGCGTCCGCCCTTGGGCGACTCTTGCCCAACCTGGGTGGGCCCAGCGTCGCCACAAGACGGCTGTACACGGGGGTAGTCAGGTCAATGGCACTATATGGTGCACCGGTGTGGGCGGAGGCTCTGACCCCCCAGAATAAGGCACGCCTCTGGCGCCCTCAGAGGGTAATGGCGGTTAGAGCCATACGTGGTTACCGCACCGTGTCGACTGAGGCGGCGTGTGCGTTGGCCGGAACTCCCCCGTGGGATTTGGAGGCTGAAGTGCTCGCCGAAGTTTATCGGCGGACGACTGATTTCCGGGCGGATAGCGGCGATCGGCCCCCGCCCGAAGAGGTACGCGAGTGGCGTGAGGCCGCTCGCCGAGCCACGATGGCTCATTGGTCGTCCCGGCTGGAGGCTCCACGTGCTGGCTTATCCACCGTGGAGGCGCTCCAGCCGGTCATCGTCGAGTGGGCAGGGCGGCAGCACGGGACCCTTTCTTTCCGACTGACGCAGGTTCTTTCCGGGCACGGCTGCTTCGGAAAGTATCTGCACTCGGTCGCAAGGAGGGAATTGAGTCCCGCCTGCCACCACTGCGACTGCAGTGAGGACTCGGCCCAGCATACGCTCGCGGATTGCCCATCTTGGGCGGCGCAGCGTCGGGCCCTCACTGCAGTAATTGGAGAGGATCTGTCACTACCAGCCGTCATACGCTCCATGGCCGGTAGTGACAGGAATTTTACCGCGGTCGCAAACTTCTGTGAGGAGGTCATCTCGCAGAAGGAGGCGGCGGAACGGGCCCGGGAGGATGACCTCTACTCGGACCCAAGTCGCCGCCGGCGAACCGGGCGGAGGAGGCGCGCCTACCAGCGCCTCATGCCGCCCTGAGTGTGGCCGCGGGTGGTCGGGACGGGTTTTCCCTTCCACTCGCTTTAGTGGCCAGCCGCGAGGGAGTGACGTCCGCGTGTGTCTGGACGCCACCTTTTGATAGGTTTCCAGCAGGTGGTGCCCGCATAGTGCGGGCAGGCGCTAGGAGGGGTCCGGATGTCCTAATAAAGCTGTTCCCGGATTCCTTCTATTTTAAGCGCAGACTGGCACATCGTGTGGTTTTAGTCGGTTCGATTCCGACACACCGTTCCACCGAAAACCCCGGTGGGATGACGGCCCGAGGGGGTTTCCACACGAAAAAAAAAAAAAAAAAAAAAAAAAAAAAAAGTCCCCGCGACACAAGAATTAATCCTAGTGCGGGACTTTTCTGTGCTTGTTGTGATAAGGGCTCATTGTACGTTTTATGTTATACAATATATATTTTTTATAATATATTTGGTGTACAATAAAGAGTAGTTATTAAATTGCCATGAAGCATGTACGTTCCAGCCAGTACGTTCAACTTAACAATAATAAAATTGTAACAGCCAATATCTACATTGAAGAAAAACTAATATCTTATAGGGAGATCAAGACATTTTTACAATATGGGTCGGTCTGTCTGTTGGATGCGGTTTTCATAGAGGTCTTGCTTAAAATGTAGACTCCATTTTATGAATGTATTCTATATTCCATTCGTACCAATTACTATATGTTAATGCTTAATGTACATTATCTGTAGATATCTATTTCGCGTGGCGTTATTGCAAGATCGTTTGGCGGCGGCAGCTCGCAAGCAACCCGTGGAAGAGCCCACTCAGGACCCAGTGCTTGCTCACCTGCCCATGCAAACTGCTAAGGAACCTATTATACAGTGAGTACAATACTTTATTATCATGCTACTATTATGGGTAGATGGATAAATGGGGAAAATGTTTGTTACTCTTTACCGCACAAACGGCTGGACAGATTTTGAAAAAAAATTGGCATCCATAATCTTTACACTTTTCAAACTATAAATACCAATTAACCTAGTCTTTAATTTTTTAAAGCAACTTTTTTTTTTGCTCATTAATAACTTTTTGTTGATGTGTTTAGGTGTCCGGTTTGCTCGTTTGCCCCCTAACGTCTCACTGTAAAAAAAATCTTGGCTATTGTTATCCTTTGAAGTCCTTACAAATCAATAAAAGTAGCACATTGTCCTATTTGTATACACTTTTTAAATATGCTATGCTAGCTGCTGGTCATCAACAACAGGTATTTCTATATACATGTATATAGAAATACTGTATACATATATCGATCCCAAATAATAAATGCCTACCAAGCACGTTACCCATCTACATCTGGCTAATCTTAAAATAGAACCCTGGACATTACGATCGCTAGCACAATAAACACCATCTTATATGGCAAGGCAAAAATTGGGTAGGTGACGTTTGATGATGCAATGAGCTATAAGATTATTGACAATAGTTGACAGTTGACGTTCTGTTTTGCTGTCACGTTTTTAATATATTTTTATTCATGAAAAAAATATTAAAGGGAATATAGAAATATGTAGGTGTGACGTCACGCCTACTTATTTCATAGAAAAATTATAGTTAACCTACTTATATATTAATAAAGAATAGGCTATTTGACACTTATTTAATGATAATCTTATAAGGTATTATGTTGATCTGTTCTTCTAAAAAGAAATATTTATATTTTGTGAGACTTTAAAACAAGACTCCTGGA
Organism: Tyria jacobaeae; assembly: GCA_947561695.1. Taxonomy (NCBI): domain Eukaryota; kingdom Metazoa; phylum Arthropoda; class Insecta; order Lepidoptera; family Erebidae; genus Tyria; species Tyria jacobaeae. The sequence goes on along the minus strand of OX387230.1, from coordinate 6,474,481 downwards.
AAGTTGTAGATTACAACGGGCAGAGAACTATGTAGTTAATTATTTAGCGCACTAAATCTTAGCCTTAAACCGGTTAAAAGGGATGCTGAGTCTTCTTCAAGATAATTTTGATACACGACAGCAGCGATTTTTACGTAAACAGTTTTAGAAATAAAAACGGATGACGTGTGTTTGTTTACTTATGGTGCGACGTCACATCATGGCCTACAGCGTTAACATCGTTTGAAGTTTAGAAGATATAACAGAAATTTTAAATTGAATTCTTGAAGAATTCTTTAACTCTTTATTTAACGTTTTTTTTATACGTTGATATATTTTGGTTTCCTAGAACAAATAGCGTAGGATTTAATCATGTCTTGTTTAATATTTAATATAGGTCAAGTAGCCTATTTTCGATTGTAATGGGAAGTATAAACAATAGCCTGCGCTGGTCACGGTTGCATAGTTGTAACTCCTACTGTGTATTTCCGGGACACTCGACGACTAACCTAACCAAATAGCTTAGCCAGCTAGAATCTTTTCAGCAAAAATAATATATAAACTTGTTTAAAGCAATGTTTTGTTTTCCAGGAGTCCAAAGAAAGTCCTGTCAGGCATAGACAATGAGAAGCCCTTCGAAACCCCAGACCTTGACAACGCTGTAGCTTGGGAAGACGGTAAGTAAATAGGGTAGATCTGTAGACACAACCACGTGCCTTATGTGCTGAGTATCGGTGTTATACTTATCGATGTCTCGGTGGTAAAGTCGAGTAAAGTTTGGATCTCACGAGTTTACGTAACATTTAGAAATGAAAAGTTTTTGGTCTCTGTGGTAAAATATAATGGGTATTTGGTGTAAATTTTTTTTTTGTTTATTTCCCTGATTGGATAAAAAACTTTTAAGAATATACCTGTTCGTTTTTTTTAAGTATTTTCATCATACGTTAAGAAATCACTCCACAAATTTATTGTTTCATGTTTTATTATCAGCTATATGGGATCCAACCCTTACTCAATTCTTAATAATTTACACTTAAATGTACTATACATAAATAGCATATACTCGAATGTAACCTAAATCGATATTTTGGGCTTAGTATCCTATTATGGAAGGGGTATATTTAAAATATGATTTTAGATAATATATTGTATAACCTTTTATTGGTATTAAAATAACAATAGAACATAGGGTACGAAAACATCTTTTAAACTAATATATACATTGTATTTGCTGATTATTAGTTATTAAAACTCCTGTAATATTTATATTCTTTAATAAAACATATTTTTGCAATAGTTGTTTTTATACTCCCAAGTAATTTTTAAGATGTCCATAGACAATTTCCGCATAGGTACAGTCTTTTTGAAAATGTATTAATTAGAATACAGCGATTAGTAAGCGCCTAGTGTCATAAATTCTAATAAAAATATATTTTACTTATTGTTTACATTTGATACATAAATGAGCCCTCTTAACTCTTATTTTATTACATTAAATTTTCATTAAAATTGTGGTGAATAGAAACAGAATCTTACAGCGACTGTTCTGGTCCTGAACTATGACCTCGTCAACATTCCAAAGACATTCTCTTCTATTCTAGTTTAGTTTCTAGTTCATTTACATACTTTGGTACTACTCTCTCGGTGCACCGTTTATAGAGTCTAAAATGGACATAAAATGCAACAAGAATTTTTTTTGCAATGCCCATAGAATTGTTTTATTGAAATGAATTTGAAAAAGAACAATTTAATAAATGGATTGATATTGGATTCCTATTTACTGTTTCTCTTCACCCCACGTTTTAATATAGTATGGAAATCAAATTAACGCCACTTCTTAAACAGTTATTTTTTGCTTTAATTCTTTCGCATCCTAACTGTAATATATGTATATCTTGCTCAATTTTGTTTTACTCTATGCAACAACTCTGTACAGAAGACTTCGCAAACGACATGGAACTCACGGAAGAACAACAAATACTACTTCTAGAAGAATACGAGAGGGAGATCGCCACAAAGAAGATGACCAAACAGACATCCTCCCGTGACTTGGCTAACAACAATTCAGACAAGACCACCAGCACAGACAACAAAAAAAAGAACTTGCAAACCAGAGACAAAATGAACAATAAAAAAAATAAAAATGGCCGCTCACCCAAAAAGGTGCATAAATCTGACGTTTGTGGAAATAATTTAGTTGAAGACTATTTTGCTGAAAAAGATGTAAAAGATGATGCCAGTGCAAATTCTGACGAGAGTTGGGAGAAGGAATTTGATATTGAAGACGGCCTACAAAAAGCATGAAAGAATCCAGCCATAGATTTATTATAATAATATCGCCATGGTACATTGTGCGGGTAGCAGCCATCTTAGAATCCAGTGTGAAAATGTATATGTCGTTTATCTGTTACTGCACTATATATATCTTAATGAATCCACAAACATACAGAGCTTATTACGTATTTGGTTTAAGTTGTGTATACGTTAAGGCAAGCTGAACCGCACAATGTTACTATCAAGCAAACTGCTCACATGTTTAGCTTGGGCAGGTAGCCCCGTTTATTTGTCGTCATACATTCATTTCAGTTCTTTATGTACTCGCAAATGTAAGCTGGTTACTGAACGAAATCTTATATCTCATGAAGTGACTTCAATATTTTAAATATAAACTAAAATGAATATAATGCTAAAAGACTTTCACGTATTTTCTTCTTAAAAATAGTTAATAATGACACGAAGGTCGAAGGTAAATTGATTAAGTCCCTCCACTGAGTATGCAGGGACAGCTAACATTAATTTAATTAATATTTTAACAGTTCGAATATCATCTTGAATATCACCTTCATAACAGCAGAAACTGGCCCAACAAACAGAGGATTACCATTTTCAGCTTTATTTTAATTAAAATATTATTAATATAATATTGACAATTTAAGTGCTCAAACATTTTGCCGCTTAATCTGAATTGACTCTAGGACGGAATTCTATATTATTACCTGTTTACAGTATGTTTTCATATATTATTATGAACGCCCAGTATTAACATATTCGCTCAAATATAGTATTTATTTTATTGAATATGCCATTCACTTATAGAAATATCCAATCCCGTAAAAGTAATTATCCCTATTGAGGAAATTAAGTATAAAAAGTAAGTAGTGTACCGATAGCGCTATTTATTCAATAACTGTTTAGTACGAGTTGTTATTACAAATGTTTACAAGAAAAGCTTTAAATAATTATTAAATCAGTAGCTTATTCAAAAAGCAGCCTAAAAGCTCTCGTTCATGATGGGTCTTTAGTACCTGCCTACTGGATCTGCTACCTTCTGTAGTGCCTATTACCTGCAAGATGTGATATAATAAATGAATGTTTGATAAGCAAATATACCGAGGCTGTCTAATCTGTAACCATGTTGATGTTCATGCCATTTTAAATTACATAATATCAAGTATATGTTATACAACATAATATAGAGCAAGAAAATATGCAATCTTCAATTCGTTTTGCATCAATCGGTATTAAGATGAATTATTGTTTTAATGCAAGATTATTAGTAATATTTAACTTTTCTGCATGTTAAAAGAATGCAAGATAACCTTCAATTATATTTAATCGTATTGAAAATATTCATATTTTTTTGTCTATAGCTCATCTTGCGTGCAGTTAACAATGTGCAATTTTAATGCAAGATGAATTAACGATTGTAAAATCAAATTACATTCGGCTTCTAAGTCCGTATCGCGACGACTGACCATGATATACATATATTTATATATATATATATATATATATTAGTTAAGGACTACACATTGAATTCGATATCTGAGTGGCAAAACTATTTAATAAATTCGCCGATTTGATCAAGGATGTTTAAATTTCGTCCTAGTTAATCATCGCTAGTAAAATTATTTTTCTATAATTTGAATATCTGTGTTAAATTCTACTTAAAACAATGTAATCAGCTGTTACTATTGTTACCATAGGTAGGCCGACTAAAATTGTTACTTGGTCAATTTAAAAGTGCCGCCTTTTTAAAACGTTAATAAAATTACGTCATATTGTATCTCGGTGTACATTATGTTACAAAAGTTAAGTTTAAGTGCACATTTATTGTGTTCCTTTTTAAAGGCACCTTCTCTCTCCTTTGCATTTATTTAAATAAAAAAGTCACATTATCAAAGAATACTCTAAGTTAATGTTGCCACAGTGAAAATACATCGCAGTAGTAGTATTTTAGACTATATTATAATATACTTTGATAATGTGATGTATTTGTACCTTTATATACTAACATGGATTTTAATAATTTAATTTAACTACACCACATTTAGGTGTGCTGTTAATTCTATTCCCGAATAGGGTATTTAAATTTGCCTAAAAAATTTGTTACATGTGTATGCGAGATGTGTTTTACATAATTCAGCAAATGTTAGGAAAAGTCTTTTAATTACTGCTCGGCAGTAGTCTTTAGTATCATATAAGTCGATAACTGGTTGTTTTAAATGGCATATTTGCAACAGTCAGGTAAACATATATTTAATCTCGTTATGTAATTCACCTAAAAGAATTGCTATTCCTTTACTATTTTTCTTAAGTAGCACAGTATTGCTCTGCTATTATTCCTTACACATATTGTATACATTTACTTCTATAAATTGAACAACAGTATAATTATATATTTTGTAGGCAAGTTTAAATAACTCAACTGTATGCATTGAAAGTGCTTTCAAATCTTGCTAGTGGTACAATAATAATCAAAGTGTGATATCCCACTAAATAGGACTAAACTAAAATAGGTGTAAGTAGTTAATGGTAATAATATAGAACGCTCTGGCAACATATGGCTCTAGCTAAGACAAGTGCTGCCATAAAAAAAAATAGTTTGTTCTATGGGTTTGATTGCTCGCATAAATTGTAAAATGTGGTTGTCCTTTTTATTTACTAAATTATAGGTAACTTTTTTGTATATCCTCGTATTGCGATAACTACATTATTATATATTTTTGATTATTGAGTTTAGAATATTGTGTTTTATTACAAATATTAAAGCAAAGATAGTAGTGGCTGCTTAATATTTACCACAGTTTCAGAAAATGTTCGTTTTTTTTTAAATATTTGTGAGTTTTAAGATGTATTTTATCAATTGTTGGCAACACTACTGTATCTATATAGAAGTGGGCAAGCCTTTTTGCATATTTTATAAGATATTTGGTTCAGTAAATATTAAATTAAGTGCAATAAAGTTATCCTACATTGTAACTTGACATTTATTTTGAATATATTTAGGTTATTTGAACTCCCACGAGTTGACACTAGGTACCGTTATGTTTGTGTAAATTATTATGAATATGAATAAAAGTTATCAAAAATCGTATCTTTTGTTTGATTCTATCTTACTTAAAGTTATTGATAGAAATACGATCGACTCTTAAGTATAATAGGCACCGGTAATCGAACTATTTCCCGTGAAGCTTCAATTCGGCCGCATGTTTATAAACCTTCGTGTTTCACTCTTATCTGAGTTTTACTGCATCAGGGCTATGCGGACTTTTGAGGCAGCCGGTCCGAAGAAGGACGTAGTGTTGAATCTGAACTATTCGCATAACTTTTAATTCACGAATCTCTGCTTTTACCTAATGTGTCGGAGTAGTCTTTATTTGTAATTTCTCAAGATGTTACCGAAATACTTAATTTTTAACCACCTTATATACATATAACCGCTTCGCCAGTGTTATTATGAGTTATAAGTTATTTATTTTATTATATAACTAATGTATTACCACAACAAGATGGCAACGCACTTGCGACTTGAGTTTCAAATGTCCATGGCCGGGGGTTTTCATGTACCATCAGATAAGCCGTCTGCTCTTTTGCTCTCTAGACCATAAAAATAAGTAATTGTAGGGACTATTGTCTCTTGCCACGAAGGGAGAGAGCCTAACAAATGTATGTAGGTATGTCGTCCTTTAAAATTGACGTGTTCTATTTCCTTCAAATGAAAAAATAAAATAAAATAAATATTAATTTAGTTTCTGTTTGGATATTGTACTGGCAGTGGCTGTCCTTGTTAATGGGTTCCAGAGGTGTTTTTTCTCTATTCTACTGCACTCCAGTTTGGCACACTCAGGCGTTGTTGATTTTCAAGCCTACATTGAAATATTCGAGTTTCCAGCGACTGACCTAACATAACAACGCACTTGTGACTCTTGAGTTGCGGATGTCCATGGGCGGCAGTAGTCACTTACCATCAAGTGACCGGGACTTGACAAACATACAAACAACGGACATAAAGAAGTTTTTTTACCTCACATTAGGTGGAAAGTGGCATTGGGGCTAAACGATTGAGCCTTTACGGGAAGACATGACTAGCATTATTAACAAAAATGCGTTTTTCTAGGCTAGTTTTAAAGTTTTTTTATTTAACGGTTTTACTCACGTGTGTATTTCGGAGATGCCGGACTAGTTTCAGTCTCGACAGGAGACCTTTCTCATGGAGTAAGTCGTCCAGCAACGCAACCGTCTTCGTCCGCTAGGTCCGAAAGAGATAAAAACAGATGCCAACGTCGCTTACTCAGTGTGCCGTCCGGTACCGTCGCGGCTGGACGACTTACTCCTACCGACCGAAACTAGTCAGGTATCCCCGAAATACACACATGAGTAAAACCGTATACCTATTTAAATAAATATGAATGTAACTCTCGAAAGTTTTTATTCTAATAGTTTAAAAGTATTTATGATGTTAGTAGGCGATATTCTAATAGATCTATATTTATAATAAGTAATAAAATTTGAAAGTATGTTTTATTAATTATTTTAATTGGAAACCCCTTCTATATTAATAGTTCGGGTAATCGATAAATAATAGTCAATAAATCGAGAAAGTTGAGCAGTATAACAACACTACGCATGAAGGCTTGATGATTTTTAATTTGTAGTAAGCTATATGTTGCCATTACATTGGTAAATCAAATATTGAAAGTACTTAAATGATTAGACTTTTACATGTTATGACGTCGCAAATGTTGGTATTTCATACATATTTTGTTATTTTCTGTTGTTTTGTTATCGTTATTTTTTTTATGCAGCTCGTACGTATTCCATTTGATCAAATGAAGAATTTTGTTAAAAATAAGTACAAAGACCAGAAAAAAAAATAGAAGTATATATTTAGTTTCTGTTTGGCGAATGTGCTGGTGGCGATTGTCCTTGTTGGTGAGGGTAAAAAATAGGCTCCACAGGTTGCCCCAGGTTGCCCGCGCTGCCGCCTGGATGAGGATACGGATGGTGAGGAGGCGCTCCCATCCATTGTGGATACCAGTATAAGCCCTAGGAACACGAAAGAGCTGGTTTAGAATTTTTTAAGATTTCAACCGACTTTATGATGTCATTTGAGACCATTATTGAATCGTCATAGAAAAAGAAAACCCATCACAAAGCCTCTTACTTTCTCAATACCAACACAATAAGATCCAGTGATGGGACATTCTCGACCATATACCGCTTAATCACGGGTGGACTCATCCTACACTCGAATCGACAACAGATGTCCATACTGTGAATTGTAGATACCTAGATACTGAGTAAAACATTACACTAGGCCTAAAGATTCACTAGGAAGGATCAGGGTGTTTTAATCAATCTGTTCGCGGATTCCTCCTATTTTAGGGGCAGTATGGCATACCGTGTGGTTTTAGTCGGTCCTATTCCGACACACCATCTCACCGAAAACCCCGGCGGAATGAAGGCCCGAGGGGGCTTCCACACCAAAAAAAAAGGCCTAAATATTCATAAGCTCCTATCAAATATTGACGTTTTCGCCGACAAGGATGACGGCAAAACCCCCCACGTAATCTATTACGGCCCCTATTACGTAAGTGAGATAAAATAAAGTATATTCGGTAAAATGTATGTGACTATGGTCTGATGTGTTAATGTTACCGATACTATTATGAAATTTTAAAAGGTACCTTATTGCCAGATCCTTGACAAGTGAAGCGATACTCGTTGACAGTTAGCGAGTCGAGGTAGCTGATACCAGCAATGGATCCGTAGTTAGGCGGGAACATGTACCAACAGCCATCGAGCGTATCTAAATCACACAGTCACAGTAATTTTTTTAGGCGTTTTTGTAACGTTAGTTACTGAACGAAGTTCTACATTCTCACTGGTAAGCGCAGGGTCATAAATGAAAGCCGATATACACAATAAACCTTTTATATTGATTAAATAACTTCCACAGGGACCTGAGTGCAGTTCGTCGCCCGAACAGATACAGGCCCGGGAGGCAGGGCGTAGTGTTCCGTGCGTCTCTCAGAGTACTGTGACCAAAGGGTGATGGTCACAGCGAGTGACGGGACCCGTCTTGGGTGAGACGGGTCAGTGCCGGTCGGAGGCAGCGAAAGACTGCCACGGCGATTCTCGCTCCCCGATCATAGGCAAGCAGAAGAACACCGGGGTGGTTTTTTGTCGGTAAGAGTCCGACATCCGTCGAATTTTTCGATATTTGAATGTTTTCGAACTTAAAGATATCTTCCTAAGTCGATATTTTTTGTACGTCCTTCAAACATACTTCTATCTCGGTAAATCAGTACCCAACAGCCCTTATCCTAAATCTATTGCAAGTATTGCATGCAGAAACTTACAAGTAATATTTGCCGTTGAATCATCAATGGTATTGTCTGTGGTAATTACGTTAAACATCTCTGTCGTTTGCTCGATGAAAGGAGGCACAGGCGATAAGCCGGTTCCTGGATCTCCGGGGATTATAAACGGACCTGGAAGAAGCAATGGCCTATATGACTGTCGAGGCAAATCAGCATATTTTTAGTAAACGTCAAAACGGTACGATTTCATTCATTCTGCCGGGGTACACAGGGATTTCCTTTCTAGGGTACACCTTAGGCCCCGGCCAATAGACCCGTTGACGGAACACTGTGTGGTTTTAGTCGGTTCGAGTCCGACATACCACCTTACCCAGTAGCCCCGGTAAGGTGACGACCCGTGGGGGTTTCCACAAAAAAAAAAAAAAAATACCTATCAATAATTCCCCTATTAATTTTATTTTATTTATACCCTGTTTATACTATAAAATTAATTGAAAACCGTAAAGTAACACAATAATAAATATTTTAAGTAATATTATTGTCCGACTTAGTGAAATAATTTAATTAGAGCACATTTATATTTTCTGAATATGTCATCTACCCACTTGAGAATCGTCGTCAAGTCATTTTGTTGTCATCTAGTCGGCAAAGTCGGGTATGAACTGTGTGCCTCTATTTGTTTACCCAAGTGCGCAAGAAAGTGGATTATGTTTCTCCAGTATCCATCCATAATTATGTATATGTCTACGCATTCAATAGATTTCGACATTGAAGGTGTCATTGATAGTGGGAGTTACTTAGAGTATAAGATTTCTAGATAGCATCAGCAAGAATAGAGGGTAATGTCGCAACGCAACACGCGTGGTTTACGGTTCCGTAGAATAGAGTCACCCTATCACTTCCGTCACTGTTATCTATCAGACAGTATGTATGAATATAAAACTCGTATGCATTATAAACTTACGCTTTTTTGTGTACGTTATCTCAAAATCTTATAACCTATGTCACTATTAAGGCGATTAGTGTGTGATAATGAAACATCATATATGCATGCGATCGAAAAACAGAACCCTGTTTGTTACGGAGTCGGTTAAAAACATAAAATATCTACACAAACACACGTAAACGAAACGTGTGGAATTATACTGACTGGTATGACTTAACGTTAGTTTACTTTTGTTTTTGTAAAGTAGTAGATATTAATAGAAACCAGTATTCTTACCGCCATAGAAGTTTGTGTAGTTCCACTCGCAAACGTGATGGTGGCAGACCAGCGGCGAATATTCTTCTTTCGTGTAGTAAACTTGACCATTGGGTAGTAACTGCAAAATATGTTTTTTTTTTTATAAAAGGATAAATGGCCTAAGCTGATCGTCCTGTAAAATCAAAGTCGTTTTTTTGTTACTACTGAACAACGCTAGTTAAGTTTAGACAAACGACAAAAGTAAAAGTATAGTTTAGACAAACATACAAAAACGCTATCCGCCTTATTGGTGTATAGATTTTATCTGTGATTAACTGTAATAGTAGTGTATACGAGCCCCACACAAAATAGTTCGTCTAGTACGGAAAGTAGTGCAAAGCGTAAAATATAGAAAGTAGATATGGGTAAAATAATTAAAAACGTTTAATAAAAAGTAAACCACAATTTGAGGAACTTTTTTAAGTTTATTTTAACATAATTGAAATTCTTTCATGACTCTACATAACATAAAAAAACTTAAAAATATTCTAAAAAACAAAACGCAAAAGTATTCGTCTACCCTTGTCACTCACGAAAAAAAGGTTCGTCTACCACTTAGTTGTGTCGCCTTTGCTCTAAATGCAGCTTCTCAAACAACTTTAATGCGAAGAGGCATGGTTGCAACCAACGCTGCACACTCCTCAGGCGTAATTGACTCCCAGACAGCCAAGAGTTTAGCCTTTAAGTCGCTCTTCGAGCTTGATGGATTTTTACGGAGAACTTTTTTCATTTTCCACCATAGGGTTTCGATCGGCGACAAGTCCGGGCTGTTAGATGGCAATTCGATTGTAGGGATGCTTTTCGCCAGTAGCCACGTCTTTGTTGTCCTTGGAGTATGGCAGGAAGCACCATCCTGTTGAAAAATTAAGGAATCTTGATGCTTAACTGACGGAATAGAGGGCAGCATTGATAGAACCATCCACAAACTGCATACCACCAACACCTTGTGCAGACATGCAGCCCCATATCATAAGAGACGCCGAAAACTTCACTTTGCGTTTGAGACAATCAGTATGAAATGCCTCATTTTTTGTTCTGAATCACTTTTTTCCTTTCATCGCCGACTGTCACTTCAAATTTGGATTCGTCACTCCAAATGATACTACGCCACTGATAAGAAGTCCAATTTAAATGATCACGAGCAAACTTCAACCTCTTATTCTTTTGTACAGCAGTCAAGAGTGGTTTCTCCTTAGCGGTAAAAATCCGTAACCCATTCTTTTTATGACTCTTTTGCAAGTATCAACTGAGACGTCTTTGTGAATCATGTCCTTCCATTGCACCGTGAGTTCTCCAGCTCGAGGACTACGATTATTTTTGATAATTTTCTTCAGGATTCTGTTTTCTACTGCACTTGTGATGCGTGGTCGACCAGTTTTCTTCAAACAAGAAGTCGTTCTATTCTTTTTATAGTGCTGAATGATAGATTGGACTGTAGACCTGGGAAGTATCAAGTCTTTAGATATTTGGTAACTTGATTTGCAAGCATCGACCCCACAAGCTATTCGCTTTCGAAGCTCTTCACACACGGGTTTGCCACGACCCATTGTTATTGAAAACGAATGAAAAAAAACTTAAACTTTCAGAATTTATACTGTCTCACTGGACAAATGACACAGAATTACTTTTACAAATTTCAATAATGCTACATAATTGTATAAAGGAGGAATAACCTTATTTAACTCACCGATAGTCGAACTCTTTTGCATCGATTAACAATTAGACGAACTATTTTGCTTATAATTTCTTCGAATTTAAAACAGGATATGTATAAATTTAAAAAGCTAAAATAGTTTATTGGTGCATAATTAAAAAATGGCATAAGTATCGGCGACATGTGATAGTAGAACAACTTAATATTTTATACAAAATAATAGATATACAAAAATAATGAAGTTAGAAAAAATCTCACAGACAAAATTTCACACTAGACGAACTATTTTGCATCGGGGCTCGTGATAATTAAAAACAAAAAGATATGTACTTCATAAGTAACATGCAGTGCGGATGACGCATACTTGTTTACAAATTCACGAAGTCACATTATGACCGAAAGCATTTTCATCGATTTAAACTTAAACAAAAAAAAATCTATAGAAATCTAGAATTAATTTAAATAGATTTACATATTTCGGATTCCCAAACCATAGAATATAATCACTTATAAAATAAAATTTGATTTGAGTCATGAAACCTATTGTATATCTAATGGTACTTATTACGAATTCCCTGAACAAGTTCATAGGCAATTGACTAAACTAAACTTAATCGAAAACGTTTCAAAATGATAATTACTTCATTTGAAATGCCACATGTGTGGACTGAGATTTACTAAACATTGAAGCAAAGGACTGCCACTTGTAGATCTCATTTATTTTTTCTAATTGTAAATCTAAATATCTAATAGTAACACAACGCCGAGGACAATAAGACTACCGCATTTGAAGTAGAGTGCTTTGCAGTCAACAATTAAACTTACCAACATATAGTCATGGTGCCTATATCTAACGCCCTGTATGTTGAAGTCTAGAATGAAAGAGCCGGAGGTGATGATGCAGGAGGCTGCGGTCAGAGGCGGCAGCTTGTACATCTCCGTGCCACACTTCACTATGGCTTTAGGAAGTGTTGATACATCACGAAGGTGCTGTAGACTCTTCTTGAATGGAAACCTAGAAGTAAGAGCTGGTAAGAATTTCAACATAATCTCGAAATATACAAATAAAGAATACTCAATCATTTGAATAGCAATATTTTTTTTTATTATCCTTTCAACAATATACTTAAATATTATATTTTTTGCAGGCTTGTATGAAAGATGTAATGGCAGTAGGTACTAAATATTAACTTGTAAGATATGTACGGATAGAAGCAAGTGGTATTTTTGACCATGAAAGAGCCATGCTTAGACACGAATGGGCACGAATAGAGCATTACCACGGCCTCACAGAAAACTGGTAGACAAACAATGCTTGCATTGTATTGCCGACTGAGTGAGGGTATTAGAGGCCCTGCTGCCGCTCTCCTATTTCCCCTCCGCTCATCCCTCCTCTCCATTTTCCTGTCCCTTCATCCCCCTATCCTTGCGACTTACCATAAGGTGACACGTCTGTTCGTCCATCCTTCTATTAATAGAAAAACAAACAAACGAAAGAAAATGGTTAATATTACTAAAATCCTTATTCTAAATATTAATACTTTATATTTACCTGAAAATACAGATTTCATTGTTACACTCTAATCCGTGAATAAAGTTGTCCGTTGAGAAAACAACGTTGGGGTCCTCCGCCAAAAAGTATCTCTTTTCATCCATGAAGTGTATGAATCCCATGAAATAAAACGCTCTGCCCTTGCAGTACGGACTTGGACCCTTCCCCATGTTGTATATATCGCTGTACAACTCCGAGATGAATATGTACACGTTCCTTCCGCAGTAATACTCTGTAATAGGCTTATTAATTAACTGAAGATGCTGTGTAGTATATAGTATATGCCCTAGTCTAAAGTCGTGGGCTAGTCTATCAAATTTATTTATCCATTCACAAACAAAGATCACATTAATTATATTTTAGTGTGTTTTTCATGTAATGCAAAAAGTATTTGCCGTGTCGTGTGGTCCATTTCATTCATTGAGTGTCGTGAAATTCGATTAAGGGATCGGACGGTTATCTATCAGGCAGTATGTAAACATTCATAAAGTGCCCGATGGACGGCAATAGCTTTGCCACCAATTACGTTAGTGGGACCAAGTTCTTATATTTCTTATATGAAAAATGTGGATGTTTTTACACCTCTGCCTACCCCTTAAGGAGGAGGATATACACTCTTGTGTATTTTCAAGCTAAGGGGCCGCGTACTGTTATGCCTTCCCATACAGTTACATGCTAAAGCCAGAACTAGAAAATAACCACCGATTGAAATTGACCAGTCCACGGAAACCTTTAAACTTAGATTCAGCGTCAACAGTCATTTCTTACCTTAGTATCTCACTACTATTATATGTTGATGTTTGTTAATCTTAAAATAATTTGTGCACATAGATATAAATACATAGGTTATAGTGTGAAATAGCCCATAGGCTACATTTTACACCGGAAAATGGTGGTTCAAAATTTCCATGCGAACTAAGTAGCGAGCAACAGCTCGTTCACCATATATTTTAAAAATAATACCTGTTCAGTCCGTCTTGTCCATTTTATCTCGCTGACAGTCAAAACACAAGTCTACTTTATAGATATCAGAAGAGTTAAACAAACGTGTATAAAATCGCAATAAGCATTTTTTCGTAAGCTTTACCTTGACTCAAGTAAAACTCGGCAGGCACGGCACCTCCTGCCAGGCTATTGAACGTAGCCACCCTCTCAGTTTTAATAGCGTTGTGGTTATCGTACATCGTCAGCATATTGTCTATAGCATCTTCTAAAGCTATGAGTAAAACCTACAGAGTAAATATAAAATTCTGGGTAAAAGCTGTTTGCTGGATAAGTCAATCTCAAAGTTTGAACACTGCCATATTGTACTAAATAATATATATGATATCTATATCTATAGCTAAGCATATAATATTGATTTTGCATATCAGGCCACCAAGTGGAATTTTGTGTTGACGATAAAAATGCAGCGCTGCCTGTCTATATCCTATATACCTACTATTGTAGTCTTTGGGGTGTTACGAGGGGCGTTCAATGTATTCTCGGTATCGGACGGTTTTGAAACCGGTGGTGAAGCAACACTTCCGTTGCATTTCCCCGAAACTAGTTACATTTCCGGAGGCCCAACTTCCCCCTCTCCTTTTTACTCTCTCCTGACCCACGCCCCTTTTCCCATCTCCTCATCCCCACATTTTCTTCCGTGGCGGCGGTAACCTGACCGTTTGAGTGAGGGTCATCTTCAGTGCTCTCTCTGCCTCTTTTGAGTCTTGGTAAACGTCCACCATTTCTTTATGAATAATTTTTTGACTACTTACTTGTTTTGTAAAGAATTTAATCGCAGCGCAGAGACCAATTTTCTTCATCACCGACAATCATAATGACTGCATTATAATTGTCGTTGACTAAGAATTACTAGCAAACTAATAATTACTAGCAAACTAATAATTACTAGCAAACTAATAATTACTAGCAAACTAATAATCACAACTTTATGAAATTTAATATTTATACCCTCAGATAAAGTATTTATCAAATGAATATGTCAAGTTACCCATATTTTTTTGTACAGACATACAGATGGTTCCTATTAACAATGTTTGTACACCCATATGCAAACAAATATTCATTTTTATATTATTCTCAAACTTTTCAATACAAATGAGTATGAATTATCAAAATTCTAGATTTTTCTTTCTAATGATCGGAATTGTTAACACTTACACAAAATATTCATGTAAACAAACCTTTAATTCCTTAACATGCATGTGTACAAATCTTGCTAAATGATCAGTTGCTATGTGAACCAGTTCGTTGATTATGTACTGCAAAGAAAATTAAATACCTTTATTATTATAATACCAGTTGTTTTTCGCAGTTTCACCCGAAATCTTAAGCTCTGATCCCTGTACACATGTGTCTCATTGTGATGTGATCCTTTGTGAAGATTTGGGCTATCTTATTAAAAATACCGCAACCACAAAAAAACTTCCGCATTATTATGTACCATATTTCGAATCAACGAAACAAACAAATTCAAGAAAACGGACACGTAGGCCGACCGTTTTTTTTAAATCGCTTTTCTTGAGGCAACACATCACATAAAAAATATCCAAATCCTTTCGAAATATGCAAAGTTTTATATATAATAATTGCAAAAGTTATTAGATAAAAAGCAGGTGTCTGCCACTTCGTTCACCTAGAAATTTGGAATCGTACATTTTCGTTGATAAAAAGTATCTTACTCATGTTATTCCAGATGTTAATCTATCCGTAAATGACGTCAAGATACGTTAAGCCATTCTATCAAAATTGAGTTATAAACATTCATCCATATCATTTTTCTTAGTAAGACAAAGACTAATGCCATTCATTATACCCAGAGCTGTCAACCAGTATGCGTCCTGCGGTAAATGTTTAATTTAAAAAAAATCTTTCATTCCAAAACATACTTCGACTTAAGTATTCAATTAGGACTAAGCAATATCAATGGTAACTCGTTTAACGATTTTCTTGAAACAGTAAACCTTTACATAACTGTACAATTTAGGTCATCGAAAAGACCAGCAGACAACTTTTCTAATATCCGTTTATACGAGATATTTTAAATGATAGAAAAGTTTGCAATTCTTATCTTACATAAAACTTATTATTATTATTTGTTTATGGACTCTCTCTCACGTATACACGCTGTTCAACGTAGATATTCCGCCAATGTCAAGTATTTTGAGGGAAAAAATCTATAAAAAAATATATATATTGTTCCAAGAACTGTAATTAAGCGAAAGGTGCGCGCACGTCCCTTTTTGCTGTACATCTCGTGAAACTAACGATGGAGTCTGCGCACCTTTACGACGCATTTGTAAAAATTATAATGATATTGTCACTGACTTAGAGATATTTTGTATGCCTGCAAATAAATTTAGAAACGAACTTGTCCATAAAAATAAAGGTAATACAATAAAATTATAATTATAGCAAATTAATTGATAGTATACTTATAGCATTATTAGTTTCAGTCAATAATATGATGTGTATCTTTGAATATATTATTATTATATTTCGTGGATAACGTAGTTAGTACACCTTTATACATATATTTAATAAAAGTTTGTAAATGTTCACAATGCGTTACTGTTTTTAATCCCTAACTCATAAATAAATAAATATCTTTAAACATTATTCTTATTGTATTATAATTATAGATATACATAGATTTATTAAATACTGCGACGGTTAAGAACTTAAACGCTGTACAAAATGTCGTCAAGTCTCGTTGGATAACTTCAGAATTTAGCTTCATTTATTCATTGTGCTTTAGGCTCGGGATGGATTTGGAAATGTAGTAGGTGATATCTGAGCCGTTCTAATAGAAGGAGTGACATCCTAATCCTAACTTCCTAGTCCTAACTAATACTACATATAAATGAGAAAGAAAGATTTTTTGTTTGTTACGTACTTAACTACTGAAGTTATCATCATGAAATTTTGTATACACATTGCCAGGGTTCAGAAAAGAAAAAAATGATCCCTTACCTTTTGTATTTAACAAACAAATAACAAACAATAAAACGCGAATAACATTAGCTTATATAGTAGGGTTTAAGTTTTCAAGATGATGTCCGGGTGTTGTTGTCAAAACGGTCTATTTGTATAAAGTACCGAGTCATGTCATGTCATGCCTTAGTATATTCCAATTATGCCTTTGACTGGTGATTGGACTATAAAATAATTCGACTCTAAAAGGAACTTAAAACGTTACAGTTAAACAAGAGACATTTCAAACTTTTTTAAATAATGTTATTGTCAGACTTGTGAAATAAATTTATTTAAGTAAAACCTTCTAAAAAATTCTTTAAAAAAAATCTGCATCCATTTCGAAACCACACTCGCACATGCTCTATCAACGTAAATGCCTACAGCGGCTGTACCTGATCAGGTGCATGTTTGATCTTCATCATTTGTATCTGGTAGTGGGCGAGGTGATCCAGCTTATCCGTGGGGTCGTGTCCATAGATTTCGAACGCATCTATCACCATAGCTAGCGTTAGGTTCTCGCTTGGCTCCATACAGCAAGGATGGTTTGCTATCAAATAGGTATACTGCAAATTGTTATTTAAATTAATAAATGATTTCAAGAAAATACAAGAATTTATATCGTCCTGTAAAAATGTCTAATACCCAAGGAGCTAAGACCTACGTTTATTACGCTATTTTTTCCAAACCTAATACTGTATCCTATGCAATAGTCTAAAAACATCTTAAAGAAATGGAAACAGTAAGTTGTCTTCTTTCTTAGTTTATATCGGAGCCCCTGCACAACTCGTGACGGTACCTACCTAAATCATATGGTTCAAGTCCGCTTGATGCCGTCAGCGACACGACATAAAACAAATTCAATCCTACTTGCATTTCCAAAGATTAACCCATTTAAACAAACAAACGAGAAACAATTGCGCTTTAAAAATAAGGAGATATTATTATATTACATTTTATATTAATATTTTTGAGACGATATTGCACCATGTTTAATCAGCATACTTCAATCGTTAGAAGGGAACTTGATTCCTCAGCAATTTGTTAAATCGCTGTATTAGAGGCATGCAGTAGGACCAACATGAATTTACTTACTGTCATTATAAAGTGACATGTTAAAACAAGTGTAAATAGTAACACAGAACATTGGCAGGCCATACCGCCGACTGCCGACCGGCCAACCGTGCGGTACCTCGGCCCACTACGCTACTAACAACCAATTAGAATAATTGCTAATTATGCACACGTTTTATTATTTTACACTGGTATATATTTCATAACTAAATTGGGTCTTTGTTAAAATAAAACGAATAAAATTATTAAATAAATGAAACTTGACTCATTATTAACATCCTGTATTTTTATCCTCCCACTATTATGAATATTGAAATAACACCTTATATATCAGAAAAAAATATATAAAATGAAAATAATAAATATACTTAGACTTGAAATCATAACAGCAATTCTTGTGCAGTCGGGTAGAAAGGAACATATTTTCCAAACTATAACTAGTTACACTTATTTGTAACTAGTTTTGTTATTAATTTATCTTTTTTTTTTGATATAGAGGACCGACAAACACACTGGTCGTCTGAAGGTATTTGACAACAGGCACTCTTAACACCTGTAACTAAATAGTCTTAAGTACGCTTTCCACCTTAGAGGGTAATGGGGGGGATGAAGGGGGAATTCAGCCACCAGGACCCTCACTCACTCGGCTATAAATTGTTTGTCTACCGGTTTTCTAAGAGGCAATAGTATCATCCGGTCGTGCCAGACTATTCGTGCCCAACTCTCCGTCGGTGAATCCCTAATCAAAATAGGTATCTTTCTATTTACTATTTTAGGATAAACTTAAAAAAGTTTATCATGTAATACATTTCTTGACAGTATGGATTTTATACAAAGTTTTATTCTTCTGTTATGGAAAACTACATATTATGTTTCTGAGACAAACTACCCTTCATAAGACATATACTAAACGCTGTAAGCAAAAAAGTTTTACAAATGTCTAGCAATACCTTCTAACAATTATAAATAAGGCCACGTTTTATCATTCTACTTACAAACAAGTCAATTCGAAAACATTCGCTACTTTAATTAAAGTAGCTAAAAAATTATTCAAGTCTGGTCTTATTACCATTAAATGATATGAAAATATAGTTAAAATCAATAACATTCATTAAACCGTCAAAATCGATTTCAGGTGAAAGACGTGAACTCGAGATTAAGACAGAAATTAGCTTGTGTCCCGTGAGAAATATTGTCTCGTACTCGATCTATCGATCAGCACAACGCGCATGAACCCTGCGCCGAAGGGATGAAACCCCTGCCCCACTAAACGAGTCGTTGTGCCGAGCAGCCATTGTATCAACGAAAAACGTTAATAAAAATGCTAAAAACCAACAAAAATCAACAGTTAAACACCTAGAAATAAACCAGTGATATATTTAAGTGTTTTTATTGATTTAACTGAAAGCTTTTACTCAAAAAATGTTAGTAAAAACGTAAAAACTAAAACAGAAAATGGCTGCTCATTAAATATCATTGGCACTTTGAGATAATAATGTAATTACAATATAACGTAGTGTAATGTAAACAAGTCTTCCAAATTAGTGTTAAATAAAAACTAGCGTAGAATTTATATATATATATATATATATAAATGTCAATATTTAAAATCAATGTCTTCCCGTTGATGTCAATTTAAAGTTATTTACGTAAGAGTATTTATATTGAAAAAAATTGATAATAATTATTTAACTTCTTTAAAAATAGAGACTGATTCAGGCTCTTATAAATTTTGAGCGAAGGAGGCAGCAAGTGATTTCAAGATGATAAATTTGGGTCGTTTCAAATTACCCCCCTTCAGGAATGTATTGGACGTCACGATGCAGACGGTACGGCAGCAGATTCCTGAGAAACCAGGCCCGCCCCCTCGCCCTCCACAGAACGTCAGATTTGCTAACTTAGGTAAGTTTTTACAGCAAAAGGTCAATAGGTAAATCGATACTTAGATTAATAAAAGTAGTACGATTATATAGAAGCCTGTTTGTAAACAAATTTAAAAGGTTTTACAGAATTCCGATGCATATGTAGAGCACTAAAATAACAGTTCTATGAGTGTCATCACCATCTCATATCCTACTGTGTGCAGTCTGTGATTGAAACTCTGGAATCTTTCTTCCCCAGCCTGGTAATGTCTACTACATGTTGGGAATAGCAAGAGCAGTGCCATTTACATTTCGTTTACAATTATTTTCAGATAACATGGGCGAAAGTTGTGAACTATCTACAATGAACGAGACTACATCACCGACCTATCAGTCTACGAATCCTACTAATCCATTTTTGAGCGGTGCCTTGCAAGCTGAAGATTCGTTCACTAGCTATCAAAATACATATCCTCAAGAAGCTGGTCAACCACCCAGGTAAATATACCTATCAGAAATGTCCAAAAAATGTAATTTGCAAGAGCTTAAATAGGTTTCATATAAAAATATTTTACCGTATTTCCAGAACTCAGAGCATGCAAAGCGTTGACTTTTATGCCTCATCCGAGGAAGGTGGATTTGAAGAAGGAGGTAAACCAGGTATGAAGATCAATGAGTACCAGGCAGCATGGAACGTCACTAACGCCATTCAGGTATTTGCGTTCAAAAAACCTAACTATCTACACATACTGTCATTAATTAATCGAGCATACAATTGTGTGTCTTTTACAGGGTATGTTTGTAGTATCCTTGCCGTTTGCTGTTCTACAAGGTGGCTATTGGGCCATTGCGGCAATGATCGGCATCGCCCACATATGCTGTTACACTGGTAAAATCTTGGTTGAATGCTTGTACGAAGACGATCCAGTATCGGGGCAGCGTGTAAGAGTACGCGACTCTTACGTCGGCATCGCGAAGGAATGCTTTGGCAGAAAATATGGCGCTAGAATTGTTAATCTCGCTCAAATCATTGAACTACTCATGACTTGTATCCTATATGTCGTCGTATGTGGAGATCTAATGATTGGCACATTCCCGGATGGGGCCATTGACGGCCGCTCTTGGATGATGTTGATTGGAATATTTCTGTTACCGTTAGCGTTTTTGAAATCCCTCAAAAGTGTGAGCATGCTATCCTTTTGGTGCACTATGAGCCATTTGATCATTAACGCTATTGTTTTGGGATACTGTATCCTCAACATCGGAGATTGGGGCTGGGGACAAGTTAAATGGAGTTTAGATTTTGAGACCTTCCCTATCAGTCTAGGCGTCATTGTTTTTTCGTACACGTCGCAGATTTTCTTGCCTACGTTGGAAGGCAACATGGAAGATCGGTCAAAATTCGAATGGATGTTAGATTGGTCACATATCGCAGCTGCAGCATTTAAGTCCATTTTTGGATATTTGTGCTTTTTGACTTTCCAAAACGACACCCAGCAAGTTATCACTAATAACCTACGTTCAGCGGGATTTAAAGGACTTGTGAATTTCTTCCTTGTTATCAAGGCAGTGCTAAGTTATCCCTTACCTTACTACGCGGCGTGTGATTTACTCGAACGTGCTCTTTTTAGAGGTAAACCTAAAACAATTTTTCCTGTAATTTACGCACTTGACGGAGAGTTAAAAGTGTGGGGTTTAGCTTGGAGATTAGGTGTGATAATGTTTACAATTATGATGGCAATATTCATACCCCACTTCGCTATTCTGATGGGCTTCATCGGCAGTTTTACAGGAACTATGTTGAGTTTTATCTGGCCAGCGTATTTCCATCTCAAATTGAAGGGAAATCAAATGGAAAGTACTAAAGTTGCCTATGATTATTTTATTATAGGCCTCGGTGTACTTTTCGGTGTTATAGGTATGTACGATTCGGGCTCCGCCCTTATCAAGGCTTTTAAGATAGGCCTGCCATTTTAATCAATCGTACTAGACAATTATTGTTGACCTATTTTTAGATTTATGACTATATCGTAAATTATATTTTGTCGCAACTGTGCGCCTTAGGGCGAAATGTTCAAATGCCAATAATTATATACATTCATAATCGAGACTATAAATTGTGTATAATAAATATTAGTTGCAATGACGTTTGAATGTTCATAACTCATGTTGATGTTGAATAGACCGATGTATTAAAATGATAGCTTTGTGACTAACTTAAGCATAATCTACAGTGTTTAGCAAGGATTTCCTTCTTTTGTAGAAGATATAAAAAGCTTTATAATCTGTACCAGTAGGCGCAAGTTACAATGATGATCTCAAAAATAGGATACAGCGTACTCTGCGTTCGTATGTTCACATGAAGTCGAATTTCATAATGTAGAATTATTGAGGATAGTAAGTCCAGATCTAATAGAACAGAAGTCTCTTCATTTAGTTATTCAATTACAAAACATTTCTTCATGACAAATAAATAATATTGTTTCTAATATTACATGTGTATAATAGCATCCATTCAATATATTTTTATTACCTTCAATAACATAGTAAAATTTGATTAAGTAACATGAATATTAAATAAGAACCTCGAAGAGTGTAGTTGGAATTGACTTATATAAATTTAATTTTCATAAAAACATACATAACTTTTTTTTGGACAGAATTTAAATAAAACCATGGCTGCTGTTCCTTCGCACCTGCGTTTTTCTTCAAACTCTTATGTACATCGTTATAAATGTAAGCAAACCTTTTATTATATAAGTGAATATGTATTATCCAAGGTCTTCCAGACATTATGTTTTTGATGTGTATTACAACGAAGTCTTCCAATAATAATGATGCTAATAAATAAGCAAGCTAATTTGTTTATGTAACGTATACCTAAATATCAAAAACGTATTTGATTAGGATTTACATTAATATAAGTGTCGTATTAAAAGTATCTGAATTGTTTCCATTTAATTACAGAAAATAGAATTTTACGAAATATATATTGAATATATTGAATTATGTTGTAAACATACACAAATATACAATATATTTAGTATTAATTTTACAAAAAGAATGATGGTGGAGTATACAAAACTAGAAGCGCCTGTTTCACAACTGAAAGCTTAACATTAACATATAAGAACCTTCTTGGAGTTATAAATCGGTCCAAACGATAGTCGATAGTCGAAGAACGTCAGTCAATATGAAAATCAGTTGAGATTTTTATAAAAAAAAACAGACCAACACCCTGTTTAAGCAAGGCAAGGGCAGGAATCAATCTACGATTCAAATTCGAAAAGAATTTAAAAGTTTTAAAAGAATAAAAAATTAAGTATGTTGTTTTTTATATATTTTTTGAATAATATTACAACAATTTATGTATTTATGATCCTTGAGTCGTTATAACTCCTTTTCATGTAAATTCTTTTGAAGATTTTATTTAATCAGGCATTTAATGAAATAAAAAGAGATAATAAATTGAAGATAACAATACCTAACGTTAACAAATACTTTGATTTTTCCTGTAACTCAGCCCTTTAGGAATGCCAGCAATAAAACCAAACCATGCATAATATTCAAAATTAGTCATTGTTATTAAAATCGCCTTTATTCAGGAGCGTCCCGAAAACTTAACTCCAAATTTCGGGAACAAAACTGGACAATAAATGGGTTGTGAAACAGGCCCTAAACGCAATATACCTACTATATTATATTCTAATAAATACATCCGAAAGTCTTCCATTTCTAATTATAATTGTTGTTGATTATATAAATAGAGTATTGTACTAAATTATACATGTTGAATAGACTAGCTAGTTATGTTAAACTGAAATGTGAGAGGACATGTGATTATTGTGATACCCACACGATTGAAAACTTTAGTTTATGTATACAGATGTTTTGAATCGATTTGTTTATTCGATTAAAATAATATTGATAAAAAGTTGATGACAAGATTCCTACGTAGGTTACGGTAAAAAAAGGAAAAGAAACACATTTTGTAAGTTCGAAGAAGTTAAACAAACTAAAACCAGTCTATCGATAATCTAGAAAACTTAAATCTTTTAGTTCTAACGCATTTAAAACAGAAACTATAAAATCAAATGCATTTCAAGTGCATGTTATGCGTATAGATAGGTACTTTGATTATAAAATCAAAATATACGTAACATTATATGTTCATGTTTTGTGATTGATAAGTCTAAATTTATTTAGCAAATCATCTGTATACTTAAAATTACAAATTGGGCTTCAACCTATATAAATAAATGATGCTTATCTTCGATAACGCCTAATTTAGTTTTGATTAAATTACCAATGCTTATATCCATAAAAATATTAGAAATGTATCCAAGTGCAATAATGTTGTATAAATATACTTAATAATATGTATTGTGATGAAATGAACAATTCTAGGTGTGTATTTTAAATAATATAAAATGTTATGCGACTTGTCTTTTATTTTTTTACTTTCATTTACAAACCACTTTTTTATTGAGGACCTAATATTCATCCTTGAGGTATCCCCTTGTCTTAGCCGGGTGCATCACTCACAGTAGCTTGGTTTTTTTTCCTGTTTCTAGTATAATAAAAAGATTTGTCTTTACTATGCATTTCAAATAAGAAGATAATTGTGAAACCGTAATATTGCTTCGAATTTAGCATTCTACTTCACTTAGAAAGGTACAGTTAAACAAAAAATAACTGATAAATAAACGAATTTATATTATTAATTTTTAATTTCCAACATAACAAGTTTTTTAGCATAGTAGTCGTTTACAGTCGCTTTTAAATATTTGTGTACTAGAGAAAGTAGACGGAGTAGAAAACTAGTATTAAACACTGTAACAGACTCCTCTTACTGTACAGTACTTGAACAATTGTATATATATTAAATCACATGTTGAATTTAAAATCTTTAAAAATAAATGCAGGAAAGCTGTACCAGTTTCATATGACAAATGAAGATCAATGAATAAATGACGAATTAAACGTCATCAAATATTGTTTCAAATATAACCAGCATTGGTGCATTTTAAACATTAGGAGCATTTATAGTTTGAAACATAGAGTTGCCTTGCTATATTATAAGATCAATCAGATCATCAAAGGCAACAATTTACAAAAAAAGACGTTTTCCTTTTGGCAAATGTAATTTTGCACGCATGGGTTCACGTGATAGTTTATAATTCTACCTTACATATAATTTGAATCTGTTTACAAAATCAATAAAACCAATTATCAAAGCGATAACAATTTTCATAAATTGGCAATTTGTCCTAATTGTTAACTCGGCCGCTCTCGTTGGCCGCCATGCTCGCAAAATGGTCGCGCGCATTCACGCCTGCGTGTTACTTGCAATATGTCTACTGTGTGTACAGATAACGGTAAGTTAATAAATTAATACGTAATTATAAACATGGCTATTCAAAGATTACAAATATTTTTTTATTCGTAAAGAAATAAATACAAAGGTTAAGAATTAATACATCATCCAGCTTCCTACGAATTAAATTTAACACATTACAGTATAGGTGAACGTGCGTTTACTAATCAAGGTCAAAATAATCGTCAGCTATTTTTTAATGGGGTATTTCATCTAAGGTTTTATTTAACTGACATAGTCTTACAACCAGGTCTCTAGAAACGATTACACATAAAATGTTGCAACCTGAAATTCCCATACAAAACCATCGGGCCCTCCCGTACGTCCCGTACGTATACGTCGTAGGTAATTTGAATAATTCCGCATTTTCGGCCAAAACGAATTCAGTTATAAAAATAACGTGTAGAAGTTAAAATGTAAATTCTCACTATAATATAATATACATAGGTATATGTATATTATTTATAATATAATATATCCCACAACATTTGATGGACAAAATAAACGCCCTTTACAAAACGCCTCGAAAATGTTTGCCTTCGGTATATCTTACGACACATTAATTGCCTGCAGCATACACAACATACCTTTTTTTATAAATATCTATAAGATCTCTAAATTTCGTAGCTACCATACAACATCCGCAACCACCCATGTTGTCTGGAGCCAAACGAGAATTTGACGTTGGCGATGATCATCGATGCGTTCGAGATCTACGGCCATGACCCAACTGACAAGCTCGACAATCTTTGGCTGTACCAAAATGAAATGTTAAGGATCAAAACAGCTGAAGATCAGGTAAGTAATAAGCTTAGGAACAGCGTATCATGTAGTTCTTCATCTTTGTGACTTGACAGTGATCGCTTAGATTTTCACTGACTTCAAAACTAAATAAGGTATTAATTCGACCAAACATTGCAGCCATTTGTTAACCGAATTCTAAATTTGAATATAAATAATTACTTCATTTCTAAAAGGAAAAAATATCAATAACTTAAATTCACGTAATTGATGGCAAGATATTGTTCTGCCTTAAGCATGCCTTAAGCATGAACAATATCTTGCCATGAATTACGTGACTTTAAGTTATTAATACATTTTGCAATTAATTTATGGCATTTAGAATTTTTAAATTTTTGCATCAATGCTACACTGAAATTACATGTCTGATTGTCTAGAGTGTCTTGTGTAGATTTTTTTCATCTGCATTTTTGATATTATACAAGAACCGTCTTCTTTCTTCTTCCACAGTATATGATCAACGAGCGAATCCACATAGCCACTGACCACTTGGGCCGGTTTGTCAAACTGCACATTCAAGAACTAAAGGTACGAAACTACACGAGATCTTTGGTCCTAACAATCTCTTCCATTATCAAAGGTCGAGTAACTCTCTCCCTCTCTAACTTACATTTTGCATCTCCTATTTATTTCTCCTCCTATTTAAATAAATAAATACATTATAGAAATACCCTGCACCCTTTTTATTTGTATTTTCGTCGTTTCGTTAATTTCTATTCTATATATGTATCTACTAAATAATTGCACAAATTGTCTTACAGTATATTAATTAAATATAAAAATTACCGTAGGCGTTTCCACACTAAAATAAAGGTCAATAATAATCAATCAATAAATAAAAGTCAATATTTTCACATTTTGTCACGTGTAGGTCCTTTTAATAACACTGGACGACGTGTTGGACAACATGTTGACGATGTATGACAACCACAACGCAGTCGCAGCAGAACGGAAAGCTACCTACACAGGAGGGCCAGTACCCATGGAGTTTTACCTCAGCCAAGGTAAGGCATTATGATTTATTGATCGTATAGAAACCCCCACAAGTCATCATCTTAGCGGAGCCTAGGGTGTTGCGTCACAAGTGGGTCTAAGAGATGCGACCCGGGATATACTAAGAAGGACCTCTACATTCCAACTGACTTTTATCTGCTTTAGCGTTTAGTATTCGAAAATTGTAAAATGTAATAAGGAAAATCGACTACCCCTAATTAGTTTGGGAAAAGACGTAAAAAACACATAATACTCCTGCTCAAATAAAGACAAATCCTTTTAAATAAACATTGCTTTCAGAATTTTATTGCGGCAAAAATGTGTACATCTTCGTATCAGAGTTATACAGTGACATTTACAACATGGGTCGAGGAGTAGCGCCGTACTGCAAGGACAGATCATTCGTCTTCCTTGGATTCCTTCACTTCCATGACGAACAGAAGTATTATCTATTGGACGACCCAAGCATATCCTTTCCGACTGACAACTACTTGCACGGCTTAGAGTGCCATATCGGGATCTGTATTTTCAGGTACATAAGCACATACTACAAACATACAACATACATGTTTAGTTTGCCCTTCAGAAATGGAAAGTACTGATACCTACAGCTTAAAATTATAAAATAACTAACGTTGCATGGTAGAAGGCGATCGGAGACAACCCATTGTCAGTTTAATGTAAGGAAACATTCGTTCTACGGCTTTTAGTTTAACTTTATATGTATCAAGAGACCTTTTAAAAAAAACCTTTGTTAGGGTAAAATAAATTTACATAAAAATTATATGCAATTAAAACTGGACGCTTTTTTAACTCTCCTCGTCCAGTTTTCTGACCATCATATGCGGCGGTATATGCGGCGCATGGAGACAGCAGTGGACGGACAATGATAAGCTGATGATAATGATGATGATGATAAACCGGGAGTTAATCACGCTACTATTAAATAACATAGCACAGAATCGCACAACGGATACCTTATAAAAATAATCTTGGTTAAGTCACGAATAATATATTTAATATGAATAGATACGTATATCACAAATGAGTATTAAAACTAGATCGTTGACGTTGAAATTTGTGATTCTGCAATTTGTCTTCCTGGCATGTAATGTTTCTGTACCAAGTCCTTAAAAAATGTTAATTCCAAAGGTTTCCTTTCAAGAAGATTCTGCAAAAGGTCCGAGATGTGTCGACCCTCCCT
This sequence comes from Tyria jacobaeae, assembly GCA_947561695.1. NCBI lineage: Eukaryota > Metazoa > Arthropoda > Insecta > Lepidoptera > Erebidae > Tyria > Tyria jacobaeae. Next base: position 6,446,161 of record OX387230.1, on the reverse strand, counting down.
AAAGCCATAGTGAAGTGTGGCACGGAGATGTACAAGCTGCCGCCTTTGACCGCAGCCTCCTGCATCATCACCTCCGGCTCTTTCATTCTAGACTTCAACATACAAGGCGTTAGATATAGACACTACGACTATTTACTTGTAAGATTCAATTTTATACTTCTGTTGCTCTTTATTTTTTGTTTTCATCGACATAGTATTAATTTTGAAAGTTGCTATTTAATTCGGCTTTTCGTCTCTAGATGGTACTTGATTAAAATGTTGTCACAGTAAAGAATATATTTCCCATACTACTCCCCTACTATTGCCAAAATGAAAGCTTTTATATGAACACAATCATTATTATTATTTTAAACATAAAAATTATTAATATTGTTTACATATATTTTACACAAAAATTAATAATATTTTAAACAATTAATAATTTTTTAAAATCGTTACATATTGGTATTGCAGACTATGCCAAACGGTAACACATATTACACCAAAGAACCTCGCTCGCCGCTCGTGTGCGATCATCATGTGTGTGAATGGAACTACACCAATCATTATGGAGGTAAGAATAATATCTATAAATGTCATTATATTATATCATTCGAAATTAAGCAGGTAAGTTGTCCAGTGTGAAATCGTACTTATTATTTATTTATTTCGCATTAACGGAGTATTGTATCAATTATTGCCTGACAAACATGACTGGCCTGTTGGTCTAGTGACAAGTGACTCTTACTGATCTTGGCCCGGGTGTTCTTTATGACCATTGCATGAATGTTTGTTAAGTCCCCCACAACATAGGATCACTCTTAAGGCATTGCGAGTTGTCTTTAAAAAACTTGGCGAAATGTTGATTCGCACTTACTTAAAATCATAATAACACCCATAGGTGGGCACAGTTAATCCAAAAGTGAACTTTGTTAATCGTTAATTCGGTAGTTAAAAAAATACCTTCGATAATCGGTACAGCGTTAAATTCTGGAATATTTAACGTAAGTTAAAGTTAACCGTTAAAAGTTAACCATTTCATATATACTAATATTGGACTGAGATAAATAGCTAAATAAAACAAAAACAAGTAGAAAGAAGAATTAAACACACATTTATTTATTTCAATAATTAAATAGGTACATATAAGGCTTTTATTAATTGTTATTTTGCATTAGGTAATTCAGGTGCATGTTCCCCTCCATAAAAATTAGCATATTAAAGTTGACATCCGACAGCGATGATCGTTTAACTCGTAAAATATCTTTGCCCGTAGAAAAAAGACGTTCTACTGCAGCACTAGATGGCATAGCTGTTATATTTAATAAAAGGATTTATTAACACTGGTTCACCTAGAAAGGCAGCAACCGTAAAACATTCTATTGATTTTATGTCTATCCAAGTTCTTATCAAATTCTGAGCTTTTTTCTTTCAGAGATTCGTGGCCTCTCGCCCTCAGATTTAGTAACAGTGCTGTAAAAATCATCCCGTACTTCTTCATTATTGCTGCTTCAGCTAATACTAATAGTAGCAACCCTAACGTATTTCAAATAAACAAAATGAAAATGACAGCATGTCAACAAACGACTGATGTAACCGACTAAAGTTAACGGAAGTTTAATGTAACGGAAGTTAACAAAAGCTTTAACTTTTTTTTAAGTTAACTTAAAACAGATCAACAGAGAACAGAACCGTTCAACAGATTGTCAACATCGTTAATTTACGATTAACGGATTAACGAGTTAATGCCCACCTCTGACAACATCTAATAGTAATTAATAAGATTCAAGCACTAAAATATGCGTTGTGATTCGCACATAAAATAAAAAAAAGGAAGTTTTTTTTTTTTTTTTTTTTTATACTATAGGGGGACAGACGAACAGACGGGTCACCTGATGGTAAGTGACAACCGCCGTCCATGGACACTTGCAACTCTTGTTGTAAGTGCGCTGCCTACCTTTAAGGGTGATGAGGGATAGGGGATGCGGGGAGGGGAAAGAGAGGGGGGATTAGGGGATGTGAAAGAGGAGAGGAAGGATGAGGGGAGAAGAAAGGGGAAAAGGGTAGTTGGGCCTCCGGGAACCTCACTAATTTCGGGGAAATGCAACGCAAGCGTTACTTCACAACCGGTTTTCTGTGAGGCCGTGGTATCGCACCGGTCGAGCCGGCCCATTCTAGCCAATGTATGATAATTAAGAACGTTAGATGAAAATTCTGGGTGTGATAGTGATGCACCTACTCGTGTATTAATTATATTTCAGGGCCTTTCCTGATCCCTGGTGACCCTGGTACAGGCATAGATCCTGTGCCACCCTACATCGAACCCACGCCGAAGCCTGATGGAGAGGGCGACGACGACAATATCACTGTACCCTGTAAGTATTTTAGGAATACGATTCGAGGTTTTCGAATCTTCACAGAACATGGTACCAACAAAATGAAATAGTAAAAAGTTCTTAGGTAATTTACAAAATTAAATATTTATCCTGGTTAGATGTTGTTTTTTGTAAAGTGGCTTAATGAGTAGGGCTCCTTGGGCAAAAAGTGTGACATTCGAACAGGTATAAGTTAATTGCTCAACCCTGTCTCCGAGGTCAAGGCAGCCAAGAACTTTATCTATTAAACAAGACTAGGAGGCACTAGAGCTATGAAGGCCGTTCATAAAGTCGGTGTTATCAATGGCTATGTAAAAAACAAAAACTTCGCCTAACAAGCTATATATCAAACGAAAGAAAGATATATATGTATCAAACAATATGTCTGAATCATTAACTTATCTTTCTTCATCTATTTTACTGCCGTTATCGAATCGAAATGTACAATTCAAAATGCACCTCACATGTCGAAATCCATGAAACTGTCAAGCTCCAGGTCGTGACAAAAGAACATCATACAGATACATACATACACTCGAGAAACCCTGCATCTTCCACAGTTGTGTACAAAACGGAGTCGCTATATTTTTAATAATAATAATAAAAAAAAATTAACAATGTAATGGGTTTTTTCTCAGATATCCTCGATGGGTGTCTGTTCATGTATCCGCCGAACTATGGCTCTATTGCCGGTAAAAGCTACCTGGATTCCATTGACCTTCACGATGACAGGTTCACTTGTAATGCTGCTGGAGGGAATAAGGTTAGTAGTCCTGTTTTCTTTCTAAAGGTAGTCTCGTTCTCGGAGGCTTCATTGTAAGGGTATTCCCGGGTCCCTTGCAATAAACCCATTTGTGTGACCCACCGAACACTGTGGTTTTAAGTTTAAAAACGGTATGCAAATGAAAAAAGTATATTAGCAATATACCTACTATACTCCAACTGAGGGTAGATAAATATTTGTTACTCTTTCACGCAAACATGCCAAGCAGATTTTTATGAAATTTGATACACATCTAGCTTATGGCCTGGATAAACATATAGTATAGCATCATTAACGTAAACCCTCGACACCATTAGTTTGAAATAAGCCAATATATTATAGTTAAAAATTATATATTAATATCTTTTATAACTTAAAACACATATAAAATTACATTTTTAAATAAATAAAAAAACTTAATTTGTTTAATAATATAAAAAAATTGTACCCATGGGGTACAGGACCAGGTTACAGGTGGTTAGAGCTTCAAAGACAGGAACCCCCTCACAATATTAAGGACTGCCTTCTGTATCAGGCCCTTCCACCACCTACCTAACGTGAGCCGCTGAAGGTGTTGGTAGCTCGCTCTTAGCAATCATCCCATGGGCTCATATAACTATCGCCACAATGATTGCCGAATCCATATTACACATTCCATTTTCATGAAAATGTTTTTCATCTCATATTACATACACATGCTTTTTAAAAAAAAAAACGGACCAAATCCAAATATTTTGTTTATCATTTTCCGCCTTTATGAGGTCGTCCTGGGGAATGGGAATGTCCGCAGTCATTGCATGGTTGCAGGTTTATTGGCAAAAACAGTCCTGTCAGTGATGATAGATAGTTATATTATATACTTATGCCGTTTGAATACGTAGTATATTTGAAAATACATCACCAGAACGTCAATAGCTCTCCTTTTTATACTCATCACAACTTTATTTTCCAGCAAGGCTTATACTGGTATCCTCAATGGATGGGTGCCGTGCCACGTCAACCATTCTCATCGATCGGCGAAGACAAAGAACACTTTGAACGACCGGGACCCTTCTACCCGCACCAACAACCATACGAATTTGAAGAGCAGGATGTTGAATAATATAATTTTTAAATCCATCTTTTTATTTTGTTTAGGATACTCTCCTAGTTCCTTCAAGTTTCTACAGTATGACATACTCTAAACACATATCTATATCAACAAAGAGGTTCTTTTGAAAAAAAACTACTACAAATTTTTCCTTGAAACTAGCAATCGTATTTGTATGATCCTTTTTGTGTTGGAGAAAGTATTTTTTTTTTTGGTATTATAACTATATAGTCAATAAAATACAACACTGCCATCTTTCCAATGTATACCTTACCACACAACAGAGTAAATGCTTGTTTTTCATCGTAGTCTGGTACCTACTTTAAACAATTAACTCATCCACCTAACTATACATATAAAAAAAAAACAAACAGGATTAAAAATAATTTATATATATATATAACAGTAAATAACTATACAATATCTAACTCTTATATATAACTTTCTAAAAATCTTTGTTCAATATTACTTCCACGCGGCAAAACAAAAAATGCCGGTGTACCCGCTTTTAATTCAAAATACTTGGTAACAAGTAATTCTCCCAGATTTTTCTCCGCATTAATGACATGCGGCATCTTGTCATAGCCTTCAAAATAGACATTAACTTTATTACAACTATATTTATTTTCTTCATCCCACGGCGCTGGGAAAAGTTGCTCTAATTGGTTCACCAATGGCACATTCTCAGGACATGATCTGATGAAATCAGTCATTTGATATTCAGGGTACAGCAACAATACAGGCCATTCTAAAACTCCATTATTTACGTGTACTATTGCATCTTGCGCTCCTGGCAAACTAGGTTCTAGTTTTGATAGATCTATATCATCTTCGTCATCACATTTTGAAATTTTTATACCTCTTTCGATAATTGCTTTTATTACTAATTCTTTTTGCTCACCCTCTTTTTGGTTTTTCCTCTCATTCTTCCGTTGATCTCGTTCTTGTACTAACTTTTTTTTCTTTGCCACATTGAGAATGTCAGTTATCTCTTTGTCTTTAGGTTGTGTTTCTAATAACTTCTGGCAATGGTCTATACACTTGTCGTATTTTGTTGCTTCGAGAGCTGATTTAGCAGCTCTCAGGCGGGCTTTTGTGTGGTTTGGGTTAAAAGATAAAGCTTTCTCACTATCAAATAAAGCTGATCTGTAGTTTTTCAGATGCCAGTGAGCAGCTGCTCTATTATTGTATAGACTAGCATTAATTTCTGTATCACTGCATTTTTGTTTTATACCTTCTGTATAACTGAAAGAATAATTAAATTATTAATGGGAATAGTAGGAAGGTACATAGACCAGAGGGGACTTGATTATCAAGACTCAACTTATACAGCTGTCGGAATATCTTAATTGTCACGTTTAAAAGTTAAGGTTATAATGTTTACTACTACTATTTATTTATACTGAGGGAGAGCCATGCTTAGGCACGAATGGTTAGGCTCGACAAGAGTAATACCACAAACATAATTAAATACACATCATAGAAAACTGGTAGCCAAACAATGCTTGCAGCGTATTGGCGAGTGAGTGAAGGTACAAGAGCCCGACTCTACCCTTTCTTCTATAGAGGGTAGCTCATCACCCCTCTCCTCTTTCCCATCCCCTCCCTCAACCCAACCCGTCACCTTCAAGAGCGGGCAGCGCACTTCCGATTCTAGAGTTGCAGGTATCTGTGGGCAACGGTTGTCACTTGCCATCAGGTATCATGTCTGATCGTCTGTCTGATATATACAAAAAAAAGTAATAATAATATTTTGCCACAGTATACATTTGAAGAAAATTTTGATGTTAACATTTGAAACTCATAACTGTAAAGATTTCAGCTTGGCTAGTTTACTTGTGCAGATACTATGTCCTAATAATAAACCTGTTGACCGAGACACTAAGACCCAAAATTGTAATAGCAACAGATTCCTTATCACCTTTCAATTAACATTGAGAGTTTGATGGAAGGATAGATATTTTTAAGTTTTCCAATAGCGGTCAGTATGATACATTTACATGTTTGTGTTACAATGGGTGGCCTTATTGCAAGTTGCAATCTCTAACAGGCATCTGCTGATGGATTATCTTATTTGAGCTGATGGGTCATTTATTGGTTTTACTTTGATTCCCAAAAAATCTTTTAAGGTTAGTGTTCACATAACTCAAACCTCAATGGTTTCTAGCAAAGCATCCACTAATTTTAAAGCAAAGATTTTCAATTTATGGACTTTGACAAACTAAGAATTTTACGAACCCTAAAATTGCAAGCCTATAATTTTTATGTTTGAAATTGAAATTCCCATCCTCCTTGTAGTTGGTTGCTAGTTCTAGAGGAGTGTTCTCTTCTGGATCATATTTTAATTTAGCAAGCCCTTCAGCCAGCGGAGATAATTCACCATTATCTGGTGTTCTTTTCATAAAAAAGGGATGCTTGTCCATTTCCTCCTAGAAATTAAAAACAGTTTTGAGTTTACAACTGTTACAAGTTATTATTTTATTATATTATTATAAATTAATTCTTCTTAATTAACAAAATAGTTTATATTCCAAGATTAAAATTTTAATATAAAGCCAAACACTTCAAAATATAATACATTTATTTAAAAACATAAAATCTTTGTGGTTTATTCTATTTTTAAATATACACATTTGCAATGTGCACTTTATTTTGATTTTTGCTTACATAGATTTAGGGCCTTACCCATCTACATATGTTTAAATAAAAGAATAATGTTAACCTATGTGAATGACGTTACTGAATAATTTATTTTCGGAAGTGGATATTGTAAAGTAATAAACCAAATTACCTCCCAGCGATCTTCTGGCCATCCTTCAGTATACCGCTTTTGTTCTAAACTATCAATAAATTCATCCAATTCTTTATCCATCTTCTGGCATAATGCTAGCCTTTCTTCATCCGTCATGGGCTTTTTAGGTTCCTTTTGTAAATCCTCAGACATTTTTCTCTAAAATCTTATTTTATTTTCTAACCTCCACATTTACTACTACAGATTAATATTACACAGCAATAATTATATGTTAAAACAAACTCCAACCATTAGATTTTCTTGCTAAAGTAACATCATCATAAATAGTATTTGGAAATATCTTTACATCATTATACTTAATTTATTTTATTCTATCAAAATGTCGCATACCGCATATATTGCAACAAAAACAACGAGTCCAAAAATAACCTATAACTATGTCTGTCCATTCGTTTATTTACTTTTTGACAGTTCAAGAAAGTTCGAAATTAGTGACGCCCTCACGCGTTACCAATTTGATTAGAAATAATAATCGATATTATTCAACAATCGCTTTTTTTTAATTATATATGAAATATATAAAAAATAAATCAGTAAAATAAAAATAGCAGCAGTCAATAATAGCACCAGCAGTGGTATGGAGTCAAATAAACTGTCTACACCGAAGAAAAAACGCCAGCCCTTTAAAGATTAACGATTTTGATGCCGATGCAATTCGTCGTCATATATACGAGTACTACCAACGTAAGGAAATTCCGACTATAAGAAGAATGGTAATTTGACTGAGGAATAATGGTTTGTTCCGGGGCCAAAAATCGGCGATAGGTAATTTGCTAATGGGTTTTATTTCAAAAAGTCTGATAAGAGGAAAATCTTATTGGAACTCTAAGACATAGCGCTGGCTCGATATGACCTAAGGAAAGCCAAACAAAAGGAAGACTGGTCGAATGTGGTTTTCACCAACGAGACTATGCTAATCATACTATATCAAAATCGTGGACTGACGACAATGCATCATCCACTTCGGCTGTGCCTATAGGCAGCGATGAAAATTGGTTCAGGGAAATGTTACTGGAAGAATCTTCAATTGTATTTATTGATAACGCGCCCTACCATTTACGGCAAATAAATAAAATGCCAAAGCAAGCTAACGCCAAACATGAAACTATTAACTGGCTTCGTGAAAATGGTGGGGATGTTCAGGAACAATTCATTCTTTAAAGCAAAATTAATAAGAATTTTAAATTCAAAACGTTGACCTAAAAGATACGTCGTCGATGAAATGGTAGCGGAATAAGGACATACTGTCATTAGAATCCTCTCCAATCTTATCACTTAAAATACAATGCCATTGAATTTACATGGGCACAAATTAAAGCGAAGGCAGCAAGAAACACCACAATGCCACCATTTACAGCGAATAAAATGATTCAATTATTAAATAATGCGTGTGATGAAGTGACACCTGAAAACTAGGCGAATTTGAACTTGATTTAGACGTTATTAACCACATCTTTTAAAGTTTAATTTCGCTAACGCGTGCATTATAAATAAATAAATGAACAGAGTTACTGTTGTTTACTCTAGGTTAGAACTTAAATTCCAAGATTTCAACTTAATTCCTAGCAAATAATCTTGGAATCGTAGATATTATTTTTATTTCTTTTTCTATTAGATTTAAAGAAACCATACTAAGATGAAGTCAAATTAGTTTTATAGTCTGTGGTTGTTTATTATGCACAGAACACTTCACTACCCGTCAATAAAGTACGACATTATTCTGAACAAAAAAAAGGGAATTTATAGGCGTGAGCTGTTAAAAATAAAGGAATGGACAGATCATAAGTAACATACCTATGCTATTACCTCATAATAAGTACCAAAGATATGCAAGTAGTAATTATCATGGAGAACAGAGTACTATAAGTATTGTACTCAGCATATACTTATATATTATATTATATATTGCATATACTTATATATTGTGTCAATATAGGGCGAAGTGTTAAAGCCCGAAGATTCCACAGTGTTCTTAGGCTTAACTTTGGACGCAAAGCTTCAGTGGAGCCCCCATATAGATAAACTGTCCAAAAAGCTTAGTTCTGCAGCGTACGCCGTTAGGAAAATTCGTGGTTTAACTGATTTAGAGACATCCCGCTTAGTATACTTTAGCTATTTTCATAGTGTAATGTCGTACGGTATTCTGTTGTGGGGAAATGCGGCCGATATTCAATCTATTTTTGTTTTACAAAAAAGAGCTATACGTGCAATTTATAAATTAAGTCTGAGACACTCCCTCAGAGATAAATTTAAAGAGATTAATATTATGACTGTGCCCTCTCAGTATATTTATGAAAATCTCATGTACGCACATAAAAATATTAATCTGTTTAAAAAATACAGTGATATCCATAGTATAAATACTAGGAATAAAAACACATTTGTTGTTCCTAAAACCAGGCTCAAGAAAATAGATGGTTCGTTTAGATGCCAAAGTATACATTTCTATAATAAGCTTCCTAGTCAAATACAAGAACTAAGCAATAATAAATTTAAATCATTTATCAAAAAAAAAACTATGTCAGAAAGCTTTGTACACAATTAAAGATTACATTGAGGATAAAAAGGCTTGGGAATGAGCTGCTTCATTAATGTATATGAGCCTTTGTTTTTCGTTTATACTTTTTGCTTTTTTTTATACACATTGACATTTTATATTTTACTTGAATGAATACTTACTTTGTTAAGTATTATATTGTTTTAATCTTTGTACTTTTTGACATGAATACTTTGTTAAGTATAATATATGTATATTTGTTTGTTTTTTTTTTAATTTAAAAATTTAATTATTAATTGTTTATTGTAAATGTGAGGACTATGTAGGTTATTTATTTTTTTTATTTTTTTTCTTCTTTTCTCCTTTTTTCCAGTAATTTTGTTTTTTAACGATGTACAGCACAGTACATGGGCGAAATTTCGGTCTTCCTACTGCCAAGCTGCCAGATGTTGAGGGAAAACGACAGGAGCTTATCGCTGAGCTCGCCCGGGTCTTGAGCCGCATTTCTCAATGGGGTTGTGAGAATCTAGTCGAGTTCAGCGCCAAGAAAACACAGGCGTGCGCGTTTTCTAACAAAAAGTCTCCATTCCTTCCCCTCCCTACTCTTCAGAACACTCAACTGCCACTGTAGGATAGGCTTAGTATCCTGGGTATGGATAATTGCCGGGATCTCAATCCGCGCGATTACATCGAGAGCGTCACTAAGGTGGCCTCGCGAAAGCTCGGCGTGTTGAACAAGGTGAGACGGTTATTCTCGCCTGAGCAACTGTGTCTTTTATACAAGACCCAGGTTAGCTCCTGCGTGGAGTACTGCTCTCATCTTTGGGACGGCTATGCGCAGTATTTGCTTGACGCTCTCGTTCGGTTGCAGCGGCGTGCAGTCCGCATTATCGACTGTCCTGAGGTCACTCAGTCTCTTGAGCCTCTGCAGTTGCGAAGAGATGTCGCCTCTATGGCAGTCCTCTATCGCCTACATCACGGGGAGTGATGAGCTCTTCCATTTGGTCCCACCTTCTCCCTTCCTCTACAGGACTACACGTGCTGGCCTGAGGAGTCACCGTTTGAGCGTCGAAAATATACGTACCCGAACGAAACGGTATGGCTCTTCTTTCCTGTGCCGATCGGTGAAAGCCTGGAATTCCCTACCAGCGCATGTGTTTCCTTCTCACTTTGATCCCGGGTACTTTTGCGGTCTACCCAAATGTCCTTGCTTTGGTACTGTTCGTTGACCTACACGATAACTGACAAATGCTTGCACTGTTTGGACGGGTCCACTCAAATAAGCGTGGTGCTTTCTTCAAAAGCTCATCTCAGACGTTAGTGTGCATGGTTCTCATATGTTTTTGACCAGTACATCTGTATGGACTTTAAAACAGACTTTGACCTCTGAGTTTGTTTCGGTGTTTCTTCTCAGGGTAGTCAGCTAGGAAACACCGACCTCATCTAGGATAAACTGACAAAAAAAATATATATTGAAGTGTAAAAGTGTTGTTTATAACCTATTTACAAAATAAAGATCATTTATCATTTATCACTTAGTAGTAATTATTATAATTAGTTTATGTTTCTAAATGATGTATTGCATTGACCTCACATTTTATTTTGCACTTTAAAAGCGAGTCCTTAAAGTTTCGAAAAGTTTTCACAAAGTCACTATTTGCTTATATTAAATCTTAGCAATCAATCAACCAATTAACCCACTGTAGTCAACTGCTGGACATAGGCCTCACCCAATGAAAAAAAAAAAACCAATTACTTTTTATTCATTACTTTCGTAACAAACAAAAATAAAATCTTATCTCTTTTTAACGGACCTCAAAAAGGTTTTCAATTCGGTTATTTTGCTGATTTTTTATTTGTTACAGCAAAGCTCCGTCATTTATTAACTGATTTAAAAATCTTTGTTATATTTTGATCACTATGCTTCCCATGAAAATCCTTTGGCGTAATTTATAGAAGATGGAAAAGCTTAATAAAGGTAGAAAATTAATGGTGAAGAATTATTAGGTAACTTAGTTGTTCTTGCGGTTGGGCCATTTTTAAGAAAATAACCCTTATGTGGATAATTAAAGGACGAAGAATACAGCTCTTTAAAATTTTACGATAAGCGCAATTCGGTTGTATCTATACTTTAAAAGTCAATGTGGCAGACTATAACCAAAGAAACCTACTACTAAAGCTGCTAAGGTCTAAATAGAGTACCGTGCGCAGCACCGGGGCTCCCAAGATCAGGAGGCACTGTGACGCTGACCAACAAACTTCGTATTTAACTAGCTAAAAGATCTCCTACATTCGGAATGTAAATAAATTAGGTTGCAACACGATTTTAATCATGAAAACTCATTTGAAATAATACAGAGAATTCGCATTAATTTTCGAATTCTGTTTGCTTCTTGAGGAGAATTCCTCTGTATTCTTTCTATTGTGGTGTAGTGTTGCTTACTTTAAATTAAAGCAATAAGGAAATAACATTTTCTATTCAGCTGATTGGGGGTCTACTAACCCGTAGTTTTTGTATATACAGGCTCTACTATCATTCCAGGCGGCTGACGAAGAATTAAGAATACCTACTCTAGCTAGCCATCGAACCGTAGAGCTAAGTCAAAGTTCAAACATTTATTGCTTATGTACATACAATACAATATTGGTCTTATTTTATGTAAGTACTTACGATTTAATTGTCTTTTTCGAGCATTGCAATGTCAATTTAGAGAGTATTTGTAGTAGGTCAGTAGAAGTAATAATACTCTTAACTCCAAATTTCAGAAATATTTATTGAAGGTCTTTACAGAACCCCGTAGAGGGTGTGTGGAGGCTGGATCTGAGCGATGTCCCCCAGAGGCCCTTGAGAATGCCCGCAGCCTAGCTCAAGGTGGCACTCCTTCATAGAAATCCAATTAAATAATTGCGTTGCTAGACCATTGAAGGCCGTATAAATTTAAACCATAGAGATGTTTAATATATATATTTTTAAATAAGTTAACGCTGCGTGCGTGGGTGTAACAGGTGTTAGTAAATAAAACTCATAATTAAATAAGAATATTTAATACCACGTAAATAATTTAAAAGAAAACCTTTATGTTAACTATATCAGCATTATAACTTTCGATTTTTATTTATTCAAACAAAAGTTAATTTTCGGTGATACTCATCGCACATATCAATCAATACAGCTTAAAGGACCACTGCATGGGTGCTAAATGATACTTTGGGAGTAAGTTTTATAAAAAGATAAGTTATTCCGACACGTAACTCTTAACTATTGCTAAAAAGATGAGTAATGAGTGCGCTTCTCGAAGCGGTTGATTTTGTCACTCGGTACTCAGGTGCACGCGCAACCTACTTGAGCCAAAATTAATAATATGTTCGATGAATATCCAGCACTTAATTTTCAAACAAACTTATCAGTTCGAGCTGTAAGCAGTAACTAAACACGTGTGAATTGTTTTTACATTGTTTATGTGTTAAACAATGTAAAAACAATTCACACGTGTTTAGTTAACAGCAAATTATTAGTAGACACTTTCCAAAAAAAACATGCCTTATATTTTATACCTACATAACAAAATAATATAATTATGATTTTACATAAGTAAGAATAATATTTTTTTGTTATGAAATGTCATTCTTTTAAGCTGTTCATCAAACGGACTATTTAATTTATTAAATAAAAAATATATAAATCTTTGACCGATATAATGATGAACTTTTACCGATGATAAATAATATAATAGTTTTTGTTAGGTATCATTTATACCTAACAAAAACTATCGTATTATACCTTTGTTCCATAGTTGGATATATTCACATTTCCTTTTTTCACGCCGTTCGAAGTAATCAGGAAAGTGAGCTTTTTCCAAAGGATGCCAGTAATCAAGAATCCAATCTGGAGGTATCACAACGCGATCAACTGCCACGCCAGTACACAGTCCAAAGGTTTCAGGAACTGAAGTAAAATAGATTTAAAGATAAGTAATTCTATAATATAATAACTAATTACAATACACTGTTATTACTATTTATTAAAAAAGTGATATACACTAAAAACTTATTGTACATGCCTCGAAGGTCAAAAGTAACAAGTTGTTTCTAGGTCAAAGTGTGCAATTTTATAATAAATCCCTGATAATATGCATATGGTAAGTCTAATTCACGGTAAAACGAAAATTGTGCAATAAAGTATAAATATGCAAATCAGGTTTTATTTTTTTCATTTATTGTTCTATCAGTGACGGGTTACGTAGGCTACGTCAGTGACGACGGGTTACGTAGGCTACGTCATTAAAATTTAAAAGTCAATTATCTGAAATTAAGTATTTCAAATGGCGGGAGACTTTGTTAAACATAAAAAAGACAGTGATACGACGTCAGTGTGGAGTTTTTATTTAGTTGCGAAGGACGGGAATAGTGCTAAATGTAAGCGATGCCCAGCCATCCTCAAGACTTTGGGTGGATCAACTAAGGGATTACATACACATTTGTTATCAAAACATAACATCAAGGTTATATCAGCTTCAACAAGTCAAGATTCTGAAAATCTGAACACAGCACCGCCGCCAGCCAAGCGAAAGTTAGATAATTATTTTACTAAAAGTGCCGACGATAGCCTGGATGATATTTTGGCAAGAATCATTGCATTAGATGGATTTCCATTCAGTGTATTCATAACCTCTAATGATTTGAGAAAATTGCTCTTAGCAAAATACAGGGATTTACCAAAGTCAGGCGTCACTGTTCGAAAACGTGTTATGAATTACAGTGAAAAAATCAGAAAGCAAGTAACTGCAGAATTCAAACATTTGAAAAGTGCAGGTGAAAGATTTAGTCTTTCTTTCGACGAGTGGACTTCAACTTCCAATAAACGATACATGGCGGTCAACGTTTATTTATATAAAAATTTTTGGAACTTAGGACTTGTTCCTATTTACGATAGTATGACAGCTGAAAATTGTCTTCGTATATTGCAAGAGCGTCTAAGTAAATTTGACATTTCCCTAGAAACTGACATTGTGGCTATTGTAACCGATGGACCGAATGTTATGATAAAGGTGGGACGGCTTGTTTGCACTGAACAACAACTGTGTCTCGCACATGGTATCAATTTGGCGGTCTGTAATGTGCTTTATGAAAAACATAATAATTTGCAAGATAGCCCTACTTCAGATGATACTATAAATGACCCAGCTGTGACTGTTGATTATATGGACGACAACGATGATGAACACCATTTAGAAGACTTAGACTGTCCAGAATAAGGTTTAATCGTAATGACACAAAATGATCTTGCGCCAGAACACGTCTGGTACGTTGTTAGTTTAGTAGTTATCACAATATGAAAATATTAATGAGCTGATAAAGAAAATCCGCAAAGTTGTAGTGTATTTCAAAAGATCTCCATTGAAAAATGAAACACTACTTCAAAAATATGTGAAAATGAGTAAAACCAGGTGGAATAGTCTTTTTACAATGCTGGAGCGATTTTATCTTTTAAAAGCATGCATTCAAAAAGCTCTTATAGATCTCAATCATCCAATTCGTTTAGAAGATGTTGATTTTGAATTGGTAAATAAAATTGTTGATGTGCTGACCCCAATTAAATTGACAGAAGAAGCAATCTGTCGGCGAGATGCTAATTTATGGACAGCTGATGCCGCTTTGAAATTTTTTATAAAGCAACTGTCTAGCAAAAATTCAGCACTTGCCAAAAAAAAATAAAACATCCTTAGTGGAACGTATAAAGCAACGACGAAGTGATGATTTAAGTGGCGTGTTAAATTATTTACAAAATCCACGAATGGATGTTGAAAATCAGTTATTATCGGATTTGGAATGGCACGACTTATTTTCGACACAGGCTTTAGTGAGGAAGCAAATAAAGAGTATTGTTAAAAGACTTAATATTCGAGATTACACGGAAGAAGAAGCAAGGTCAGGATCACAAACAGATGATGAGCTAAGGTCAGAAACCTCCCAACCCCAATTGAGATTAAAGGAAAAGTTACAGCTGGAAATTAACAAGAGTATGAAATCCCCAGATCCTGAAGTACAAATGAATTGGGGTTGGCAAATAGTATTAGACGTGAAATGAGCCTGTTCGAAAATGGAGGAGTTCGTGGATATCACTTAGAAACAGCATATAAGTATCTATTGTCTATTCCTCCAACCAGCGTAGAAGCTGAACGAGCGTTTTAAGCTGCTGCTTATGTTGGCAATAAACTACGAAGCAGGCTCGGAAGTCAAACATTGGATGCTTTGATATTTCTGCGATTATATTTTCGAAATTCTAAATAGTTATTTTGTGCTGTTTTTTTAATTTCTTGCAAAAGTATAGTATTTTTTGGTTTGTGTTTTTTCTTTTCTTATTATTATTCTGATTTGTGTTGTGCAAAGACATTAAAGACATTTTTTTTTTTAATTACTCGTGTTTTTTTCTATTTTAGCCCAATTAGAAACCACATAGTCTAATCCCGGGATAGGCCCGGGATCCCGGGAAAAGGCTTCAAAAATCCCGTAAGCCCGGGATTGAAAAACATGCTCGGGATTGTATTCTCTAGTTATTACTCAGTGGTGGATTGAACTGTTAGATATTCACAGGCTATCTCAAACGGGTACTCAATATAATGCAATGTGAGCTAATTAATTTTTATAACAGGACGATTTCAAAAAATTGTTGAGTAGTTTGATGAAATAAATAAATTGAATTTAAAATAAAACCTACTGCTTTTTTGTAACTCCATTTGCAATGTATGGAAATATCTACCGTTTATTAGAAAATGGCATATTCTATACTATTCTTTGTAATTAAATTTTAATGAAATAATATTCAAAAGTAAAAGTAGAAACAAAATTTATTAACACTGGAATTTATTTTAAAGAAAAACAAAAAAGCAGAGAAAAAAGAAAGCAGAGAAAAAAGAAAATAGGAAAAAAACATTTTATAGATAGTGTACAAGACTACAAAAAATATTCACTGCTGGTACTTAACTCTGTCACCCTCTAACAAGAACTAAAAACAAAAGGAATGAGAACAAATTATACATAGCAACTCTAAATACCAGAACTTTACGAACACCAGAATCTTTATCGGAACTCGAAGAAGCATTGAAGGATCTAAAATGGGACATTTTGGGAATCAGTGAAATGAGAAGAACAGGAGAACGTATTGAGGAGCACCAGGACTTCGTGTTATTTAACAAAGGAGACACCGAAGGAAAAGGAGGGGTCGGATTCATAGTTAAAAAGAATACATAATAGAATTCTTTGGAATTAATGACCGAACTGCTATACTCAACATCAAATTACCTAGCTTCAAAAAAACATGGACAATTATCCAAGCCTATGCTCCCACGGAACAAGCAAAAGAACTTGAACATGAATCTTTTTACAATGAAATATCCCAAGCTATTATAAGTAATTACTCAAAAAACATAATTGTACTAATGGGAGATTTTAATGCTCAAGTGGGAATAAAACAATGTAAAGAAGAATATGTATTAGGAAACTTTGGCTACTTCAAAAGAAGCAAAAATGGACAAAGGCTGGTGGAATTCTTATTAGAACACAATCTAACTCTCCTAAATAGCATTTTTAAGAAAAACAAAAACAACAAGTGGACTTGGATCTCTCCAGGTGGGAATCATAGAAACGAAATAGACTATATTATAAGCAGCCACCCAAATCTATTTACGGACACAGCAGTTATATCAAAATTAAACTTTAATACCGACCACCGCATGGTAAGGGCGTCATTTAAGACTATACCACCCAAACAATCCAGAAAGTTTGCTATACATGACATACACCCGACATGCAGCACAGAACCCAACAAAAGAATGGAGAATTCCTTGTCATCACTCAGCAGAGAACTATCAGAAACAGATGCAATAGATGTAAAAACAAGTTACAACAAATTACAAAACAACATTACATGTCAAAAAGAACAAAAACGACCACAACATAAATATAATTTAAGTAACTCAACACTACAACTTATAAATGATAAAAAAGTTTACTTGACTGCAAAGTAAGGAAACAGAACATCCAAAAAATAACTGACTTAAGCAAAAAAATCAAAGAAGGTATAAAAAAGGACAGGAAAGTTAAAAGGTTGCAAATTCTAGAAAAACATATAGCAAGGACAGGAGGAACTAGGAAAGCTTTAAAGGAACTCCGAGAATCAAACCAATGGATCCCGAAATTGAAAAACAACCAAAAAAATGCAACAGACCGAAAGAACATAAATAGAATAGCTACAAAATTCTACCGCAATCTATATTCTAACCAAGACCCCAATACACATGTAAGTCAAGAAACCCTTAATTATAATCTGCTCTTAGTGAACCCAGAACCTGACATATTACCCAGTGAAACTAGGAAAGCCATACTAAGCCAAAAGTTAGACAAAGCACCAGGTCCTGATAAAATCACAAACGAACTACTGAGAGGAACCATAGAAGAACGCGTCCCCATTCTAACTAAAATCTTCAACGGCATCCTGAGATCGGGAGAGGTTCCAGAACAATGGGAGACATCCCACATCATTCTCATACATAAGAAAGGAGAAAGAGATGACATAGGGAACTACAGACCGTTAAGTCTGATGTCTAACATACATAAAATCTTTTCCAAAATAATTTTGAACCGAATAAGCAACACACTTGATGAAAACCAACCGAAGGAACAAGCTGGCTTTAGAAAAAACTTCTCCACAATAGATCACATTCACACAGTCAAGCAAATTATGGAAAAATGCAATGAGCACAACAAACCGATATATATGGCTTTTATCGATTATTCTAAAGCATTTGACAGCATTAGCCACACAGCCATATGGGAAAGCTTACAGAACCAAGGAATCCCGACAGTGTACATAAACACCATTAAAAACATTTACTCTAACAGTAAGGCAAGAGTACAAATGGAAACCTTGGGCGAAACATTCCAAGTAAAAAGAGGCGTCAGACAAGGCGACCCGATGTCTCCAAAGCTGTTTTCCGCGG
Organism: Tyria jacobaeae; assembly: GCA_947561695.1. Classification (NCBI taxonomy): domain Eukaryota; kingdom Metazoa; phylum Arthropoda; class Insecta; order Lepidoptera; family Erebidae; genus Tyria; species Tyria jacobaeae. Next base: position 6,427,646 of record OX387230.1, on the reverse strand, counting down.
TGCTGGAAAACATATTTCGAAAGCTAATATGGGACCAACATGGAATAAATATAGACGGTAAAAAACTAAACCATCTTAGATTCGCTGACGATATTGTTTTATTTGAAGAACAACCAGGGAGCCTAGAAAAAATGATACAAGAACTAAATACAGAGAGCAAAAAAGTGGGCTTATCTATGAATATAAACAAAACGAAGCTATTAACGAATTCAAACAAATATGAAATAAAAATTAACAACCAACCCGTTAAATATGTAGATGAATATATCTATTTAGGACAAATCATCTCACATACAGACACAACTACAAAAGAAATAAAAAGACGAATAGCTAACGGATGGAAGAGATATTGTTCACTGAAAGAGATCATGAAATCCACAGATCTGAGTACTGGTATCAAAAGGAAGGTCTTCAATACCTGCATTCTCCCATGTATTACATATGGGTGTGAAACTTGGGCTCTCACAAAACATCACAGAAACATGCTGGAACACTGCCAAAGAGCTATGGAACGAAGTATGATAGGTATTAAGAAACAAGATAAGATAAGAGACGAAACACTGTCATAAGAAGTAAGACAAAAGTCACAGACATACTCACTAGAATAGATAGTTTGAAGTGGAGATGGACTGGGCACATGATACGTGATAAACAAGAAAAGTGGAGCAACATCATAACTGACTGGTACCCTAGAGATGGAAAAAGGAACAGAGGAAGACAAAGCAAGAGATGGGAAGACGAACTAAAATTAACAGCAGGCTCAAAATGGAGAAGGGTTGCAAGAGACAGAGTACAATGGAAATTGTTAGAGGAGGCCTTTGCCAAGAGGCACACTGAACTCAGAGATATTTTATAACTTAAAGATAAGAGTTAACCACAAAGTCAAAGAAACAGTTCAGGATAAGAGGCTTATTATTATTATTACTTAACTCTGTACAAAAAATAAAAAATAACGATATAATCGTTTTATATTTAATTTCATACATAATGTACCTACAGATGAGACATAATTAAACTAGACATCACAGTTTTCATAGAAACAATTTTACGTAACCGAAGTTCTAGAACATGTATAAAAACGCTTCAGGAACAATAAGCAAATTCAACCATCAAATATAAAAATATTCGAATTTTATGTTTTAATACTTACCCAAAAAAATACTCAAATAACAGGAATGAACCAGTCAAAAAAAAAACTAGAAAACTAACGTGATGTCCATAAGTAAAGGTTAGAGATAACAATCGCCTTAAAATAAAATAAAAATACTCTTACATTTAGCTGGCATCAAAGGATGTTGCTTCATGAATGTTTCGTGTTGTCCCACCCACAACAGGCGACGCTGTTCTTTGGGATCCTTTATGCACTTGTTTTTGTCGAATTCACTTCGCAAAAGTACTTGATGGTAGCGAATTACATGCCTATAATATTTTTATCTTAATAAAATTCTAAACGAAAAGTAGACGTCGAATTGTGAAATTTTGCAAGTATAGGTCTACGAGAATCTCCACAAATACAAACACAAGTACATTCAATAGACGAATAAATAAATACTTTTTGGGTATTGTGAAATAATGTTAGTTCGATTCTTTTGCTCGAATACAATTTTACACAGAGTATCTGTCTTCCGAGTTATTATACGAGTATATGTATAATCTACTACCAGTATACCATGCTATGGCAACTTAGAACAAAAGAAAATATGATTATATATTATTATTATTTATATTATATCATATTTTATTTATATTATATTATTTATATTATATTATTTATATATAACTATGATTATACTATTACTTCCCGTATTTAAAACCGTAGATTAGATACAAACATACATTTTGCAGCCAAGTATAAAATCCTCAAGCTGCAACCAACAAAACAATACCCAAAATATATACCGCAATTAAATGAGTAGGTGGCTATAGGAAATAGGTGGTAAGGTGTATCTATAGTTATGTATTAGATTGATTTTGCATATCTGGTCACCAGGTGGTATTGTGGTGTTATAAAAAATGCAGAGTTGCCTGTCTACTCTATATCCTCCAATTATAGTCTTTTAGACATGTGTCAGATGTATCACACCACATCTAAAATCCGATGTAGTCCGAACATCAGATGACATCGATTGCATGTTACGAGACATCTGTTTACATCACATCTAAAAAAACTATCTAACGTAGATTATAGTTATAGGTTTGAATATCGAAAAATCTAACTTACACGTACTGCTCACAGCTGTACATCGGATATCGGTTCGACATTCGCTCCCTCTTTGTTTAACTTTACGTCGACCCGTCTCTAAGAAAGAGATGAAGCGAATGTCAAACCGATATCAAAGTACAGCTGTGTGCTGTCCGTGTAAGCGTAACTTTCAGCACAGCTGTACTTTGGATACGGACAACACGAACGTTTGGTTACCAGTCAACAATTTCAAACGATTTTATTCGTCAAAATGTTTTCTGAAATAGCTATTATGTGAATGAGATAAGATCGCATTTAGTATAAGAAAGTAAGGACTTTATTGTTTTAACTCTTATGCATTAATCTAATTGTTGATCTCATCTAATGTTTATATTGTTATTATGAATATATTTTTGCGCCATTTTTAGTATATAATAATTCATTCATTGCATTCGTATTATTTAATTACGTTTACAAAGTGACTAATATTAATATATAATATATAAATAACGACGTAATTCTTTTAGTCAACATCTTTTTAAATATTTAAAATGATTAGGAAGTGTTCAAAACTTTACATATAATAAATAATTGTTAATAGTTTGTGCATAATATCAATATAAATATAGTAATTTTTAAATGCGCCCCAAATTTTTTAACTCAAAAATCACCACCTAATTTATTTAACTTAAATATGTAAACAGAGAATATTTATGATCAACATTTTTGGGCTAGTCCTAAGCCTACGTTAAACATGAAGAAAATTACCATAGTATTACAATGAACTTTTAACGAATAGTATATTCAATATCCAAATTTAAAGCGCCAACCAAACAAACGTAATCGTACATTTCTATTAGTTTCCTTAGCAGATTTTGGATGCCGTAGAAATCGGCATCTGAAATCAGATGTCAATATCGATGTGTAATCTAAATATTAGTTGGACAAGAGATGTCACAAAAACCGATATCGCCCATGCCTATAGTCTTTGCTGTCTACGAACAACTAATCGCACGATTACTTCATGATATGGTTAAACATTAGTGATTAGTAATTACGTTATACACCGTTAGAGACGTGGAAATCCTTTTTATTATGTTATTTTTATGCATGATGGTGCAGCAATTATTTTGGTGTAAAAGCGAATAAGAATGTGAAAATATCAAATAAAAGTTCAATAAAATACCGTTAGACATTTAGATTTAGATGTAACATGTATGAATCAACTTTTACATTATTATAGCGTGTAATATCTGGGCTTTCTTTTCTTGATCTTTTCCGTATGTTGGAAACGAATTTAATTTCTTGTCATTACGTGACACCCTACTGCATCAGTTGTCCAATAGTTAATACTTTTTAAAACCGTAAAACTTACTTTATTCACGTTACATATAATATAGTAACCTTTTTAGTCTTTTATACTTTTAGTTTTTGGGCTTATGACAGTTTAACTAGTAGTACTTATGGCCAGTAGATCTCAATATGAGGATGTTATAAGGCCAAATTAATATTAAGGAATATACTTGATTGCATTTTTTTCTAGTACGTACAATATAAAATTTCCCTTTAATTTGTTTAAATTTATGGGAAGTGAAAGTGATAACGATCCACCTGATGTAAGTAAATATTATGCCCTAGTGAGCAAGAATTAAAGAAATTAAAAGTTGTCTGTTGTTGTCTCTATTCTCTGTCGCTAGATAGGTTTATTAGTGGTTTACTTTGTTGATACGATTAGTAAAACAAATGCAACCGAAATTGTGAGATATCTATAAAAGTAAATATTCCGACACATATCATTGCTTTTAGGACTTGAGATAGAAAAGAAAGAAAATGTATTATTAAACTATATTTGAATGCGTGTTAGATGACATTGTTGGTGTTCTTGAGCGTTATTGGGCAAATAAAAGTTTATATATTAGTGTAATTCGGTTCCTGTTAGATTTGACTCTGAATAAAACCAATATCCATACAAAAAGTGGACATTCCCTTTCATACTTTGTGAAAGTTCACATACCCGTTTTCTGTCAATCAATTATATAAAATTTTCCTAAATCAATTAAAAATGTAACAGGTAGCAAAAGAGGTAGGTCGCCCCCAAGACAGGTGGACTGACGATCTGCATGAAAGACAGGGATTAATTGGATGCGAAAGGTTGGGGTTGGGAGATGCCTATGTGCAGCAGTGGCAGTAGGCTAAATGATGATGTTCAAGTAGAAATTTTTATTTTTGAATGCAAGGATACCTACTTTAGGTATTAAGTTTCCTGCAATGGAACACCTCAAAAGTGATTAGATTATTAACAAAGTAATTACCTTTGCACGCATGTATTCCTCTAACTTATCTGTAATATTCTATAAGTTGTCTATTGGGTTGCAAAATTATTTGTTCCCTTGGGGTTCCAAAGCACCAAATTACTTCTGGTTTGGCAGATTTTCAATCGTGATAGGAATGCAAAGCGTTTTTATCTGCTGATCGCGAACCGTGATACAATATAAAGTATAGTACTTTGAATTTTATTTCAAGAGTAACATGACATTTCAGTATTATTCAGAAAGTGCTCTACAGGCACCTAAGCCCGAGTGTAAGCACGAGAGACTGAGAAGGGTTTTATTATCATAGCAACCCGTATAGCTAGTGTCTGAACAACACCCAACAATTACGCAGCCTGTTTGAAGCCTGTGGGTTTGCGTGCTAAGTAATGACAATTCACTCACAACAGAGGGTTTCAGGAAACCTACTTAAGGTCACAAATGAGTTTCAACTAGATAAAAACATCATGATTTTTTACAGTCAACTTTAAGTTCCGTCATTTTGCGTGCAATTACAACAATATATTTATGGATACGCTCTGGGTGTTCAATATAAAGAAGCCTGATTGAACCTATTGTTTTGTAAGCGTAATAAGTATTGTTTATTTTTCGACCTAAACATGAACAACATCATGGGCAAAGCTAGTTATATATATACATATATATATACATATACATATATGTATTTGCTTTTTTACAAGGGTTCCCAATACCACTGTATGACTAATAGGTTAAAGCACAGGGAAAATTTGTGAATTTGCTTCGCCTAATAAAAAGTAAAGAGAGAGACATAGACGGGTTCTGTTCACACGGGTACTGTCCAATATATGCGTTTTGTCTATTACATGGCACTGTGATACACATTCCAAATTTTATGATAGTCGTTTCAATGGATTAGCCATAAAAAGTTAACATAAAGTTACTTATTAATATTCAAGGACCAAATATGATATACATATATTAACTTGATAAATATTAAATAAGAATCAGTGTTAAGATCGTTCAATGCAATTTCCCTAGTAATGCACACTATGAATTTTGGTTGAATCACTATTTACAAGGAGATTCTGGTAGACCTATATTTTGTTAACCAATTATCAGTTCCATGGAGTACGTACTTCTGATATGATCTAATGGAGGAAGTTCAAAGGAGAGTATTGGGATTAAATCTTGAATAATAACAAATACAATAGATGTTTTACCTGGCGATATAATAAGCTTCTATGGTTCGCATAGCCCTTTTATAGAGGCTGCATACTTTTTGAGCATGGTTACGTAGTTCAGGACAAAAAGCCATTTTAAATAAATAGACTAGTATAAGATTTAAAAATGTGCACCTTGACTATGATAGAAATAGAATTTAATTTGTCTGTTCAGTTTGACGTTAAAAGCAAAGAGAATACAAACAATACGTTAGAGCCACTGACCTCTATAATGCAGTTGTATTATAAAGGCCAGTGGTTGGAGTTAAACGTAAAAACTACACCAAGCATGAAGGTTTCTATTATAGTCAGAAGGTTTATTATGAAGCTCTATTACAGACTGGGTACAGTGTCAGGTACAGTGTCATGTACAGGGTCATATTACACGGTATTACGGCCGCATTGGGATAGTAGCTAAAAGAATCATAGTTTTTAACTATTTATCTAAGAATGAACTCTAGAACCGATTTAATTATTTGGGACTAATGGAACCAAATCTTAGGTTGTACATATGTTCTTCCCTTATAAAATGAATGTTTTCAGATATACTATTTAAATTTCAAGTTTTTATATATTCGGAAAGGTTTTTTGAATACCTATAGGTAATAAAAAAACTTTTGGAGTAAAACAATGAGAGAGAGCCTAAAAAAAGGATGTTAGTTATGGCAGAAAGCCCACCAATCATCAGGTCAAGAAAGAGTTTTTTTCATACTCTTTTAAATAGGCGAGCGCCGTCACGCTGCGTCACAGTCATTATAGTGTTGTCTATGATCACAGTAATGCTAATGTAGTTAAAGGAAATAACAGCTCTGACCATAACCTAATACGAATCTGACCGTAGACAGCATATTTTTAGACAGATGACTGACATACATATTGAAAGATGACAGCTTGATACAGGCCAAAACTATAAATATTTTTTGCATCATTACATACCTATTTCATTATTCTTTACACATATTTAAATCATACCTGTACCTTATTTAAAAAGAGAAAATAATAAGAACAATTCTTGCTACGCTTCATATAGGCTTCAAATCATAAATATACATGTTTTCGTAACATCGTACATTGATGCCCGGTATTAAGTTTTTATGGTGAAAAAAATATTCTCGCAATGTCTGACGCTTGGGAAGAGATTCAAGCTGTTAAGAGTAAGAGAAATAGTTTGCGAGAGAAGTTAGAAAAACGTAAAAAAGAGCGGCAGATCATACTAAATACAAATGCGAATTTGGTTACTAATGAGAAGTTGGAAGGTTCACCCGGTGGCGGGAAAGAGCGCTCTGTTGCTAGCCCTACATCGCAGAAAAATGAAGGTACTACTTTAAAAACTTACATGTAGCACCTAACTAAGAGATGCAAAATATATGGTGATCAATTAAGTTTTTTATATTTCGTATTCTTTTTCATACATTTAATTAAATAAATTTATCAAACGCATAAAAAGATTCTTATTATATAATTTATTTAGTATGTTACATGATAAAGATTCTGTACTTTTTATCGATGTGGGTGTTTATACACCTCAGCCTACACCTTAGTGATCCACTAAAGGCATTGCATATGTATATTCAACAGACATAATATTTGTACATGTTCTCTTTTTACCTTCTAGGACAATCATTATCAGAAAAGGCCAAATTGCCAGTACCATCAGCCTCCCTAGAGGTACGATTGTTACAAGTCCTTTCTGATATGCAGTTACAACTACCTGCGACTGCCAGTTCTTTACTACCAGGATTGGGTGATGTTGATGCAGGGATTATAGCCAGCTTACTTCAAAAATTTGCTACCCAAAAGTTAATCACGTAAATAGAGCACTTTATATATCAAGACAAGAGACAAGAAATACAATATACTAATCTTAAAATTTGAACTTTTTAAAGAAGTCCACATAACTGTTTCTATAGGTTAAGCAGATAAAATATTAATTCAAATTTTATGCAGTGGTGACTCCTTCTAGATAGTTTTTGCTTTGAAGTCTACTGCTACCACCAGCATGATTCACCAATAAGTATCTAACTCACTCATATTTTTCACTGAACTGATCTGAACAGTAAAGAAGGTCATTTACTTTCTTAATGCCTCCATGTAGTTAAGCTAGTATATGTATGTGTTTTTTTTTGTATTTAGTGGTATGTAAGTATTGTTTTTATGTTAGTGCTTTGGTATGTACTGTAAGCTTTTATTGTTTTTTAATGATAATCAAATATATAAAATATCACAAGTTAGCTATCAGGTTCATTGGCTTATTTAGCTTCAAACAAGCTACTTATGAATCATCAAAAAGTGAACACAAAGATCTGCCTAAGTTAGTGGACATTAGATTGTACAATTAAAAAAAGAACTCTAAAATGAGAATGAGATATGAGTGGTTGATGACTGTTTTCTATGTTTCAGCATCAAAGAAAGAACTGAGAGCACTACAGATGCCAGCATAGAAGTGGTGAGTGCAGAATCGGTGAGACTTGGAGCTGTCCTCACAGCTCTAATAGAAGAGCAGTCAGTAGGAGAGAAGACCCCTCACAAAAGAAAAGGTATGAAAATCAAAATTAAAAAGTCCATGCAGCGCTTTGCTCCTCCATATCTCCCGACGGTCTGTAACATTAAGTACTGCAGGTTTGCGCCAGTTCTCTTTCCCTAGACCAGCGGAGTAAGTCTGTTATCAACTGCTACTACATCCCGGTGTACCTCCACGTTGACAGAGAGAAAGTAATCTCTAATATATATATATTTATACATACTGCATTATTGGGTTTGAGTTAGATGGACCTGAAAAGCCTTTCTCTATTTATTTATTTTATTTTCTGGAGAGTTTAGGTGTATTAGATTGTGCATATGATGTGAGAATGTGTATGTTACAGGGGAAAATATAACCGAAGACAGCTCTAATTCAAAGGTAGCCAAAACAACTACTGATGAGAAGAAAACTGCGAAAGATGACACTGATCTTATGGTAAATTCATATATTACATAAGTAAATTATGTAAAAAGGTCTAAGAAGGTATTTGAAATATGCAGGAAAATGGATAAAACTACTAAAATTTCTATATTTTCTTTCCTTGTTAGTCTTTGCTGGCGATGCCCTCGAGTAGAGAGAAAGCGGTTAAGAGAGTGGGTGAAGAAATCATGGACCTATTGAGTAAGCCTACTGCAAAAGAAAAATCACTGGCTGACAAGTTTAAAAGTCAAGGAGGTCTGTTGCTATTACAACTCTTGATGTGTATTGTAAATGTATGTTTTACTGGTCTGTATAGTTATCTTCTGTTTTAATTGTTGACTAAAAATAGATAGAATACATATACAATAATACAACTCGGACTGCAATTTCATTGCTGTCGTGATGTTGAGTTATTTGTGTATCGTGAGTGATAATAAGCATTCTTCATTTATATAAAAAAATACTTTTCTAGACTTGCGCAATTTTCAAGTATTGTTACTACTTTAGTTCATAGCATGATGATAACAGAACTAATAAAAATCAGTTCCAACCTTCCAATCCACAGATATACATACAGCTGACTAACTATAAACTTTTGTATGTCCATCAGGCGCTCAAGTAATGGAGTTCTGTCCGCACGGCACACGCGCGGAATGCGCACGGGCTCTGCAGGCCTCCACACCAAGACACTCATGCAAGAAACTCCACTTCAAAAAGATAATCCAAGGTCACACTGACGAGTCACTTGGAGACTGTTCCTTCCTTAACACTTGCTTTCACATGGATAGTTGCAAGTCAGTAATTAATTTAACGTTATAGTATTAAAACTTGCTACTTACGCTTTTAGTTAAAAGTATTATTAAAATAGTATTTGTAGAATACATCCTACGAAAAGATGCTTTTAACAATATTTAATGATGTATGAAAATAGTATTTGTAAATTTTGTTTTAAGAAATATCTGGTGAATAGAGTTTTATGCGTGGAACTTGAGAAATATAAGAATAGAGGACGAAATAATAACAAAATATAGACATACAGTGTGAAAGAGAATATCACTAAGAAAGGATGTACATAAAATTGACAGTATATAATGAAAGAGAACACATTGACCTACCCCATATAAATTAAGGGAAAGGGCAAGAAATTTCGATTTTTATACTATTTGTAGAATGCATTCGACAAGTAAAAGCGCTTGAATTAAGTTTTATAATTTGGTTCAAAATTTCCAGGTACGTCCATTATGAGGTTGATAATACAGATCCAAATGCTACAGCGAAATCCACTGAGATTGTTTCTAAAGGAACACACAATGGTATGTTCAGTCTCTCAAGTTATTCTAGAGATAGGCTTATTACCGCTGTTAGCGCTTATTTATCTAGAACGCCAAATGGTGACTTATCAGTTTTGTAATCCTTCTTACGCGTCTTAATCGATAAAAATATGTTGGATATTTCTTGATCCTTTGCTTATTTCTCTAGGAACAAATGTAGTGACAAAACCAGACGGCGTGTTAACTCTCACGCCACCACAATGGATTCAGTGTGACCTTAGATATCTGGATATGACATTCTTAGGTAAGGTTTTTAATTAAAAAGTCAATATTTAAGTGACTATCGCCACCCATGGACATCTAAAACTAAAGAGTAGCAAGTGCGATTCTGGCCTTTGAGAGCCTCTTGTAACCTCACTTACTCTGTGAAACAATTATATATATATACAATTACTTTCTGCACTCAGTCAGTTTGTCAAAAGCTAAAGTCAGACACATTTAAATATATTTTTATTCCACAGGCAAGTTTGCAGTTATAATGGCCGACCCACCATGGGATATCCACATGGAATTACCGTACGGGACAATGTCGGATGACGAGATGAGATGTCTCGGCGTACCGCAGCTGCAAGACAGCGGGCTAATATTCTTGTGGGTCACTGGCAGGTACAGAATAAACAATACCTTCAAATTTTTGGTTTGATAGATACACTCATTCAACACTCAAAAGCCAAATATTAACTAACTTCTACATACTATTGCCATCAACTGAAACTTAAGAAATTAAATGGGAAAATTAAGATCCTATTGGAAGATAAAATCCTTATTTACTTATCCAGGTAGTCAAAGTATTCGTTCCAGGGTCGCAAATCTTACACCTCGAACTGGCTGATTACTATACGGCCTAGCTCTCTCATGAGTTGGCAAGACTTTTACATTAGTATTGTTGCGCCATCGAGAAAAATAGTCTAGAACAATCTACAAGACGCGAGAACGAAGGGACAACGCCATCTAGTGTCGGATAGCGCGCAACTGTGGACATTATGACGCTAGATGGCGCTACAAGTAGCTCTAGAATAATCTATTTAGTCTAGAGCCATCGATCGAATATTATCGTACATTCTAGTTATCTCGACAGCAATATAAAAGCGGATCGTGTTAGCCTTACGGGCAGTATTGATTCGAGATACAGCGAACAAACATCGAAGCGATCTTCTAGTGCGACTAACGAGTGATATAGTGATTTGTAATTGTAAAGAGTGTTATTAATAAATATTGTGTTTTTTTGGTAATCAATCGACTACTTTAATTTATTAAAAACCCAGCTCGTAACAATTTGGTGTCAGAAGTGGGATTAAAGTTTGCCGGTTTTACCAAAGGAAGACACGGAAGGTATCCGAACTAGGAGTCAACGCCAGCAAGAGACTGATCAGAGGCGATTTGGAGGTGCACAACTGCCTACATTGGAGGGTCAGCAGATAGCGATGGAAACCACGCCGTCCACATCGGCATTGGCAGCAGCTCCCGATATCACGGCCCTAATGGCGATGCTCCAGGAGCAGGCCCGCCGTCAGGAGGAGCAGGCCCGCCGTCAGGAGGAGCAGGCCCGCCGTCAGGAGGAGCAGGCCCGCCGGTTGGAAGAACAGCTCCAGCGGGACAAGGAGGAGCAGGCCCGCCGTCAGGAGGAGCAGGCCCGCCGGTGTGAAGAACAGCTCCAGCGGGACAAGGAGGAGCAGGCCCGCCGTCAGGAGGAGCAGGCCCGCCGCTTGGAAGAGCAGCTGCAGCGGGACAAGGAGGACCAGGCTCGCCGCCAGGAGGAACAGATGCTCTTGTTGAAAGGCATTCATGAGACCTTCGGCAAAGAACTCAAGGTAGTGAAAGATCTGGTTCTTCAACACGAGAACCGTATCACTGAGGCCGAAACTCAGATTGCCGACGTGAAGAAGGCATTAGGAAACCTTAAAGTTGGAGACGGAGCGGCGAATACAGTAACTGCTACTCCTTCGGTGCGGGGGTTCAAAGTACCGCCCTTTGATGGAACATCTTCGTGGTCAGCCTACAAGATCCAATTTGAGGCTGTTATGACGGCGAACGGCTGGACAAAGGAACAAGCTATGACCGCGCTCACCTTGGGTCTCCGAGACCAGTCTCTAACCGTCCTCGAAGCCCTCGGTAAGATGGTAACCTATGAGCAACTGCTGGAGGCATTGGAAGCAAGATATGGTGACGCTCATCTGGAGCACGTGTTACGTGCACAGCTGAAGGATCGTGCCCAACGCATCGGTGAAAACTTGCAACAGTGGGCTCTGGAAGTTGAGAAACTGTTCCGTAAGGCGTACCAGTCTGCACCTGCGCTCGTTGACGGGAATCTGATGCAAGCTTTCATCGATGGCATTCGTGACCTTGAAGTTAGGGCTGCTGTGAGACTTGGGCACCATGAAACTCTCAAGGACGCTCTGGCCCATGCTTTGGAGGTGGAAGCTGTGAGACAAGACCATCGGTCTCATCGGGTCCGGGAGGTTGTAGCATCACCTGCGCGGGACCGATTTAAGGGGTACAGCCCTAGATGCTACGCCTGTGGTGAAAAAGGTCACCTTCGGTCCAGCTGCCCTAAGCGAAGCATAGGAAGTGAATACGACCGGTCTCAGGAGAATAGGGCGGTTGATAGTACTGCCCAACAACAGCAGGGAAACGAGTAAACGCCAGGACTGCGGGGCGGGTGCTGGCTGGTGTTCAAAGAGCCCCAATGATTTCGATCTCGCAAACTCATGATGGGAACAGCCTGGTCATCAGAGGCGAAATCAACGGAACGTCATGTAAGCTGACGATTGATACGGGAGCTTCTCGCACAGTTGTCAGTTCCCAACTTGCAAATCGGTTTCTGAAGGACATTGCATGTAACCGTGAGCAAATAAACTTAGTAACGGCCACTGGTCAGCGCATACCCGTCCGAGGCGAACAGAAGGTGGAGTTGAAGTTGGGCAACCAAATTTACCTACATAACGTCATCGTGGCCGATATAGTTGACGATTGCATCCTTGGCCTAGACTTCATGAAGAACAATTGTTGTGAGATCGACATCAACCAAGGTGTAATGAGATGTAGTCAAGAAGAACTGTTCATGGAAGGAGCATCATCAGGAAAAGTGTACAGCTTAAAGAACGTTGTTCTTCCTCCCAGATCAGAAACAATCATGCCAGTTAGTCTCCCTCATAACTCTGGACGAATGCATCGATGTGTCCTTATTGAAAGGGTAGATAATGATCTTCCATGGAAAATCGCGCGAACTCTAGTAAGTACCATTAACATCTCTGCAGTACGTGTGCTAAATCTTAGTGACAAGCAACATGTGATTCATAAGGGCACACTGATTGGCACTTGCGAAGATGTGGATTGGATGCGTCGATGCCAAGACTTGACTACTTCGAATATTAGCACGAATGCACGAGTTAACGTGTCAACACTTTTGGAAGACTGTCGAGATGTCTTGTCTAGGGAAGAAATTGACAAGGCTAAGAGAATGTTAGTTAAGTACGATGATATTTTCTCTACTAATGACGCTGATATTGGAAAGACTGGTTTGGTTCAACACAAAATAAACACTGGGAGTGAGTTGCCTATTCGCCAGCGACCAAGAAGACTGCCAGTAGCAGGAGAACAGGAAGTGCAAACCATGATTTGAAGACTGTGGCAGTTCAAAGTAATGCCCTTTGGATTATGTAACGCGCCAGCAACTTTTGAAAGACTGATGGAATCAGTACTCACCGGATTAACTGGAGATGCCTACCTGGTCTATTTGGATGACATTATCATCGTAGGCCGTACGTTTAAGGAACATATTCGAAACCTGGAGCGCGTATTATCCAAAATCCGAAGTGCCAACCTGAAGTTAAGTCCTAAGAAGTGTTCATTTTTCAAACGGCAGGTTAGCTTTTTAGGATATATGGTTTCGGAAGAGGGTGTCCAAACAGATTCGCAAAAGATCGCTGCCGTCAAGGATTGGCCAGTTCCAAGAGATAAGACCCAAGTAAGAGCATTTTTGGGTTTGTGCTCCTACTATCGGCGATTCGTGAAAAACTTCGCGGATATTGCCAAACCCCTTCATAAACTCACTGAAGAGAAAAGACTTTTCTGCTGGGATGAAAGTTGTGACATTGCATTTCAAGAGCTAAAAAGACCTCTATGCAACACACCCATCTTAGGGTATCCAGATACCGAAAATGAATTCATAGTTGACACAGATGCGAGTGATACTGGGCTTGGCGGTGTGTTATCCCAGCGGAAAGGTGATCAAGAGGTTGTTATTGCATATTTCAGTAAATCTTTGTCGAAGCCGGAAAGGAATTACTGCGTCACAAGAAGGGAGCTACTGGCCGTAGTGAGGACACTGCAACATTTCAACAACTATTTGCTTGGGGACTACTTTAATTTATTAAATACCCAGCTCGTAACAGTATCTATTTCGAATGCTCTTTTATTTCACATAGGGAAGGTACCCATACTACATGACCCGTTTTTAAAGCCCTTTGGTGACCATTCATAGTACTTGGTAAGACTCCACCTCGGGTTTTCACGTAGTAGTTCAGAGGTATGGTTTAAATATTTTTTTTAAATTAAAAGTTAAAAAAATATATTTTGGCTCACGTTTTGTATGAATCAGAATGGCATGCATACCTATTACTACAAGTGAAATAGTATTATTATCTCTTTATTCTAGTTAATATACATATAAATTACATTTTTAAATATACAATATAAATATAAAATACATTTAAAAATATAACAATAGTAGACCACCGACACCGGGTACAGGGACCAAAACACCGGTGGTTAGGGCTCCAAAGATAGGAACCTCCTGACAATGCGGGCCGTGTCAAGGAGAATTATTATTATTATTAGGAAGAAAAAACATAATGTAACAGGAACTTAACTAAAGTAGAAGTATTCTTTTCTTTTATATTTATATACATTCTGAATATAGAACTGTGAGATTTTGTTAGAGATTACTGACTACGTGACGAAAACCTAAGACCACGTCCTAACCCCCATGAACGGGTCACGTAGTATGGGTACGTTCCCTAATAGAAATGATGGGACACTGCAATGTACAGTGTAAACTCTTTATAACGAAACTCAAGGGACTGAGCATTTTTTGTCGTTATAGAGAGTTATCGTTATATGGAGTGAACAAAAAAACAACCAAATTAACAAGAATTTTTAATGTATGTCTTAGATAATAAATGCTTATAAATTATTGTTTACACATATAGTCTGATAACTTTGTCTGACGTTTTTTCTATGCCAGTGCTTGTTTTGTATTATTTTATGTATTCTATTCATATCTAGATATGTGGTGGAATCGTCTTGATTAAACAACAAAAATTTTTCTACCAACTTAGCGGCATAGGGCTAGGGCTTGTTGAATTGTTGGTGGTGATTCGGCTTTGTCCACTTGATCATCTTCTTCATCTTGATTATCGGGTGTTTCCTGACTTTTTGACACTAAATCAACAATTTTTTCATTGTTAGTCACATTCATATCGACATCCCGCGCCTCTCCGTTCATTTTACCGTACGTAATTTGGTGACGGTGCTTAAATTTTCCGAGCCAACCTTCAGATCCTTTAAAGTCAATTATGCCAAGTTGGTTGGCAAACTTTTCAGCCTTAGCTTTTACAATTGGCCCCGAGATGGGTACATTATTCTGGCGCTGATTGTTAAACCACGACAACATTGCCTGATCTAAGTCTTCGAATTTTGGCTTTCTTAATTTTTTAGAAGAGTTTCCTTCCAGCGCCGCCTGTAGAATTGTTTATTGGTTTTTCCAAATGGTAGCAACAGTGGATTGACTTGGTTCAAAACGCTTTCCAACGTCACTTTTCTTTTCTCCCTTTTCAATCGCACGTATCACACAAACTTTTTCGTCAACACTAATCGCTTTCCGTTTACTGGCCATGTTAACAGTTTCAAAGTAATACGATAGGTACCCAGTATGCTTGGTCGAAGACCATCACTTCCGAGAAAACAATGCGTCATACTGCACGTGTTCAAGGCAATGAAGGACAACAAAAGCTAGACCGACCTCGGATGTTTCGGAGCTTCAAAGTCTTTTGTTACCTGATAACATAACATAAACAATAATGCCGATAATAAATATTTACTGTCTACAAATATGAACACATTTCTTCGTAATAGAGAATGGCGTATCGCTATAAAGAGTGTTTCAATATGTGGGTTTTAACGCAAACCAACCAAGTTGGGCTCACTTCAACGTTACAGGGAGTTTATTGTTATAAAGGATAACGTTATAAAGAGTTTACACTGTATATAGTGCCATTACTGTTTTTTTGACATAAAAACATCACATATCACATACACATCTTGGTATTACGTATAATTTTATATTTATATTCTCTTAATAATTCATACATACACATATTCAAGCCTATATTTTTCCCAACTGTAGGAGGCAAGCCTATTGCTGTCATCCAGGCCCTTTAAGACTTTATATACTTGTATACTGTCTGATAGGTAACAGTCCGCTCCCTTAGCCGTCTTTTAAGACACCTACGAGAAGAGATGGGGTGGCCCCATTCTACTCCAACGAGAATCACTTCTCTTAATATTCGTAGTAAATATACTACTATTATATTGCAGAGCCATGGAGTTAGGCCGTGAATGTCTTAAACTGTGGGGCTACGAGCGAGTAGACGAGTTAATATGGGTGAAGACCAACCAGCTACAGAGGATCATACGTACAGGCCGGACCGGACATTGGCTAAACCATGGGAAGGAACACTGTTTGGTATGTACAAGTTTTCATTATCTATATATACATACCATATATTATGTATATTCTATGTTATAATAATATGTGAAACTTATTTTGTCAGATAACAAGCGACTTCATTTTCAAATTCATTTTCTTTCCGGCAACAGGCAGCTTGAGTTTAGTCAGTCAGAGTTGTTGCTTACAAGCAATAACTTTTAAAAATAGAAAGCTATTGCTTTTTCCTTTCCATATACACCTTCTATCACTTAGTCCCAAATGGCGGACTGAACGTGGTACCAAATTATAGTTTGTAAAATGTAGGTGTCAAGTTCATCTCTGCCTATCTCTGTGGAAAAACAGGCGTGAGCGTGTAAATAAATGTAACTTTGATTAGGGTGTATGTATGATGTTTCTTTGTCAGCACGAGTCTAAGACGGTTCGCTTAATTTCAACACGTTATCATAGTGCGAATGACATAAAGGTCACATTTCGAAATAATGTCAGCAAAAAAATGTGCATTTTTTTAACAATTTTAATTGTTTCTCTTATAGGTCGGTATGAAAGGGAATCCAGAGAACCTAAACCGCGGCCTGGACTGCGATGTCATCGTAGCTGAAGTCAGGGCGACTTCTCATAAACCAGACGAGATATACGGGATCATTGGTGAGAGATTTACTCAATGCTCAATATTTATTGCTATTCCACAATTTAATTTTAAGCCGAAAAACATGTCATCGTAGACCCCATCAGGCACAGCATTGGGTTATTAAAACTTACTGAATTCATTGTATAACTAGTACTAAGTGATTACAGACAATTAATTTTAAATTTTCATTTATTGTAATGACTTTTTATTTATACAGGATTATAATTGAATGCATTGATATTTACAGAGCGGCTAAGTCCTGGTACTAGGAAAATAGAACTATTCGGACGTCCGCACAATGTCCAACCTAACTGGTAAGTTATTTGCCATATCAACAATGTCCTTGTGAGCTTATAGACTATTAACATCCACTAATTATTTGGTAAAACGCCATCCATACACATCTTCTTTTATACATTTTGCATTTTGCAAAGTGTATCAAGCAATACATGTGTATAAAGTTTGTATTAATATGTAGTTACTAACAGGATAACACTCGGCAACCAAGTGGATGGTGTAAGTCTGGTGGACCCTGACTTGATCTGCTCGTTCAAGAAGCGGTACCCTGACGGTAATTGCATGGCGCCCCCTCCGCCCGACCCTGGCCTCTCCTAGCGCCTCACGGCCTTAGACAGGGACAGCCTGGCACTCAAAACTAGCTGCACTTGTCAGTAATATACAGTTCAGTTATATGGTAGAAAAGTACCCAGTTTAGAGTGGTGTTGATTTTGGATTTACGAATCGAAAACTGTGGTGAGACTTAAATGTTAGGCTTAAGTGAAATGGGACGAGACTTGACTTAAATTTGTATTTTAGTGAAAGTGGACTTTAGTGTAGTTCGAAGAACAGGACCATGAATAATCGGTAAAGTTTACCATGTAATAAATTAATGTAGCTATGTGGAGACCTATAAGTATAATCATTTGAATTGTTTGCTAGTAGCAAGAACATTGCTATTTTTTTTTACGTGCTTTACGCCGCAAATGTAGGGAAAAGTCTTAATTAAGAACAACACGTAAAATATACTTACAGCTACAAGGATAGGCTCCAAAAACTCACAGCAACCCTAAATATTTACCGACCTAGACACAAAATTAAACTTAGCTTTGCAAATAGATATTTTTACTATTTTCAATTAAAAAAAAGAAACGTGTGCGATAAATCGAACTTTTATACCTTAGCGACTAAGCTGTATATAATTATTGAAATAAAGATGTGTAAATAAAACTCTTTTTAAATTGTATTTTTAATTTATCCCCATTTACAACTGCTATAAACGTTTATTATTAGCTACCTACCTCATTGTTAAGACTTACATTTTTTTCACAGTACTTACTACACGACCACAAGAAATATAAAACTGGCCAACATTCCTTTTGAATACCATTATCAGTAGTTTTTAAGTACTTACTTTGTCTTTGTTTATTGTTTCTTATTTGAACAGTAGCCATTAGTAGTATCTGCCGTACAATGAAGCTATCTTGTGGTCGCCTAGTAAGGATATAACAAAATTGACAATTTGATGAACATTTTGCAAGAATCAATAAAAACTAGAGGTCTGCGTATTCCGTCGCCCTTTCGGCGACATGGGGCGTGATGGACCGAAGAAACTTCGCGTTCGCGACCTGTCGTCTCTACTGCCTCTGTAATCACATTTCATAAGTCATAACGATTCCGATGTACCTACAATGTACATATGGACATATGAAAAAGTAGGTATTTTGCTTTGTTAGCTAAATGCATATTACCTAAATAAAGTGACAATGTATCGTTAGGATGGAAATGTTAGAAAGAACGTTTAAATAATAACCTAAAAGTTTACCACAGCTTTGACAGGTAAATAGGTATCTACCAAAAGTAATGTAAATGCGCTAGATGAAAATTTAATTACTGAATGTTTTCTACATAAAAACATATTAATTAGTAGTATGTCAGGATTTGTATTTAAGTGTTTTTTCCGATATAATATGCAGTTGACTACTCGTAATCTGATAGAATTACAAGTTACGCATGTAACATCCGTAGATCAGCTTCCTCCTCACTCACACACTGCACAGCACTTTTAACAGATGATTCTCTATCAACTAGCACTTATGTGCAGTTTACTAACCCAACTGGGCTTGTGTTCGTTGTTAAACTAGGTTTGTTTAGATTGCCCGTTCTTATGTTCAAATTACTCAGCTTTGTGTTCACGTTACTTGTCCTCGAGCTTACATTCTTAATGCCAGGCTTCCTAAACATTATCAAAAACAAGTTAGGTAAGTAGGTACTTATAAATATAAACCGCGTTTTTGACGTCTACTGTGACAATCTATTTACCAGCTTTTGTCAAAAACTCCAGCTCTTTCTGATAGCAAAGCTTCGCGGAATCTTCTTTCAAACTGAAAGGGTAGAAATAGATACAAATGAAAACTCAACAATTAAACATAAGATTGTTTCATCTAATTTAATATTATCAAGTACCAAATAATTGCCCTGAGGTTGTGAACTTGAGACTTATTTACTATACCTATATGTTCAGTTAGAGGAGACTATCTAATTTCTGTAATAATATTGATAGGTAATAAAAGGTTAAATGTAGCTATAGATCAATACAACTTAATTTTGACAAAATACAGTAGGAGCATAATTGAACAGGGCATTATATTGGCAAGTATTGAGAACTCGGACTACATAGTGTAGAGATGATACATATTTACAAACCTGTGTACCCGGCCTTTAAGGTACGGGTATCGTCAAATACCCGGTACAGAAACCAGGTAGATACTTTCATGTGTCATAAGTAAACGTACAGTTTAAGTATGCCTCCAAAACGACGCTTCAGTACACATATGCGTTAAGGGACATGAAATCTTTTCTTTCTACCTTACCAGGCTTAGGACTGGAGGCTAAGAGTTACTAAGAATACCTCAGGTTTCATGCATAAAATTAATTATTTTCATACTTACAAGCGGGCGTACTTAAAAGATTTCAAATCACTATTTACATTCGTAATTTATTTTGTATCTTGTATTTTTTTTTTTATTTTTAGGCGGCTTATTAACTTTTATTTTCTTTTATACGATGTTTAAGCGATCTTACTTTTTTATTTTGTTGTAGAAATACCAGTTGTTGCACTTTTTGACTTTGGCAGTCAAAAATTACGTATTGCGTATATATCGTATGTATTGCGATCTCCTCTTTCTCAATATGTTTCACACAACGGAAAATAGTCGTTCACTAACAAATATTAACAATTTACACTCCACAGCTACATATGTACATACATAAGCACTCTTATTAGTTTTATTACAACTGACGTAAAAAAATAAAACAACCTAAGTGGTACACAAAATAGCATATATTATAAAACCCTTCAGACCTATACCCTATAATATTCTTTAACTGTAACATACATAGGGGTGTACTTTGGGTATTAAAATTTTCTAACTAAATTAGATCGTACGATACGAAAGTCTCTCAATACATACTGTTACGGAAGTGAGCACAGGGATTGTAAGGAAACTAATGTCACTGTAGAGAAGTAACAATTTATTTGCGTTTCACAGTCTGAACGCGTAACAATATTCCGAACGCGTAACACTCACTGCACAGAACGAGTTGTACCGCACGAACCGCGTAACACTGTTCCACACTGTCCCCGCGGACTACACTTAGCTCAGTCCAACGGGAGCACTGCACCACTATTCCCTTTCACTGTTCACTTCAGTTCACTACTTTTTTACTTCTTCTTCTTCTTATTGTTCACTTGAGAGCACTTTCCACTGAACTGCCCTGTAGGCTTTTTTTTTTTTTTTTTTGTAATGTCTTTAGTTGTAAGCCTTTAGGCTGTATACAACCTTACGCGGTCTGTTGGTGAGCGTTAGCTCTCAACCAGGGATGGTTGTGGGGTTTGTGTTTAGGATGGTGGGAATGGGGATGGGGAAAGGGTTGGAGTTTTGTGAGAACCGTTGTGTGTGGTGGTGTGTCTTTGTTGTCTGTGTCTGCCCCTCCGTCTGGGACGGAAACGTGGGCCTCTGCGTGGTGTGTTGGTGTTTGAGGAGTATGCGGCGAGCGCAGCGATTTGTGCCTTTGTTATTTCATCGTCTGGCTCCCCGAGGACGTGCCTCGGTCGGCGCTTGCGAGTTATGGCAGATGGTATGTAGTTCGCTGCGGCTGCCACTAGTGGGTTTTTGTGTGTGGTAGCAGTGTCGAAGTAAGTTTGTGAGCAGTGTTTCATGAAATGTCGGACGGTTGGTAGTCCTAGGTCTATGTGAAGGTTTACATTGCGAATGAACCACGGGGCCCCCGTGGCTCGGCGCATGAACCTATTTTGTAGTGTTTGGAGGCGATGTAACCTACTCGGGGAGGAATGGGCGAAGACTATGGAGGCGTAGGTCATTATGGGACGGATACAGGTGGTGTAAAGGCGGATTTTGTTTTTGAGCGAGAGTTTGGACCTTGGGTTTAGTAGGTGGTGGAGTCTACTAAGTGCTCTCGCTGCGCGGGTTCGGACTACAGAGATGTGGTGGGAGAAGGAGAGGGTGTCGTCGAGGAAGATTCCTAGGTACTTGACCTGAGTTGTCCACGGGATAGCCTTTCCGAATAGGGTGATCGGAGAGGGCATGGGAAAGGAATATCGGGAGTTCTTATACCACCGGGATAGGATGGGTTGGCTTTTTACGGGATTCACTTCAATTCTCCATTTGGTGAACCACTTGCCAAGAGTGTTGGCTGCGGTTTGGAGAACCTTTGTGATGTTTGCAGGTGACCTGCCCGAGTAGTATAGGGCAGTGTCGTCTGCGTATAGGGCTAGTTGGACTGATACGTGTTTGGGCATGTCGCTAGTGAAGAGCGAGAAGAGTAGAGGGGAGAGTACTGATCCTTGCGGGACACCGGCTCGGATCGTGCGGGGAGAGGAGAGCGTCCCTTCGAGTCTGTAACGAAATTGGCGGTTCGTCAGGTAGTCCTTTATGATGAGTACTAGTTTGTATGGTACTCCCATAGTGAAGAGTTTGTATAGTAGGCCATTGTGCCATACTTTATCGAACGCCTTCGCAACGTCGAAGAAGAGTGCGCCAGTTAGGAATTTACGTGGGAATCGGGAGGATATGTGTTCGACGATACGGTGGACTTGGTGGACTTGATGGGAGCGGAAGCCAAACTTTTCATGTGGTATTAACATGTTTGATTCCGCATAGGATTTGAGACGGCTATGGATGAGTCTTTCATAGATCTTACCCATACCGTTGAGGAGGCTGATGGGGCGGTAGCTGGTGTGTTCATTTTTGGGTTTTCCTGGCTTATCAATGCCTATGACCACAGCCTCCTTCCACTGACGTGGGAAGAGGTTGTTGGTCATTGCGGCGTTGAAGATGGCAGACATGAGGGCTATGAGGAGGGATGGGAATAGCTTGATGACCCGGTTGGTTATTTTATCCGGGCCAGGGGCCTTTTTTGGGTTAAGTGTGCGGATGATGTCGCACACTTCTTCGGGGGTGGTGGGAGGGACGGGGTTGTCTTCGCCTTCAGGGGTGTTGGGAGTGGGTAGTGTGGCTCTCCGTTCCACCTCGGAGTCTATCTTCGATAGGTGGTTTGGGTCGACTGGGAGGGTGCTGGATGTACACTGAAGCTCGAGACTGTCTGTTAGGCATTCTGTCTTTTCAGAGTCGTCGAAGGCTGGTGGAAGGTTAGGTCTGTTAAGAGGGGGCATGGGAGTAATTGTGTCTTTTAGGAGGGCGCGTGACAGCTGCCAGAAGGCAGTGTGCGAGGGCTTTAGGTTACTAAAGTGGTTGTCCCACTGTGATTGTCGGAGATTGACAATTTTATTTTTAACGTCACGTTGGAGAGAGCGCAGTGTTAGTCGATTTTGTTCGCTCGGGTGGCGGTCGTACCTTCTGAAGGCTGCGTTTTTCTCCCTAAGCAACTCACGTACGTCCACGGGGATGTGCCATCTAGAGTCTTCTCTAGCTGGCACTCTCCGGGTGCAGTCGCTAATAAGCGCCTGGACGTGGTCGTTGAGGGAGTCAATTGCAGCCTCAGTCTCCTCGGTGGTCTGTATTACGTCGGGGATGCGGTCGAGATGGGCAGATGTCGTCGACTTGAGTTTCTCTTCAAGCCGACTCCAGTCTGTGATCTCTTTTGTAGGGGGAGGCTGTGTTAAGTCCCTGTCTGTTATGCGGGGGCGGAGTTCAAGTATGAACGGTCTGTGGTCGGAGTCTAGTTCCTCGAACACTTCTAATGAACCTAGACGTAAGTTTATGTTCCTTAGGAGCGCGAGGTCGAGGATGTCAGGTCGGTGTCTGTGGTTTCCGGGATAGTGGGTAAAATCAGTGGGGGCGATGATGTCGAATGCCCTGTAGGCGTGTCTGGAGCTCTTTATATACCCCTAATTTCGATTGTAATTTGTTGAATTTCGACTGTCATTTAGTTATTCTATTCGATTGTCTTCTTCAACTTAATTTATTTATTCATTTTACTTAATCTAGTACTTTCGATTAAATTCGAATTTTGTAAAGAATCATCTCCATTTACTAGAATTTTCCATAAAACACCGAAATCACAAACAAAAACCCATAGAGTCCGCCGGGGCTTGAACTCACGGCATTCGGCTCGCAGCCGTAGCCACTACCGCTCAGCTACCGTGCCTTGTCAATTTCGAAAAACTTCTATGCATTGTTTGTCTGTGCGGTGACGTAGGCATGGCGTCACAATACCTACGATACAGCTATCTGAAAGCTGACAACGGCACCCGAAGGTTACACTTCGGGTATGTCCGTAAGCTGTCGGGTAGCTAAAAGCGTGTAGTTTGTGATCGCAGTTCGTATAGTACTGAACGTGTGACGTAATACCTTTAAGGTATGTACCCAGTATTTTGCTCAGTACCCTAACCGCGTACTGGAAAGCACATACTGGGTTTTAATACCTGTGTACTCTAACCCAGTATTAAAAAAGTATGTTGAAATACAGATAAAACATTTTAAATATTAACCAGCTACTGTTTCCACCTTCAGTCTAACAACATCGGAGAGTAAGACTCGAAAAGAGTAAAATTCAATTACTAAGTGAGTAGATGAAAATCCACTCTTCTCTTGGAACAGCTAAATAACTAATCATTACATATTTGAACTCTAATAAGCATCATCGACATTTCATACCTTGATACTATTAAGCATATCCCCTTGCGTGGCGAGGGGTCGCTCGTCAGATCGTACACTAGACGTCATACGCGGCACAGGTGCTTCGCGATTTGCTCCAAGGGATGCTGCACCCAGAGAGCCTTCGCAAGTACCTGCTGTAGAGGAAGTAGTTAAATTAAGTCATTTAATCTATAATGACAAAATTTTGTGAATACTGTAAAATAATTACATTAGCCTTAGCCTTACATTCACGCATATCTCTCCCAATGAATAGGAATAGGCAGAGGCGACTGGCCTGTTTGTCTAGTGGTTAGTGACCTTGAGTGCTGAGCCGGATTTCATGGGTGCGATTCCCACACAAGACAAAAAATTGTGTGATCCACAATTAGTTGTCCCCGGTCTGGGTGTTAGTGTCCGCTGTATGAGTATGGGTGTTTGTAACGTCCCCCCGCAACACAGGAATTATTCTTAATGCGGGAATTCTTTTAAAAAAAATAATGGAAAATGAGTCTTATTCAAAAAATAAACTATTGCCCACCATATTATTTCACAACTCATATATTCACGCATTCACGCATAAGTGGGGAAAACTCAATTGTACCAAAACCATCACTAACAGTCACATGACTTGTATTTTCTTTTCAAATCTTTTTGGTTTCTTGAATTCCACGACATTCTACATTACATTAAATTTTTTTCAAGCAAGTTTAAAATTTTAGCACAATTACATGGTATGTAACTATGCACTGTTTAAAATGTGTTATTAAATAAATATTTATTATTTCTGTGGTACTTCTCACCTGGACCCTGGGAGACCATCGGCACAGAACCAAGTCCTGAACTAGTATTGTTTCTTGTTGTTACTACCAAATATATTGTGAAAGTTAACTCAGTAAAATGTTTATTTTCTCATGAGTATAAACCTAATTACTACCAAAATCCTGCACCCAGTGTGATAAATATTCGCATATTATACAAAACTTATAATAATATTATACATTATATAACTATACAATATTATATAAGTTATATATTATATAACTTATATATAATATATAATATAATAAATGATATTGTAGTGGTAGAGCCATGCTTGCTTAAGCACGAATGGGCCGGCTCGACCGGTGCGATACCACGGCCTCACAGAAAACCGGTTGTGAAGTAACGCTTGCGTTGCATTTCCCCGAAATGAGTGAGGTCTCCGGAGGCCCAAAATCCCCCACCCCCCTAATGATGCGCTGTTAACGAAAAGGATACCCCAGGGGGGTACCAGCGCTAGCGTTGGAGAATCCCCCCCTGGACGTCAACCCTCAGTACGGATTATGCCTGAGCGTGGACGCCCAGGCTGCCCCTCGTACTCTGGGGGGGCTCAACTGCGCTCTCAAAATCTGCTCGGGGCAAGAGAAGGCACACCATGGCACCCCCTGTCACGTTTACCGTGGTTTTTTGTAACATCAGGGGCTTACATTCGAACCTCGACACTGTCCACCACCACCTTGAGACAGCAAAGCCGGCCTTGCTCTTTTTAACCGAGACGCAGATATCATCTCCAGCGGACACATCCTACCTCTGCTACCCTGGGTACGGACTGGAACACTCCTTTGTTCCTAAGGCTGGTGTATGCGTGTACGTTAGAGATGATATCACTTCTCGCCGCCTCGGCAATCTTGAAGGTAGGGACCTCTCCATCTTATGGCTACGTGTAGACTGCGACGACCATCCCCGCATCTACCTATGCCTCTACAGGTCCCATAGCGGTGATGCCGAAACGGACCCACTCGTCGACCACGTCCAAATGGCTACAGACTCAGTGCTCCAGCAGGTCCCATCCGCAGAGATCGTGATTCTTGGCGACTTTAACGCCCATCACGCCGAATGGCTTGGTTCGCGCAAAACCGATCATGCGGGAAGATCTGTTCACGATTTCGCCTTGGCATATGGCTTGACGCAGCTGGTAGCAACGCCTACGCGAATCCCAGATGCAGAAAGCCACGTGCCTTCACTGTTGGATCTTCTGCTGACCTCACATCCTGACGGCTACAAAGTATCCGTTGAGGCCCCTCTTGGCTCTTCGGACCATTGCCTGATTAGGAGTATAGTGCCACTCGTTCACTCGCTGCGGCCGCGAGTTACAGGCAGTCGCCGCGTATGGCACTATAGGTCAGCAGACTGGGATGGAATGCGAACATTCTTTGCATCCTACCCATGGAGGCAGGTTTGCTTCTCGCCGGATGATCCCAATGTCGTTGCTGACTCTGTCGCGGATGTTGTGCTTCAGGGTATGGAACTTTTCATTCCATTCTCCCTGATTCCCACAGGTGGCAAGTCCCAGCCTTGGTTTGGTCGAACCTGCAAAGCGGCGTCCCGCCGAAAGCAGGAATGTTACCAAGCATGGGCTAGTGCAGCGACAGCACGGGATGTAAAGACCAGAACATTAAAGAAGCAATTTAACTTTGCCTCCAGGTCCCTCAAAACAGTAATTGCTGGGGCGAAGTCGGCTCACATCGGCAGAATTGGCGAGAGACTAGTTAGTCTCCCCTCCGGAACTCGTGCATTCTGGTCTCTTGCCAAAGCTGTCCAGGGGAACTTTTGTAAGCCATCCCTTCCACCTCTGCGCATAGGAGATAATTCGTTGGCCCACGACGCTAAAGAAAAAGCCGATCTTCTGGGCAAACTCTTTGCGTCCAACTCGACCCTGGACGAGGGGGGAAACGCACCGCCGACCATACCGCAGTGCGAGACCCGCATGCCGGAAGTCCGGTTTACACAAAGGGCAGTGCGTAAAGCGCTTCTTTCCCTCGACGTTCATAAGTCGAGTGGGCCCGATGGAATCTCTCCTATCGTGCTGAAGACGTGTGGTCCAGAGTTAGCACCGGTTTTAACGCGCCTTTATCGGCTTTCCTACTCTCTTGGCGTAGTCCCGAACTCATGGAAGACAGCTCTAGTGCACCCAATCCCTAAAAAAGGAGATCGCTCGGATCCGTCCAACTACAGACCCATAGCCATCACCTCCTTGTTCTCCAAGATAATGGAATCCATTGTTAACTGCCAGCTCCTCCGGTACTTAGAAGACCACCAGCTCCTCAATGATCGACAATACGGCTTCCGTCAGGGTCGTTCAGCTGGTGATCTTCTCGTATACTTGACTCACCGGTGGGCACAGGCGATCGAGACCAAGGGGGAAGCGTTGGCCGTTAGTTTGGACGTGGCGAAGGCCTTCGATCGGGTCTGGCACAAAGCGCTCCTTGCGAAGCTTCCTTCCTATGGGCTTCCCGAGAAACTGTGCAATTGGCTCACCAGTTTTCTTACAGACAGAAGCATCAAGGTCGTTGTTGACGGTGCATGCTCCGACTCGAAGTCTGTTAATTCTGGTGTCCCACAAGGCTGTGTGCTATCACCCACGCTGTTTCTTCTGCATATCAACGACATGCTGCAGATTAGCAGCATCCATTGCTATGCAGACGATAGCACGAGTGATGCCCTTTACACCGGCCGCGCTAACATTTCTCGGGTAAACGTCATCGAAAGCCGATCCAAACTTGTGTCTGAAATCGAAACTTCTTTATCAAAAGTTTCAGATTGGGGTCGACTTAACCTAGTCCAATTTAACCCCACGAAGACACAGGTTTGCGCGTTCACCGCTAAAAAGATGCCATTGGTCGTATCACCTCAATTTGAGAGCACTTCCCTAACTGCATCAGCCAGTATCGGAATCCTTGGCGTCGATATATCAAGCGAAGTCCAGTTTCGCGGTCACTTAGAGAGTAAGGCCATATTAGCCTCGAAGAAGCTTGGTGTGCTAAACAGATCGAGACAGTATTTTACTCCGGCCCACCGCCTGCAACTTTATAAGGCGCAGGTTCGGCCGCACATGGAATACTGTTCTCATCTCTATGCAGGTGCACCCCAGTACCAACTTCTGCCTCTTGACCGCATTCAACGGAGAGCGACTCGCATCATCGACTGCCAAGATATTTCTGATCGACTTGACACCTTGGCGTTGCGTAGAGATGTAGCTTCACTCTGCATCCTCTATCGCTTGTATCATGGGGAGTGTTCAGAGGAATTGTTCGGACTTATACCGGCTGCTGGTTTCCGCCATCGTCCTACGCGACAAAATATCCATCCCCATCACCTGGACGACTGGCACTCCACCACTGTGCGCTTCTCGAGAAGCTTTTTGCCTCGCACAACCAGCTTATGGAACAAATTGTCGCCTGCCGTATTTCCGAACCGATACGACCTTCAAACCTTCAAGAAGAGAGCGTACCTCTACCTAAAAGGCCGGCAACGCACTTGTGACTCTTGAGTTGCGGGTGTCCATGGGCGGCGGTAGTCACTTACCATCAGGTGACCCGTCTGCTCGTTTGCCCCCTATCACATAAAAAAAAAAAAAAAACAATTCCTTACTCTGAAGCGTATGTCTAATACCATATCAGTTACATTTGCCCTATCATCCACAAAACAATATGATTTACTCACATGTGGATTGCAAATCTGAAACAAGTCATTAATTTTGATTTTTCACTCATATGTATTTCAGGCATTCCTTATATTCACAAATGAGTTAATAATTATAATCTACAATCAATATTTTTTTAAATAAATAAATGATGGACAATGTAATATTTTATTTCTTCTACATCTAAATCACATTGGTGTACAATAAAAATTATCTAAATACAATGTTAAAGTACTTCAATAAATAAAAATTACATTGAAGAAAATTCTACAGGTGTCCCCTACCCGCTTGATGTTGAGTTTCATGACACCCATATTGCTTCAAGTGTATGGAATTTAAAATTACTTTGCAATTGTCTTTCCTTAATTTATTTTTTATGTAAATAAAGTCAATAAAATATCTATGTCAGAGAAAACCTTGTTTTAAAAAAAACCTCTGAATAAAAATTACATTCCACTATTCCATTTTGAACTAATTAACAACTAAATGACTGAACCGCAGATGTGACAGCACATTTGGGAACCTCATCCTTTATATGAATTATTACATCAAATAAATCATCAGTTTATAAAACTGTACTTTTGTACATGTAGGAAGAGGCTCATCCAGCCTGTTAGGACTGCAATAGGCTGAACAATGATGATGATGAACTGTATGTTTCAACAAGCTACTTTTGTCAAGGATCAAACCAATAATAATAAATAATTAAATCACCAAAAATGACTTGAAAAAAAATTAAAGAAAAGTGGTAACATTTCAAACTGACATTTTTGTATTTTCTTTAACTAAATTATTATTATCAGTACTACCTATTTCCTTGACAGTTTGTTGAGACAGTTCCTTTCTCATAGTTGCTGGACCAAAAAATACAGCCTTGCTTGTTTTAGTCTCAGGTAAATAAACTTCATATGTTTTAAAATATTTAAGTATATTTTCAACATTCTCTTCCTTTAGCTTATATTTTAAAGCTATTTCATTAGCTGTCACTTGTTTGGGATCCGATTGATGTGCAGTAATAAAATCAATGGCATCTCTCAATGATGTTTTGCCATAAGGTATTCTTTCAGATTCTTTGAAACCAAACTCATACTGCGGGGGCATTTTTCTATCCCTAGGCAAAGGTCGCGTCGTACTCTGTTTCTTTTTTTCGCGTGTGATATCATCCTCCGGCCTCCCTAAAGAGGTTACATAAACTTCCTTCAATCTATCATCCAGTTTCTCATCCTTTTTGTTGAGTATATCGTCTATATTAGGATTAGCTTCGAGAGTTCTCATTAAATCTTCAATATTAGAAGGATATTTCGGGGCTGGACTCGGTTTTTCTTTAGAGATCTCGCGATGAGCGCGATTCTCAATGTTAAAAGATTTAATAGGTCTGAAAGCTTTCGTTGCCAAAGCACCCATCTCAGGTGTCGTCAGTACAATATTTATACTGCCAAATTCTACGAACAAACCATTGTTTATACGAGTAAAACTTCAAATGATGCAATCATATCACAATAGAGAGGTTACTTTTATTTTCGACTTATGACAGTTCACAGTAGCTGACAATTGACAGCTGATTTTGACATAGCAACATTTAATTTGAAAAAATAATAGGTTGCCAGTGCCATTGCCGAATGAGAGATTTGCTGCTTACTTGTTTGTAGATACATAATATTACTAATTCATTAAATTAAATACAACCACCGGTAATTTGTTATATGGATTACCTATTAAAAAAGTTATAGACTCCATCACTCGGGATAAATGTAAGATTTTCTACACTATTACTTCATTATCTATGTAGGCATTTCAAAACTAATACGTATATTTAACCTAAAAAACACAGAAAGGGTAAAATACTAGTTAGGTGTTTGGCATTGGGCACCAGTAACTATAAGTTATTAGGGATGCTACCCTGACCTGCTTGAGAAATTACTTCCAATTTCCCGTCCGTATCCTTATATACCTCTTCAACCGTGGTCTTTCCGTCTCACAGAACTTTCCCTTTTAAAAAGCGTATGCTTGTAATAGGCTTGCGTATTACGTAAGTGATACTAAATGATGGTTAGCAAAATGTTGGAGTTGATTTCAACTCTGCCTACCCTTGAATATATGTAGATGTTAGTGCTTATATATATATACATATATATATGCAACTTTTCGGAAAAGTACAGTTTTGGATTAAGGTTAGTATGTATTAGGTAAATAAGCACTCCGCCACTACGTTAACTACAATATATACTTGTGCCTCTTGAGTTGCAGGCGGGGCTAGTTACTTACCCTCTGGTCATTTGCCCCCTAGCTCATAAAAAAATCTAAAATACAAGATTATTAAAAATACTCACATTTCAATCTTGACAAGACATCTTTAATCGAGGATTTCGAAATATTTTTCGTTGCAACTTTTTCTGTTGTAGAAGGGGTGTTTGTGGCCCTTGTTTGCTCTTGAGTCAATCTGGGCTGTGGGCTAGGACTGCGTCCTAAACGTCTTCGATAAGACTGCAACGGTGGCACCTTCGGTGCTAATAAACAGAAAGCAATGTGAATAATTAAATAAGTAAGTCAGTTTATGAATATTCAAAAATTTTTTTTACATAGGTTTACGGGCGAAGGAAGGGGATTTCATTATGTCTGCACTTAAGTAGTACAGAAAACTATGATTTCAATAATGTCCGCAGTTAATTATATAGCTTCATTGCATTTAAAAACTCACTATCTAAATCACACCATATAGCTATATAAATCTACCTTATGCCGATTTTTATAGTCATAACTTATTATTTTCAAGAACTGTTTCTTAAAAGTATAGATAAAATAAAAATGCAGCCAAAATGTTGGTTACTCCTCCAATGGTAAAAGCATTAAAGAGCAAAATAAAGGGTAGTTACAAATAAATTAGTTATTAATGTACCTGCTGTTGGCCTAGACATTGGTGCAACGCTTACACTAACAGGAGACGTAGCCATAGTATTTGATATTCTCGGTGGAGAAGTGACAGTAATGCTTGAGTTCAAAATTTTATCTCTGTCTCTATTGTATATGCTGCTTCGCATTAAATAGTTCTGAAATTATACTTCATTTTTAGAAAGTGAAAGGAAGAAAACTAACTAACCTATATATATACTTAGGATTGTCATAAATATTGTAACGGTGTTTTTTTTTCCATGGCATAAAACATTTATAACTGTAATGTGTGTTAGTTTATACACTAATATAACAACTTTAAAATATGTGAAGCTCATTCAAATTTACCTAAATTGGCTTTAACATTGTCGAGTACAGATGAGGCCAGTTATTAGTAATAATAGAAACACGCAATCTCCCTGAGAAAATTCTTCAGTGCCAATCTTACTGGTGGGACTCCAAATTATCGTGGCGTTATGCCGCACTATCTAAAACTGACCATAAATCATAATCCAGCAGATTAAGATCAAGACTTAGACTGGCCGTCAGATGATGGCCAGTCTTCGGCTCTGATAAAGTCAGAAACGTTCTTGGGTGGATCGAGCTTTATGATCCGGTGCTGAGTCTTGCCGAGAGGACCTTTCTTGGTTATGGAACATTGTGTTGTTAAGAGGCTTAACCACCTTCTCAAGAATCGTATCTTGATACATTGTTTTGATGGCACTATCTTGACACCTTTTTCACAATAATATGGCTTAGTCACTCCTTGATCGCTAACATCCCACCAAACCATTACTGAAGTTAAATAATGCCCACATTTTACTCTGCTGACTAATTGGGAAGCTTCTTTAGAGCTTTGAGCATAAACTCGATCATTCGGTTTCTTAACATATTGCTCAATAGCAAAAAAAAATTAAGTAAATATATTTTTTCTCTTGCCTCCTTTGCTATGTTCAATCTGTTGTTTTAATGTTAAAATCTTAAGCGATACGCTTAGGATTTATTGGACTTCAATCGTGCTATTCATTTTCATATTATCAGTTAAATAATGATGCGTCTCTTATAGTCCTAAGTCATCTTTTAAAATACTCGACATGGTTCTAGGTGTTATATTCATTGCCAGAGATAAAATCTTTTGATTTCGGGCAGGATTTCTTCGAATTATTTCCTTCACTTCTTTGATAGCCTTTTTCATACGAATACTACGTGCACGGCCAGATCTTTTTCTGACACAAACAGAGGTGTCATTTTTTATCAATAGCGTGATACACAAACATTCGACTAATCAAAGCGGATGGAGAGTTTCAAAATTTGCTCTATACCTAAATTGTGTAATGCTAACCAGTAATTCGGTTCTCTTCATCACCCGATCACATTTTAATATCACAAAAATACTTAACACCGATTGGCGCGAAAATGAGAAAACAATGAATATTTATTTATGAATGACAGATTACAAATTCAAATGTAACATTATTTCTTTTTATTGCAACAGTATTTATGGCCAGGCAAGTATATAGGGAAATGAAGAAAATAAATTTATATTTTTTTTATAATAATGGTGGACAGAATAACAGACGGGTCACCTGATGGGAAGTTACAAACGCCGTCCATGGACACCTGCAACTCAAATGTCGTGTCGTATGTTGCCCGCCTTTGAGTGTGATGAGGAATGGGGAGATGCGGGAAGGGAAAAGAAGTGAGGGTGGATGAGGAGAGGAGAAGTTGGACCTCCGGAAACCTCACTGATTTCGGGGAAATGCAACGCAACGTGGTATCACACCAGTCAAGCCGGCCCACTCATGCCTAAGCATGGCTCTACCACTGTTAAATATATATTATTAGGTTCTTACTTTAGCATCATTAACGCTTTTTATCAGAGGTGTTTGACTTGTCCGGAATGTTGTAATAGGTGACACCTTGAAAATAGCAAAAAAAAAAACTATGAAAATTAGTGATGTCCTAATTTGTTTAATTTTGCTTAAAATAAGCTAAACATGACAATTGTTTTGGAACCAGCTACTGACATAAGCTATCAAATAAACATCTTACTCTTTTATCATGAAACTGTATCGTCTGTCTATGACTTACATTCTGACTGACGTGAGTGAAATTCGATTTTGCGGACTCGTATGGCGATTGTGTTGAGCTTTGATGTGCCGGCCGAACAGCTTTTGGCTCCCCAGCACCACTACTTCGTGGTGATTTAATATTTTGTGTCTCGAACTGATCTCTGGACCCTCTAATAAAAACGACGTAAGTGAAAGCAATGGGTATATAGTGCTACTGGAGTGCTAGTACTTTATTTTACAACAATGACTTACCCTTTAAAAGGTATCTTTTGATTACTACTAAACGATTTCCACTTCATGCGCCAGTCGCGCTCCTTCTCGGCCGCCTTATTAATAGCTATGAAAATAGAATTGATTAAGTAGGTACTATAAACTTTGAATATGAAACTATCTAGTAAGAATATGATATTTACAAACCATGTCTAATAAACTGCATAACTTATTTGAGTAACATTTATTCGGAGTAACGCTTGCGCAACGCACCGCCAACATAAACAAGCTGTCATTTATTGTTTTAAAACATGGCCGACAGCATAAGTATTTTTTCCAAGCCGATATTTTTTGTCCTTCCTCAAACAAGACACTTTCAGTATCTTCCTCGCTAGTGTTTTTTAATACACAGCCCTTCAGTTGTTTCGTCGATCCAGTGGATTGTTTTGTCAAATCACACGAAGCTAAATATATTTCTTGATCTTCTTCGTCCTCAATGACTGAATTATCTAAATATAAAACGAGATATCTTAAATTGGAATTACTTTGAATGTCATGCCATGTTCAAAATAACACTGTTCTTTTTTTAAAGTTGACGATGCGTTGCTAAAGCTTTTTCTGTAAGGGAATCTAGTATAACAAACAGTGTTACTTTAAACAGACATTAGTTACTTAAATCTTTGCTCTAAATATTATCTTTGACAAAAGAATGTTAAAACTACATAAAAGAATCATACCTATTTATGGCAAAATAACACTGTTTGAACAAATATAATTTTAATAAAAATTCGATTATAACCTTCTTTGATCCGTGAATTCTGTGGTCTTACAGGGGAAACTGTGTCGCTTGACCGTTTATTCGGTTTCTGTAGCGGGGGAGGCGGTGACGGCGGTTTCTGGAATACCATAGGCCGTTGTTTCTTGCTCTGCTCAGCTATTGAGTAGATACCAAACTCGTGGTATGGCAACTTGTCCGGGTCGTGACATGAGTGTCGTCTGTCACAAGCTTTATTAATTTCAGTTTGCATTTACCTACCTTCAAAAAAACTATTTAGATGTAAATAATGTATGACATTAATTTTGAGTTAATATAGAAATGTTTACCTATAAATATTTCCTTGCTTGATTAACCAAGGCTCTAATTGCTCCAGCCATCCCTAGTAATAAATAGAGAAAATTATATTCTATCTATATTCCTTTGATTTTTTTATGTGATGTAAGTCTATTGGCAGAAGTCTAGTCGCAGATGGTCTCAGCAACCTTTCACGGACTTTCGGTAAGCGCTGAGGGCTTTCAACCTGTAAATTCCTTTTATGTTCTGCATGCAATGCTTATAGCTACATGCAGTACATGTTATTTTATTTGTGACTCAGTTTTTCTTCTTCACAATGTAAATATTTTTTTCGAAACATCCCTATTGTTATAACAGAAGCAAAACTCCAACAGCCGTTTCTTCCGATCACGGCACCAAAGATGTCTTTCATTAGTGGGGTATAGAAAACATACTGTGTTTGTATTATTTTAATTGCATTCTTTCCATATGACGTCGCCATATGATACATCTTAGAGACCTTAACATGTATATATGTATTTACCTGCTGATGTCCAATAACTGAACCCGGTCTACAAATTCTCATCCACCCAATAGCTTCGTGAGATGTCATTTTATAATGCTTAATAAGGTAACATCCTATTAGCGAACCCGTGCGGCCTAAACCTGCCTAAACAATTTCTTTATCAGTAGGTAATCGAAAACAGACTCATTAAAAAAGGAAACAATCAATAGAGTAAATTCGTAACCTTGCAATGTACAGCTATGGCGCAGTCGGCTTCTTCACTAATCTGGAGAAATTTAAATAAAATGGTCCTTGAAGGACACGAACCGTCGATAAAAAATAGGTCATAGTGTACTATACCTACATTAGTGAACCTGGCAAGAGATGATTAACACATTATTATAATTATCTACGGCAAAGTTTCTTAAAGAATTTAAAAAGCTAGTAGACTTACACATTTGCATCATACAATCTTTTATTCAAACGTATGACGATTTTTACATTGTTCTCTAAAAAGTAATCAAGATACATTTCTGGTGGATGATACAAAGAAATGCTGTAGTCAACTGGTCCAATAAAAGCTAGAAACTTTCCTGAAAAGTAATCGCAGGGAATAATCGTAGAGGATAATAGAATAGAAATATAATTAATAATAATTGAATTTATAAAATTGTAAACTATATAATTATATATTTATAAACTATAATATTACTATAATGTTACATCAACATTAAAAAAATAGTGAAGTTAATGTGTAAAACAGTTAATTCATACCAGGGATAATCCAATTTAAATCACCGCCTTGTAACTTGTCCAATCTTTCATATTCCTCGTAATTAAAGTCTTGAAAGTTGAAGAATCCCAATTCTCTAGCTTTTTTAATTGCTTGTAGACAATCCAACAAAGAAATTGTAAAACTCGAGTCTCCTTGCGTTGCATCTTGAAATGGTCTTAAAGTTAAAATCATGTATTATAATGGTGTTAATTTACTATTCTGAGGAGTAATATAATTATCTTATAAATATCACAAAATCGGGTTAGATGCATAATTTGTAACTTGAGGTTGGATTTCTTGTATTTTTATGGTCTTTGTCTGTCCGTCGCCCGCAAAAGCAGAATTTTTGTTATAACTTCGAAAATTAAAACTTTTGTAATCCTAAGGATTTACAAAGTTTTCTAGGTCACATAGTATAATATTTAATTATGTAAAACGCCTGGCAAGTAAAGAGAACTTTGAATGTCTAAAGTTCTTTTCTGTTCTTAGGGTATGTACATTAATGGATATTATTTTTGTCATCTAATACAGAAAAGGTAAAGGTAGAAAAGGTAATACACTAATGACCAATTTCTTTTACCAACTTTAGAAGAGTACCACATATACTACATTTTTTTATTGATGTTTTTATTTTATCGAGTAAATAAAATGTACAACTTTTTACATGCTTAATTGTAGGCGACGCAATGTAATGCATTTTATAATTAACTAACCTGACAGTGTTATGTCAAAATCTATTTGACTTTGGAACAGAGGTATTATAGATAGAGCAGGGGAGCTAGGCCTCCAGCTGTCCCTCGGTTAGAAAAGAGAGAGACGATTGCGGTATCTATCTGTTTACAAAATGACAAAAACATGTGTAATTTGTAAAAAGCAGCCTATTCCTTCCGGCGATAACACTCGCAGTTTTCACAAGCAAGAATTATTTATATAGTGTATTTTGTTATTTGAGCAAGTGTATACCATATACGTATTCTACCGAGTATATATATGTATATATAGTAATGTTTGGTTATGTTTATATAGGCAGCCGATAATTTGAACTTATAATGTTAATTTAAGTTTCAGATTTACTATAAATTAAGAAGCTGAAGTAGAAATGGATGGAAGAGATTAAGAAAGTATCAACTGTTTGCAGTGATCACTTTGGAGATGGATTCACTAAAACCAGAAGGCTGTTATCGACCGCAGTACCTGTACTTTATAGAAATAATTCAGTATTAAAACAAATTACCAATAATATTGTGATACCAAGTTCAATGAAAGAAACTGCTCATAAAACTTGTCCAATGGATATGGATGAATATTACAATAATAGTATGAATTCAAAAAGGTAAATAGATATTTCCAACAATGTGATATCATCTAGGTATTTGGAATAATATTAATATAAAATATTTAATAATGCTTTCAGAAAACAATCAATAACTGATAAAAGTATCGAGTACGAAAAAGGTACCGAGATCTTCTCTCTTTCTAATCGTTGGACGTTTCCACTTACAGGCAGTGTTGTCTTCCCTACTCTATCTTGTGTCTGAAATCGAAACTTCTTTATCAAAAGTTTCAGATTGGGGTCGACTTAACCTAGTCCAATTTAACCCCACGAAGACACAGGTTTGCGCGTTCACCGCTAAAAAGATGCCATTGGTCGTATCACCTCAATTTGAGAGCACTTCCCTAACTGCATCAGCCAGTATCGGAATTCTTGGCGTCGATATATCAAGCGAAGTCCAGTTTCGCGGTCACTTAGACAGTAAGGCCATATTAGCCTCGAAGAAGCTTGGTGTGCTAAACAGATCGAGACAGTATTTTACTCCGGCCCACCGCCTGCAACTTTATAAGGCGCAGGTTCGGCCGCACATGGAATACTGTTCTCATCTCTATGCAGGTCCACCCCAGTACCAACTTCTGCCTCTTGACCGCATTCAACGGAGAGCGACTCGCATCATCGACTGCCAAGATATTTCTGATCGACTTGACACCTTGGCGTTGCGTAGAGATGTAGCTTCACTCTGCATCCTCTATCGCTTGTATCATGGGGAGTGTTCAGAGGAATTGTTCGGACTTATACCGGCTGCTGGTTTCCGCCATCGTCCTACGCGACAAAATATCCATCCCCATCACCTGGACGATTGGCACTCCACCACTGTGCGCTTCTCCAGAAGCTTTTTGCCTCGCATAACCAGCTTATGGAACAAATTGTCGCCTGCCGTATTTCCGAACCGATACGACCTTCAAACCTTCAAGAAGAGAGCGTACCTCTACCTAAAAGGCCGGCAACGCACTTGTGACTCTTGAGTTGCGGGTGTCCATGGGCGGCGGTAGTCACTTACCATCAGGTGACCCGTCTGCTCGTTTGCCCCCTATCGCATAAAAAAAAAAATCTATAATACCTCTATGCTTTAGAAGACCTACAGTTTACCTGCTTGATAACCTTCCTCAGATTTCTACAAATATTTGAAAGAAAAAAAATGGCGAAATGGTGGTGGTGGTGGTGGTGGTGGTGGTGATGATGATGATGATGATGATGATGATGATGATGATAGGTCCGATCAATTCGGGATCGGGTGTTCATTTTCGATATTTTGATCGACGATTTTAAATAGACCGAGGGCTAAACGATAATAATATTTATATAATAATACAGATAATAATATTTTTAACGTGGCAGAGCCATGCTTCAGCACGTATGGGCCGTCTAAACCGGAGTATTACCACGGTCTTATAAAAAACCGGTCGTTAAACAATGCTTGCAATGAGTGACAGAGTGAGTCAGGTTACCGAAGGCTCAACTTCCTATCCCTTCCCCTCTCCATTTCCCCATCCCATCTTTCCCCTCCTCCCTTTCCCCTACTCTAAAATGCCGAAGTCACCTTTTCAGTGGTAGAGCCATGCTTAGGCACGAATGGGCCGGCTCGACCGGTGCGATACCACGGCCTCACAGAAAACCGGTTGTGAAGTAACGCTTGCGTTGCATTTCCCCGAATTGAGTGAGGTTTCCGGAGGCCCAATTCCCCCTCCCCCTTTTCTCTCCCCTTATCTCCTTTCTTCTTTTTTCCATCTCCTCATCCCTCCTCTCTTCTTTCCGCTCCCTGCATCCCCCATCCCTCATCACCCTCAAAGGCGGGCAGCGCACTTGCGACTCTGGAGTTGCAAGTGTCCATGGACGGCGGTGTCACTTACCATCAGGTGACCCGTCTGTTCGTCTGTCCCCCTATAGTATAAAAAAAAAAAAAAAAACCATCAGGTGACCCATCTGCTCGTTTGTCCCCCCTACACTATAAAAAAAAAACTTTTTTTATAGTGTATAGTTTTCGGAATCTCTGCTTTGAATTTACACGAGTCCATAAACAACTAATATCTATAAAACAACTTATAAATAGACATAAGTGCATTCGAAATCTGAAGCAACATAAAAAATTGGCCTATTAAACTTCGGCCGTTAGTTATACAGGATCTGTTCGTGATACCAGAGATATTCGAGGAACACTACAACTACTTTTTAATACATTTCCTGGGTGCTCCTGGCCTATTAGTGATATGGTACCGTCAATTCGTTCCCGGTGACGTCGTCGTCGGTGAAAAAGCGCCTTATGAATGCAAGGACATAGGGTAGTCCGTTGTATTTGCTCCTTATCACTTTAATAAACCGTGTGTATCGCACGGGTTGTGCAATTAGCTTCGCTAAACATAATAAAAGCTACAATAACAAAAATCTCTGTGTCACTAAACTAGACATAATTTTCAGGACACTGGAAGCGCACTGGAGACCCGTTTACCGGCTACGCTATTACTGAACACTTGATCAGCTGCACATAAGCTCACTGGCTATTACACCCACCTGAAGTTTTGACCATGTATTTGTAGTGGCTTCAGAGCGTCTCTTGGAGATAAACTCAGATACAGGACTCCATAACATCCTAAAAGAAATGCAGCGTTTGCTTTCTTTTTGGGATCAATTGATGTATAATGTACAATTGTCTGGCGATGCAAGTAATGATTAATTTTTTCATTCAGTAATCTACAGTATCTGTATACGCAACCAAGATTTAAAGGTCCGAAATCTGAGTAATAATTTTCATAAACTAGTTCGCTATCTATACAAAAATAATGTGTATCACCGGTACTTTTAAGTGTTTTCCCTTGTCTTACTGTAGCAAAATATAAAACATTTTTTATATATTCAGCCATAAACATAACGTCAGTACTTCGATTCATTATTCAAATAACTATGATACATAGATTTATTGATACACATGGTACATCTTCAATAAGATAATGCTTCTTTAAAACTACAATATAGTCCTTTTTAATTAGACACTAAACACTACGATTTCATAACACAAACACATTTTAAAAATAAAATTGACTAAAATAAAATTATACAAAACTTAAATGACTTTGTAGCAGATACTCTTTTGTTTAAAATTGTAACGTTTTGTTAATATTTTTGTTTGTTGCCAGTTCATTCGTTTCTACATTAACACGACTAGTGAGGACCTGATAGTATTTTAGTAAACTGGAAAATTCTATCTATGATGGTGTGACGTAATCTTATTTCAGGATTTAAATAAACATTAAAGATTAGTTTTTTCCGTCGTGTAATTTAAGTTTTAAAGCGGTTACTAATTAATTAACTGAGTTAAATGACTTCCTGAGGTACAAGAATGTAAACCTAGTTTATGACTCATAGATCTACTTTATGTTGTACTTAGTTTAAGCAACACTTATAGATTATAAGTGATCGTAAATGTAGTATTTACTTGTAGCAAACAGTGTCAATAAAGATTTTTTAATCGATTTAGTCGATTGATTTTAATTTTTTATATGGTGCATGTAAGTCAAACTCATTCTTTAAAAATGATTTTGACAGCTCTAGTCTTTTTGCGGTACGCAAGGTAAATTGTCAAACGTTCTGTGCTTGTTATATCTGAATCTTGAAATATTTTTGCAATCTTATATTATTTAATCACAGCTGGTGTTTCTTAAATATGTTGAAGTGTCGCTCAATATTTAATATTTGGTATTTCAGGTCGTCAAATCACAAAAAACCATGGCTGATGTCGATGTGTAAGTATTTGGTGGTTTAGCGATTATTCAGGCTATATATTTGTCAAAATCTATACAAAATTTCCATTCTTATGTTAAAATATTGAATAATGTTGATAGCTATTGGAACCTGCTATTAAATTAAAGGTTCTAAACATGTTGTCAACATAACCTCAACATTTAGTTCTAATGTTCCAAAGTATCGACTTCATATTATTTGCAGTCTTTATTAAAAATGTCTAATTAATGCATTGTTTTTTAGCGAAGTTGCCCCGAACCCCGTGTTGAGCGGAGGTGCTATGGATGTTAACACAGCCCTGCAAGAGGTTCTAAAGACCGCTCTCATTCACGGTGGACTGGTCCATGGACTCCACGAGGCTGCCAAGGCTCTCGACAAGTAAGTCGTTCTTTCTATTTACTCGGTAAAGGTTTTTTAGGGCTTTAAGTACTTACAGTACATAAACATAGCTTTTAATGATTAAGTTGTGTGAGCCCACAAATTATGCAATGGAGTTTTAATGAATATCTCCTCAGTTTATGACTGTTCTAGTCATGGACTGGGTGGAAATATCACATGCAGCATTTGACTGTGTGGGATACATTCCAATGCAGATAGTGATGCACACTCATAGTACCACATTACTGAGCATACAGCATTGTGGCCTCCCATATGTGCTACATTTGTTATCATAAATTGTTCTAGCGTAAATTACTGTTATACTGATTTTACTAATTATTTTTTAGGACTTATTATATTATTTACATATTATTGAGTACTGAGTATGGGTGATTAGACTTTTAATTTAATGCAATGCTCAAAGCTACAGGGACTTTATATAATACATATAATTTAGTCCCATTTGCATAATAGGGGCAAGCCTATTGCCATAGAGTAGGCACTGTATCTATTATATCCAATAGATATAGTCCCACCCCTTAGTTGCCTTTGACAGCCATGGGATAAAGGGTGGTCCAATATTACTGTACCTAGAACCATACAGTAATATATCCTAACTCTTTGATTATTTACCTGTATTGGATACAAGTTAGGAAAAGGCATATAAACATACATAAGCTGGAATTACCTGTAAATCTGCATCTTATGCCTATTATTATTTTTTGAAACTTATCTGAATACAATGAAAAGTTTTATCATTGTGGATGTGGTTTGTTGGACCAAAAATTAAACTATTTTAGATCAATTATCTGTAAATCTTAATTCCTTCATTTGAACAATTGACTTACAGCCACCTTCTTACTGTATGACTTTTTAGAAGTTATGTTTTCTTTCAACAGGAGGCAAGCAGTCCTTTGCGTGCTGGCTGAGAACTGTGATGAGGCTGCATACAAGAAGCTTGTACAGGCTCTGTGCAATGAACACCAGATCCCACTTGTCAAGGTAAGCAATAAATAATTTATATCTGGAAGGCTCTACTGATAAGGTCAACAGGTCTCAGGTTGGTTGGAGTAAAAACAATATCTTCAAGTGGGGATTCAGTGATGGTATAATCGCCGGCACTTCTTCTTGAACATTGTGTGACATAGTGGAGGAAAGTTTGTGCATCTACATTTGCAAGCAAAAAAAAATAGTATCCAAATATATTTATTTATGTAATTGTAAAACTTGTCTTTTTTGTGTGTATTATTTTTGAATACGAAAACATACAACAATTACTCTATTTAATTTCTAATATAAAATTACTGCTATATTACATCCCAAAGTAACGCATCTGTTATTAAAAATAATGTTAAACAATTTTATAGGCTGCCACATAAAATAAAATTGCCTTTAGTTCTAAATATATATCTCCATATTCTTGATCCCAGAATTTACTCTTGAAGTAAATAAGATATTCCTTCCATTAGTTCCAAACCAGCACAAGCAGAACTGGTGCTAGGTATAGGTTTAGATAAAATAGGGCTTTGGCTAGGAGTTATTTCATCATCATCACTATCGCCATTACTCATTATCAGCTAACATTATAAATTTATCTGTGACGGAATCTACAATATGATCACTTTCAATGGACACTGGGCGAGAGGCAAGGATCGACTGATCGCTCAAATCACGTCTAGCCCCTACATGTTCTAACAGCTGTACGGAGCAAGGTTTAATGTCCGCCACTGAGAATGCTGTGAAAGTTCTAAGATGCGAAAAATTTTGATGGCAAAATGTTTGAATCCCATCAAAGAACCTTATTCAATCACAATATTTGTCAAACACAAAAACCAAAACATACTGAACATCAAACATCAAGTTTGTTTTATCTTGTTAATTGTAAAAAACATATATCCTGAAACACTATGAAATATTTCTCTGGTGCTGTTACTTGTTATGTGTTACTATCCAGCAAACCTTCTGAGATTATTGGCTTAGATGTTTTAGAAAGTTTAATGCGCTCTGCACGAGCGGGCCAAGCCATTACATGCCTGTTCCGCACATTACGAGCGCACAGTAACCCGTGTGCCCCTATGGTGACTCTCAACATGATAGTCAACTTTCCTAGCAAACGGACATTTTATTAACACATATCACTTGTTTATACTAATTTGAGGTTTTTATTACTACTAACTAAACTAAAGGTAAGGCCTACTGTGATTAGCTATTGGATGATTTATTCACAAAATATAGTATCAATTTTGTAATTTTTTTATGTATGTTTTTTTTTTCAATGTAGTGCATAATTATAACCTTAGCAGGTAAGTCATGCTGCAAGACTCATTTTCATTGCCTAACTGATTGTATA
Organism: Tyria jacobaeae; assembly: GCA_947561695.1. NCBI lineage: Eukaryota > Metazoa > Arthropoda > Insecta > Lepidoptera > Erebidae > Tyria > Tyria jacobaeae. The sequence goes on along the minus strand of OX387230.1, from coordinate 6,383,445 downwards.
TGTAGAACAAAACAATGAAAGGACTAACTCCAATTTCATTAAACCAGTTGTTACTATATAATATTCCAAAAAGTTCTCAAAAATCTGTTCGTATAAATATTTATTTTGTTTGTAGGTTGACAACAATAAGAAGCTTGGTGAATGGGCTGGTCTCTGCAAAATCGACAAAGACGGCAAAGCAAGGAAGATTGTGGGCTGCTCATGTGTTGTTATTAAAGTAAGTAACCTTAATATTGGAAGCCTAGGTGCTATTAACTGCTGTGAAGTACTTTATGCTACACATGCTAGATAAATCGTTTACAGATAGAAGTTTAAGAGCATAAAGTGTATTTGTTTTGTATATATTTACTAAACTATTATGAATTTATTATTTGACAAAATAGTCTCTGCGCTCAGCACGAACACTATCAATATACTTCATTTGCTAGTGACGAAATAAAGGCGCTAAAAAAAGTGGAGTGACCCTATGGTGTCATGCCAATATGCATAGGCAACTTTCCTATCACTCATACAAACGCAGTATATTTGAACTAGGTCGATTATAAATAATTATGAAGATATAATACATTATTACATTCGGTTATTCCCGAGTAGGGTAAGCATACAGCATTTTGCATGTTTAAAACGTAATCTACAAATATTATCTCGCAGGCAGTAATTTTCTATACTTAGATCGGTCGATTTGAAATCGTCAAATGCCATATCGTTCAAATTATTTGCTGATAAAAAAAATTGCCATGACCCCAAATGTTTTTCTTTAATTAATTGTTTGTGGTTTGTTCTAGGACTTCGGTGAGGAGACGCCAGCGCTGGACGTGCTCAAAGACTATCTCAAGACTTCGAGCTAATCATCTAGTGTAAAATAAGTTTAAAATAAAACCCAAAAAAACTATGCTGGGGTTTTCTTTCTCTTATTGCATAACTTAACATGTTCCTCTTTAAGGCTTATCCAAGAAATACTTACTTTTAATACTGGCTAGTTATTATATTAAATGTTCTATACTGACTACTGTTCAAAACTAAAAACTTGCAGTACTATTCGCTCGCTCTTTACAATGTTTTTGCACAGAACCTCTGTATCTGTCAGTAAAAGTCGCGCGGCTGTTCATCATTATTCATATATCATTAGGCAAAAATAATTAAATTAGTGGGTGTTTGAGATGCTGACTACACCTACACCTTCGGAAATATAGCGCGAAAGTGTGTACCTATGTACAAAAATTTAAACTAAGTTTTTTGGTGTTGTATAGGCGACGTTTCTGAAGAAAAAAAAATTGTTAAATATAAAATTTTAATGGTAAGTAATTGCGAAACGGAACAAAGCTGCCAAATTAGACAGGTTTGAACATGATGAAATTAAACAATAAATTAAATTAGTCTAAGTAAAATTAAATGCAAACGTTGGCAAATTGGTCGCATATCTCCTTGTGCTTCGGCCATTGCTGTACTTGACATTCTCTGCAAAATAATGATAAATTATAGTCTTATATGGTTTTCCAGTACCATTTTTGTTTGTTACGTATGTTTTATACATGAGTAGGTAGTTAATATTATAAGCAGGTAAATACTTCAAATAACCCAACTAACTCAAAAACGACGATATCTAAACCTCTTATAAAAAACTAAGTGTTCATTATTGGCGCCAAATGTATTAAAAAAAGCTATTACTTCACTATACCTTAAGATGCTCAATTATGCCTATTTACGCACTCACCTCCCACAATACCACTCAGTCTTACATCTCGAACACTTCTTGGAGGCTTTATCGCCGCACTTGGCGCACTTCGCCCCTCCGCTATCTAATGCCAAAGCAGCGTCACTTGTATATGACTCCAGCAGTTTCTTAGCCAAAGTCCTGGATTCCTCGGACCCATCCATTCGGAAAGAGTCCAGTTGGGCTTTGGCAATAGTCTTTGTCCGCTTGTGGACTTGTTTAAAGTAGGCATCTTTAATCTAAAAGTAGATCAAATGTAGATGTACTGGCTATGAATACAACAATGAAATGGTCTATATTCCTTTGTAAGCCATATATAAAAGCTATTTTCATATACATAACGTACGTTTAATATAACATGCATATTGTGGGAAGTCTTTTAAAAAGGTTAAATATTTCGTAACAGGATTATTAAGTGATAGAGCATTTTAAACATTTCAATGTAATGAATATCGCTGTTGGAAAAATCTCCGACTAGTTAAGATATCCTTGTACATAAATGTACTAGACATTACGGTGGTACAATCGTGTCAAAATAACTTGTACAAATACGTATTTGTTGCTAATGATATAAAATACGTATACTCCTTGATAGGTCGGTTATGGGTACCTACTACTGGCCTAAATATGTAGTTAACCCACAAAAACAGGGCTTGCAAGATCATCAAACAAAGTTAAACTACCTATTACCTGGGGCACAAGCTCGATGAGTGTGCAACCGGGATTCTTGCCGTTAACTCGACTATTCACACTCGAGTAGTCGCCAACAGACAAACGACACAGGAACATCTTTAGATCACCCAGTGGAGGAATTTGGTCCAGGACTGGATCGATCAATTTAGCTTGCAACTGCCATAATGAAAGATTATTAGCCAGGAAGAGATAAAGGGTATGAATAATTTAAGGAATTTTGAGCAGACTACGAAAAGCTTAACACAGCTGATTTGATGTGCCTACATACATCATTAAAACATGGTTTTGATTGAAAAGCGTACAACGTGTACGTGAAAATGGAATAGTTATTTTAAGAGTAGACTTTACAAGGTTTTAAATTTTTTTATGGGATTTTCTCAATAGTGGATTGAATAATTGCAAAACAAAAAAATAAATAAGATTTAAAATTATGCAATTCTATCTCTATTAATACCAGATATTACTCTACCTCTATAAAATGTATGCTCTGCTATTGTCTCCATAACGATACGATAACGAGAATGAATTCCGTTCTTTGGAAACCTGCATTCGATTCGTATTTGAGCAGGAACGTGTTCCCGATTATCAAGGTATATAGTTGTTCTTCCTATGGTTTATGAAATTATTGACAAACTTTTTTCTTACAAAATTTCCGCTTTGATTTGTACTTTTAGCCTCTTGAAAATAACACCCTTTTCTGAAGACTTAGAGGGTAACTTACCCTACAAAAAGCGTTGCGTCTACTCTCGTCGATATTGTAATAATGAGCTAGTCGTGGTTCCAGCAGCAGCTGACGTAAGCACAGCCATAGTTGAGCCTCGCTTCGGTGAAGTTGATTTAGTTCCTCCGCAGATGGCTTAGTCCAACGGCCGACTACGTCATAAAAGAATAGAAGTCAATTATGTATGTTTAATATTTTTTAGATAGTGATATTTTATATTATGGTTGTTTTCGTCAAACATTTTCGCAGTGTTTGCCATTGTATAGGCTGATCAAAAATACATGGTATAAATGCTAGAATTTCAAGAATATGTTCTATAAAAACAACAATAGCTAACTGGTGCGTTCCACAAACCCCCATTGAACTTTTACTAAGAATCATTTGCCTTATTACTAGAAGGCGTTTCTATTCCTTACAGTTGAATGTCAGCAGTTCATTCTTCTCATCAATCCTCTTCCAAGGCTCATGTAGAATGAGATGGCTCAATAGGGACGGCACATCGTGTGTCTTGTACAAGTTGGTTGCGATAGATGCTGCAGCACCGCCGATCTCCATGTGTTCGGCTATATAGCTGTATCAACAAATAATTTTACCAAAGCAATACATACAATATCGATAATTTGGCACTCGTTAAATTGAATCTCTCTATAAATTGAAAAGTTTGGCCCTGGCCCCTGAAAAAGAGAAAAATTGGATAAAATCAATATGAATTGGTCCCCTCGGTAATTTCAAGTTTAACGATAATATCCATAATATATATACCGTCATAAATACCGTCTTCTTACAAATGTTAAAATGGATTATGTTAAAATTCATACGACAATGATAGACGAAAGAAACAGAAAAATATGGATCTTTTCAAAATGATGTTTTGTGAAATGTTTGAAATAATAAACATGATTTTTGATCCAACTCTTGTTAATTTGACTTGGTTATTTAAACTCTTATTTTAAGCTATTGGTAATTTAATTTTTTTTCTGACTCCTACTCTCTCTGACTCCTTGACATTAAAATTATCCAGAATCGGCTGTACCTCTGCAGTTCTGATATTAAGCTGAGGAGGAGTAGTAGCTTCCTAATTACTGTTAATAAAAATATGAGACTATAATTTTCCCGCATTTTTGATTGCGCGAAAGTTATTTAACTATACCTCTGGAACTATTTTCTTTTTTCTCCTTTTCCACTTTGTATCAGAATGACTAAAGATCGCTATTTTCTCATTTTCAATAATTTACTTACCACTCGTTGTGTAAAGACGTATATGCACCACCACAAGTAGGTATTTTTGTTATATTGCAACGAGTGGTAGGTAAAGTTAAGGCTCACCGCACGATAGAGATACATCTCATGCTGACATCAAACTGAAGGTCACGCTTTTGTCGCTCCAGCTCCTCAACTGCAGTCTCGGAGTCCATTTCTTTTGCAGACGGCATTTTTAAGTAATCGTTACTGAAAGATATGTATTGCATGATTTACTTTCTATAGCAGAGTGATCTATTGGCTTGTAATAAGTGGCCTAAACAGTATCTATGAAAAATTATTAACACAAACCAAACTCCGAAATAGTGCTACTTCTGGTTACCTAGAAAGCAGTATGTAGAATGAGAAGAGAGGCTTATTTATTTACTCGTGATCCAGAATCATCAGATCAGTCATCTCAGACACAGTCTTCCTTTTTAGCACTTACTTGATCAGAGCCAATAAAGCAGTGAGCTGATCTGCCACATAGTTGAGGAGGTCTACAACGACATCGCTGATGCAGTTGGCACCGTCCTCGTGAAACAACACCGTCTCCAGAAGACCTACTGCTGCCGCCTCGTGGTATAACTGGTAGAAAGGTGGAAGTTTGTTGTTAATAATTTTCAATACCTACAAAACGGAAATAGTAGGTACATCATTAAAAACCAATTGATATTTGTTGTTCACGTAGTTGTTGATTTTTTCGGAGTTCTTCACAAGAACTTTATTGAAGAATGTTATCTATTATAGTGTACTAGGATATATCCTAGTACACTATAATAGTATACTATAATTAAATAGCTGTTTTTTTTTGTATATTTTCTAATATTTTTATGTGTCATCGTTGTTTATAATTAATATTAGATTTATATCATATTATTATTCAGGTATGTGTATGTACGTATTATTATGAGTGTAAGTAAATTCATAGGTAAATGTGTAAATATTTAGTTATATTCTGTAACTCTCCTTTAAGTAAATCCATCCAAAGGTATGGTACAGATCGCTTTTAGCGATAAGACCACCCGTTGTACCATTGTATTGAATTTAAGATTTATTGTAATTACTTACACAGCTTTTGTATTAAAAACTTAAATGGACATTCGATGTAGGACTTATATAATTACTTTTAAATAAGTAAACACTTACGCTTACGACTGTACCCCGAAGAGGACAATATAAAACAACCACATTGAAGCAACTTTATAATTTGTTATAACAGTTTTTCTTTATTTAATTTTTCTTACTACTTACCACCATGTAGATGCCAAAGGTATTAGCAGGTGCGGGCTCCAATTTCATTATTTGGGGGTAAATTTTTAAACGCCATACTTGAATGCATATTGCTTCATACACCAAAACTGGTAACTAAAAATTTGAATAAGCTTACAACTGCGCTGATTGAAAAATAAAAATCGTTTGAATCTTTAAATCTCCTGCAACTACCTTGCGGATTACCAACATACATAGGTACATATACCCCGACCAAGACCAAACAAAAACTGATAAAGTAGGAATAGGCTACTCGGTCGTCAATTTTATTTTACCGACACCATCAGTGAATTATTTTTAATGGATTACTAAAACAAAATAACATCTCTGTTTTATTAACCTTTCCACAGGAAATTAGGGTTTCTTTTGTAAGTTCCTCTTGCATGGAAGATGCTTCTAATACGGCTTGTTGATTCAGTTTTTGTAGTCTTACATGCCAGTCTACCCATCTGAAAAGATAACATCAGAAATTAAAATATGGGTAAACATGGTGAAGCTCCTTTTATGACTCTCTCATATGAAAACTCATTTTATGACTTTCGATAACTACAGTGGGAACTGAATTAGGGCGTTGTATGTTAATGTATTATTAACTTACGCTTGGTTTCCAATTGATTCGATGCGCCAAGATTCCATACTCTCCACAAATATATCTAACTCCCCTATGTCTAGGGCGCTAAGTTGAGGATCTTTTTCCACCATTGTAATAATAGAATAAAATATTATTTTATATTTTATAAAATTGCAAAGCTTACTATTATTGTTAGTATTTAATTGTAATAGAAAATAAACTCTATGCATTTGTAACTATAGCAACGTATTTTCGATATTTCGTAAATAGCGCCACCGGAAATGGCTATTTTAATAGTGTGTAAAAACAGACATTCAGTTTATATGTTGGTGGTGTAAAAAAGTAAGTCTGCTTTAAGTTAACTTAATAATGTTGGTATATCCAATTTTACTATAGTATTGTTAAGAATAGAACATGCATCCGAAATTTTCAATTACAGGCCTGTATCGTACTGGCCTACTGTTGTAGCCCAGGTGCTGGATAGTCTGCTTAAAAATAGTTATCTTAGCATGTTAAATTACATGACAAGGAATTCGTTTTAGACCTGGTCACGGATGTACTGTGCTATTTTGTGCCAAGCATACTGTTCAGATAAATGTTTGGCCGTAGAAAAACACCTGTAGTTGCCTGATTTTTTCAGCTTTGAAATCGAATTTAAGTCTAATAAAAAAGAATATCAAAATTTCAGGTACGTACGTACGTGTTAAAAGCCAATTATTTATTGATCATTCCTCTAGATCCTTAATTTCTATTTAGTGTAAGCCTATGTAAGTATGCTTTTGGATGGATTTTGAGTCAAATATTTTTTTAAAGTTATTGTGGTAGTTTTTGCTTCGTATCTTTGTGGTGTATTTGGAGGCACTGTTTGTACTCTAAGTATTTGATGCTTCCTTTTGGTTTAGTGGTCCTATATGGTCTCCAGTTATAGTATATTAATCCTGATAGTTGTGTCTTTCGTTGCCATTTATTTGTCCTAAACTCTTCTTCTCGATTGTAAATCATTCTTATATCGTTTGTAAATTGAACTGTTACAGTACACAGTACAGTACTATACAATACAAGTAGTTGATTTTATTGTTGTTATAGTATTCTATATTACAACATTTTTTGGGACATATCCATTGTTCCTTTATCATTGTCGGTATTTATAGTTTTTTAGTTTAGTCCAATATACATAAGAAGAATACTGCATGCCAACATCCTGAGGAACTATAGACGTCATCAGATAAAAATAAAAAAGTTATTGAATAACTAAAACTATCTTTTGACATAGGTATAAGTTTTTTGTTATACATGGTATTTAAACTTGGGAAATAGTAGAAATATATTAGATCTTCAATGTTGCAACCTAAAAAAAAACGTGCAATGGCGACTGGCGGAAGTCTATATTTTCTGTCTTTCTTTTGATAATTTGACACACGTGCCGCGTGGAGTTTTACCCCGCAGGTGGATTAAAAATATATTTTTATTAGTTATTTAGTGATCATTTTACTCATTGTTTCAAGGGAAATTAAATTACAGTGTCAGTATTAAGAATATGTTTTGTGATAATTGTGAATTGTGAACAAAACCTTCATTGGTACTGCACCGACATGCCGCCACACCAACTGACTATGCTTGTTTTTCGTATAAATATTAAATCAAAATAAAATAAGATTTAACATTTTGACTATGTCTAGCATGTTTTGAAGTATTTGTGTGTTTTTTCTTTGTTAGAAGTAATTATTACGTTTCCCATCTCGCAACTTAACCTCAATAGTTCTTAGTGGACAAGCATGATTGTGGGTGATGATCCAATTTAGTTTTTATTGAATTCTATAGTGTAATTCTTACTCTCGTGCGGTCACGTATCGACTATTATAGTACAATAAGAACCGTCATTTAGGCACAACAACTTCCTAATGTCTAAAATACTTAAATTGTTACAATAATAGTCACCAGCTTTGTTCACTCTTAACTACGTATGATTACGAGAATAGTCGTTAGTTGTCTCCATCTCATATCCATGTTATATTTTAGCCTCACATGAGCCAAAAAAAATAATTCTCAACAACTTGTTTTACAGCACGATGGTTGCGACAACAGAGAAGAAGGCTGCGGCCGATAAGAAGCCCGTTAAGGGTAAGGAGGACAGCAAGAAGCTGCCTGCTGTCCCTGAGTCAGTGCTCAAGCACCGCAAGAGGAGGGAAGCCCTCCGCACTCGCCGTCTACAGGTAAAATAATAATACTTATATTCATTTAAGAATATTAGCTGTTTCACTTGTGTTTATATGCACTTCTCTATTTCTTACGGTTGTGGCTTGATGTTTTATAGTATATATCATTTGTCTGGGATTACTCTATCCGATACTTAAAAAGTTCAAATCTGACAGATAGTTCTGGAGATTGTTTAAACAAGGAAACATGTCTTTAGCTTTATTATATTACTTTAGATAGGAAATATGCTATTTTAATTTGTTTGGCTTAGACACACAGATACCATACATACATATTAGATCTCATTCTGTTGACAAGGAAAGAAGGAAGGTTGGAAATAGGGTTTCTGTATATATTGTAGTATATCTTAGTCCAATATTGAAATGGCAACTCTAGTGTATTCAAACCAAAACAAAGTCAATTATTAAAATGTAAAAAAATCATTTTAAACAATATTTTTTACTAGTTTTTACTTATTATGCTGTATAAATTTCATGATGATGGGTTCAGAAGTAAAGCATAACAGACGTCATAATATTCATACTATCTGACATTTCTGTACTGTACTTGCGTGTAAACTGTTCCTAAAAAATGGGTTATACTTATTTTGACCATAGAACATTGAATTAGAATGATGATTCTCAACACTAAAGGCATAGTTCATCTGAAAATGGTGCTGTTAATTTTAGTTTCTGACAATATTTTGTACTAAAGCTAGCTTCAAGAGGTTCAACAAAAAATACAGAACAAATGTTTTGTTCACCAGGTTACCCTCAAAAGGCGTTCATCTGCTATCAAAAAGAGGAAGGAAATCTTCAAAAGGGCTGAACAATATGTTAAGGAATACCGCATCAGGGAGCGTGATGAGATCAGGCTAGCCAGACAAGTATGTTTACAGTTAATTGTGATGGACCTTGTGATTTAATGTATCTAACCATTTTTATGTAGTTTTCAATTTATTTGTATTGCAATCAGTTGGAAAACAAGCTTTTGCTTAATTTGTAGATGCAATTGTTTCAGTTAGGCATCAGAATTAATTTTTAACAGTAGTTTGTTTTAAATGAAATAACAAACTTTACATTACATAAATTAAGCTATTATTGGAACTTACAATATTACTGTTGTCCAACCTTAAGCACTTAACTTTATTGAATTATATTCAAAGTTATTTAGTATTGATAAATAGAAACTCCAATTAGGTTTCTAGATTCTTATGAAGGTATTTATGATTTCAAATTATTACTTGGGGGTTGTTAAAACAACCAAGGCTTAAGTTCACCTAAGTTTGAAAGTCTCAATGAAATCTAACTACTGCAGAAGATTTTTTTTTTATAACTGACAGGGAAACTAAGGTATAATGATTATTTTTCATCACATGTTTTATGTTAAATATATTTTCTAGGCACGTAACCGTGGCAACTATTACGTTCCTGGCGAAGCTAAGCTGGCATTCGTCATCCGTATTCGTGGTATCAACCAAGTTTCACCCAAGGTAAGTCATATTACAAGATTTATGCAAGTGAATAGTTAATCATTAAATCGCCCAAGGTAAGTCATATTACAAGATCTATGTAAGTGTATAGTTAATCATTAAAATGTTCAATGTTACACTCACTGCCTTGTCTCCTCGTTAGTGATGATTGATAATAGTTTCACCATTCAAGTGATTTTTGTTTTCCAATTGATTATGTATGTATCTGTCTATGTTCTTAGGTCCGCAAAGTACTGCAGCTGTTCAGATTGCGCCAAATCAACAACGGCGTTTTCATCCGTCTGAACAAAGCTACAGTTAATATGCTGCGTATCGCTGAGCCCTACATCGCATGGGGATACCCCAATCTGAAGAGTGTTAGGGAGGTGAGTCATTGAGTAGGGCTTTACTGATAAACATTCTTATCCATTCAGAATTTTAGGCAAAACATAGATATGCTGCATTACCAGAAGGAATTGCACAAGTTCAGTCACTATATTCAGCTTCTTATAAACAAATGGAGCAATAGATATACTGTCACATTTACCTTATTGCATACAACCAAATGATTTCAAACACACATTATTGATTAATTTTTGTCTTGTTTGGGAATCAAATCTCTGGCTCAGCAGTCAGGATCATTAACCACTAGACCAACTTTCAGCCAGTGAGATCTTTAATACAAACCATGACTTCAGTATCGCAAATTACCGATTACCCAATTGTTTAAATTTTTTATTTGCAGCTGGTGTACAAGCGTGGTTTCGCTAAAGTGAACGGACAGCGTGTGCCACTAACTTCCAACACCATTGTTGAACAAAAACTTGGCAAAAGGAACATCATCTGTGTTGAGGACCTCATTCACGAGATCTTCAGTGTAGGAGAGAACTTTAAGGTAAGCACTAATATAGCAGCCTATCTCCTGTCCTTTAATCCCAACCTTTTCAGATCACTAACAGGATCTAAGCTAGTATTTTTTTAATATTTCAAATGTAATATTTTGTCTACAGCTATTTTAACTAATCGCTGTTATTGACTATTTTTAACAGTACGCAAGTAACTTCCTCTGGCCCTTCAAGCTGAACAACCCCACTGCAGGTTGGCGCAAAAAGACCATTCACTACGTCGACGGTGGAGACTTCGGAAACCGCGAGGACAAGATCAACGAGCTCCTCAGGAGAATGGTCTAACCTTAATAGATTATAATAATTACATTAGTGTTTCTTTTCTAATCCTCTCCTGAAAATCTTCGTCAAGGGACCTTCTCGCTATGTCACTCAGTTAAAGGTCAGCTATAGCCAAGAAAAGAAAACGACCTCAGCAGCATCGGCTATTATAGAAAAAAAAACTCGATATCATTGTAATACAAAGTAGGAATATTATAATTACTTTTCTGTATGTTATCTTTTCAAACTCTTAATACTCCAATAGTATTGCTATTTATACTATTTTATTAATTTGATTAGGTTTCAAGTTCAAAAATAAAAATGAGATTTAACCCATTACTTCCCAAGCATCGAAAACTTGGATTGGACTGGATTTTTTTATCAAATCTTGAAACTAAGTTCATAATACGCTAAGAAAAAATAATAGGAACAAAAAAATATAGTACTTTTAATACAGAGTCAGCCTGTCCTATAAATATGACAGTGGGGACATGTGATCAGAAATAATAAATATATAAATGGGACTCTGTCGCGGATGTTGTTCTTCAGGGTATGGAACTTTTCATTCCATTCTCCCTGATTCTTACAGGTGGCAAGTCCCAGCCCTGGTTTGGTCGAACCTGCAAAGCGGCGTCCCGCCGAAAGGCAGGAATGTTACCAAGCATGGGCTAATGCAGCGATAGCACGGGATGTAAAGACCAGCACATTAAAGAAGCAATTTAAATTTGCCTCCAGGTCCCTCAAAAGAGTAATTGCTGGGGCGAAGTCGGCTGACATCGGCAGAATTGGCGAGATACTAGTGAGTCTCCCTTCCGGAACTCGTGCATTCTGGTCTCTTGCCAAAGCTGTCCAGGGGAACTTTTGTAAGCCATCCCTTCCACCTCTGCACATAGGAGATAATTCGTTGGCCCACTACGCTAAAGAAAAAGCCGATCTCCTGGGCAAACTCTTTGCGTCCAACTCGACCCTGGACGACGGGGGAAACGCACCGCCGACCATACCGCAGTGCGAGAGCCGCATGCCGGAAGTCCGGTTTACACAAAGGGCAGTGCGTAAAGTGCTTCTTTCCCTCGACGTTCTTAAGTCGAGTGGGCCCGACAGAATCTCCTATCGTGCTGAAGACGTGTGCTCCAGAGTTGGCACCGGTTTTAACGCGCCTTTATCGGCTTTCCTATTCTCTTGGCGTAGTCCCGAACTCATGGAAGACAGCTCTAGTGCACCCAATCCCTAAAAAAGGAGATCACTCGGATCCGTCCAACTACAGACCCATAGCCATCACCTCCTTGTTGTCCAAGATAATGGAATCCATTATTAACTGCCAGGTCCTCCGGTACTTAGAAGACCACCAGCTCCTCAATGATCGACAATACGGCTACCGTCGGGGTCGTTCAGCTGGTGATCTTCTGGTTTACTTGACTCACAGGTGGGCACAGGCGATCGAGACCAAGGGGGAAGCGTTGGCCGTTAGTTTGGACGTGGCGAAGGCCTTCGATCGGGTCTGGCACAAAGCGCTCCTTGCGAAGCTTCCTTCCTATGGGCTTCCCGAGAAACTGGCAATTAGCTGACCAGTTTTCTTACAGACAGAAGCATCAAGGTCGTTGTTGACGTTCCAGTTTCGCGGTCACTTAGAGAGTAAGGCCATGTTAGCCTCGAAGAAGCTTGGTATGCTAAACAGATCGAGACAGTATTTTACTCCGGCCCACCGACTGCAACTTTATAAGGCACATGTTCGGCCGCACATGGAATACTGTTCTCATCTCTATGCAGGTGCACCCCAGTACCAACTTTTCCCTCTTGACCGCATTCAACGGAGAGCGACTCGCATCATCGACTGCCAAGATATTTCTGATCGACTTGACACCTTGGCGTTGCGTAGAGATATAGCTTCACTCTGCATCAGTGTTCAGAGGAATTGTTCGGACTTATACCGGCTGCTGGTTTCCGCCATCGTCCTACGCGACAAAATATCCATCCTAATCACCTGGACGATTGGCACTCCACCACTGCGCTTCTCCAGAAGCTTTTTGCCTCGCACAACCAGCTTATGGAACAAATTGTCGCCTGCCGTATTTCCGAACCGATACGACCTTCAAGAAAAGAGCGTACTCCTACCTAAAAGGCCGGCAACGCACTTGTGACTCTTGAGTTGCGGGTGTCCATGGGCGGCGGTAGTCATTTACCATCAGGTGAGCCGTCTGCTCGTTTGCCCCCTATCGCATAAAAAAAAATATTTGATATTTTATTTCATTCAAACTCATTTTCCTTCAACCGTGTTTTCTCAACCACCGAAATATAAACATTTGCATAGCTATTGTTGTAAATAAATGAATTTCGGGAACTAAAAAATCACATCCTCTTTTTCTCAACAGGTAACATCTTGTTTAGAACTTGTAACATTTAAAAATATAAAATTCGTATGGCTTTTTTTAGTTTTTTATTTTATCTAATAGCATTTACATCACGCAAACACTGTAGCTCTGTATATAAAAAGGTGGATAAGAAAAAGATTGGTAAAATGTCTATGTGTGCATATACTAAGACTCTGTTACTTTACTTTTACGTGCATTGTTTGTCGAAAATTTCTTCGATTACATGTGTGTGTTTGACCCTCGCACACATTAATCAGTTTTCCTCATCTCATCAGTTTTCTTCATCTCGGATTGAAGTAAACAATTATAAGAATATTAGCTGTTTTTGAAAATTTGAACATTAACAGTTTTAAACAAAGATCTATTAACTTATTTTGTATGGTAAGGTATAAAACAATCACTGCAGTGTTTTTTCACATTTAGCGCAAAAAAGTTTTTTTTTACAACCTTGTCCCTGGCAACGCCTCTGTTTGTCCCTCTTCGTCATATAGTCACCAATATTGTCAAACCTGACAGGTTGTAAAAGGCGTTCTGATGTACCTGGTGTAGGTTTGCTTGCCTTGCCTTCCGATTTTTCTATCCAAGAATAACAACCAAGAATAATATTTTGAAAGATTACCATAACTTTTTAAATTATGTTTTGTTTGTTTTCATTTTTTATATATTTTGGTAAAGGTCTAAGAATTAGTTTGATGTAAATTGGAGTTGGCAAGTTTTTTACATTATGGTAGGTATATAAAATTAGAATATGATGCTTCTTTATGAGGCAACAAAAATGATATTTTGAAAAAACTACATTAAAATTACGGATACACTTTTTGGAGAAGAAAAAATAATTTTTCTTCTCTTATCGGAAAAACAGTGCAAGAATACGAATTTTGTCAGAAACAATAAAAATAAACGACCTAATATGTAAAAAAATAAATAAATATAGTGTCCTAAAAATAGAACAGTAGGGAGGAATGGGTTAATCTTATTCAATGGTAAAAAAAACGATACCTACTTTAAATATACAAAAAAAAAAACTTGAAACCTATGTGACGTTTTCACCACGCCATCGCCAGTCCTAACAGCTAGTGAATAGCATAACATAATAAATATGAATGGAATTTGTCATAAACGTTTCTAAGAAATATACTTTTAAAACTGCTTCATGACACTTTGTCAGGCCGAGGCCGAGTCGGTCCGTTAATTATGTAGTAAACAATAACCGACGAATAGTTTCGTACACATTTATTTTATCGGTTTAAAGGATATTTTATCCCTTATAGTATTATTTATGACGACTACCTATTAAAGTATTTTTATACGACCACTCAAAAATGGGTGTCTCATAGTTTTCAGGATTTATGTAGCTAATTTTGCGAGTTTGTTATTACCGCATAATTTCTTATTGCCTGAATATATTTGACTGTACCTTACATCATCCCGAGACACATTAATTTCGGAGTTTTTTGTCCTAGACTATTGCCGGTCTTAACTTTATTTAATATACAAGGCACAATTAACCGCCCACCTATATTTTTCGTCACCCTGTTTGTTTATGTTAACTGTGGCTGATCTACTGTTTTGTTTTTAGTTAAGTGGGTACTTTAGCAATAAACTAAACACTTAAAAACCCTTATTTCGACCCTTAAACTTGTATCGCCGAAGCGTTTTTAGAATTTAGTCTCTGTTTGACATTGTTGCAGTAACGTTACATTGATTACATTTCTTGTTCTTGTCTGCTATCGTGTACGAACATTGTTTAATTTGAGTTTTTAGTGTACGATTATTGTTTGTGACTGAAAAAAATGCCACTGGATGCAACTGGTGCTGCTAGGGCAGTGACTTTAGCTGATGCTGGGTATAGCCAACGTCGCATCGCTCGTACGCTTGGTGTACCTCGAACTACAGTGCGGGATGCCATCAGACTCTTTCGGGAGACTGGTTCATACACGAGAAGGCCAGGTCAAGGCCGACATCGGTGCACCTCGGCTCTGGATGACCACTTTGTTGTCAGTAACGTGCTAAGAAATCGCTTTTGCATCGCTACTGAAGCGCGCACACGTCTGTTTGAGGTGAGAAATGTCACTGTAAGTGAACGTACGATAAGAAGAAGACTGGCTGAAAGGAATCTGAGAGCTTTTCGTCCAGCTCGCGGTCGACAGCTGCTTGCACAGCATCGTAGAGCAAGACTTGCCTTTGCACGAGAATATGCTGACTGGACTACGGAACAATGGAAGAACGTACTGTTCTCAGATGAGAGCAGAATAGCCTTAAGGGGTCCAGATGGACGTCAGCGTGTTTATGGGCGCCAAAATGAACGGTTTGCTCCATGTGCAATAATCGAAACCGTGGGTTATCAGGGAGGATCCATAATGGTTTGGGGAGGTATCTCTTACGAGGCTCGTACCGATCTAGTGGTGTTTGATAGCGGCAGTGTGACTGCTCAAAGATACGTGGAGGAAGTCTTACAAGACCACGTCATACCTTTCGCACCATTTATTGGTAAAAACTTTAAATTAATGCACGAAAATGCTCGATGCCATACCGCAAGATCCGTCACTCAATACCTCGATGAGGTCGGGATTCAAGTTTTGCCATGGCCGTCACGCAGTCCCGATCTTAACCCAATTGAGCACATTTGGGACAACCTAAAAATACGTATTCGAGCAAGAATATCAGCCCCTGCGACCTTACAAGAGCTCAAGACGGCTGCGATAGAGGAGTGGCATAATATTCCTCAGTCGGATATTCAAGACCTCGTAGATGGATTGCCAAACCGACTAAAAGAAGTCATCAGGGCCCGAGGTAGTAATACTCATTATTAAAATTGAAATAAAAAGAAAGCGGACGATTTTTTTCAAAATTAAAGTCATCACATTTTCATGCAAATTTTTTGCAAAATCGATTTTTGGCATATTTTTTTTTATTAAACGGTTTTGTTTAAAGACTTTTGTGATTTTATTTATCCTTAATGGCTGCTTTTAACATAACTTCCATCAAATGTGGTCAAAATTTTCCGACTCCTGAAAATTGAAAGAAATACAAGGTGGGCGGTTAATTGTGCCTGTGAGTGTAGTATAAAAAAAAAGAAAACAATGATTTTCTAGATTGAATCATTATTAATTTGACTTGACCGTTATTCGAAGCTTATTTAATTGAGAGACAGCTACTTGGTTTCCCGACTTCCGGTTGAAGTAGTTTTTTTACCTACTTCCTTATGCCACGTCTACGTCACTTCCTCCTGGCAGGTGGGGGAACTTTGCTTTATGAGTTCCACCATTTTAAAAATTCATTGGCGTCTTGTTTCCCGCAGTGTTCGGACCTATCGACACTACACAACTAACAACAAGACATTACAGGTTGTTATTAAAAATAGTGTTTTTAATTACGTTTAATTAATAATAGTTTAAGAGGTGCAGTGTATATTTCGAAGAAGAAAAGTGAACAAAGGTTAGAAAGTGACTGTACCGAGTAAGTAAATGCACTTTTTAACTTCTAAAAATCAAAATATTGTTAACTACATTTTTTTTTTATACTATAGGGGTACAGACGAACAGACGGGTCACCTGGTAAGTGACACCGTCATCCATGGACACTTACAACTCAAGAGTCGCAAGTGCGCTGCCCGCCTTTGAGGGTGATGAGGGATGGGGGATGCAGGGAGCGGAAAGAAGAGAGGAGGGATGAGGAGATGGAAAAAAGGAGAAAGGAGATGAGGGGAGAGAAAAGGGGGCAGGGGGAATTGGGCCTCCGGAAACCTCACTCAATTTGGGGAAATGCAACGCAAGCGTTACTTCACAACCGGTTTTCTGTAAGGCCGTGGTATCGCACCGGTCGAGCCGGCCCATTCGTGCCTGAGCTTGGCTCTACCACTGAAAAAGGCTGGTATTTATCGTAATTATTTATTTTATTTAGCGGTTTTTTCCGTTCGTATGGATGAAATACTTTTACTATAATTACGGTCGGTAAAAGTTAATTATTCATTTCGTTGAAATATTTGAATATTATTATTATAATTTTCTTTTTATTAACGATTAATCGTTAAAATTAAAGGATCTTTTTTATTTTAACTTTTTACAAAATATTTTATTGAAATTTTACTTCCGTCTACCTACCTACAAGTGTTGTTGTTCAACGGTTTTGACCTTTCTTATTATTATAACCTTTTGTTTGATTTAAGAATGGATGAACCCAATACGAGTATCGGTAAAACAGCTGTAAATCTAGAATTAGGATCCAAGAAGAACTCTGAGACAAAGTGCGCGTTCGGAAAGCTCGAGTTCAAGCGATAGCTCATCTAGCAGCAGTTCTTCTGCAAGTTCGACATCCCCAAGGCGAAGACATTATGGACACAAAAAAAGGGAGGGGGGGGGGGGGGGCAGAAGAAAATATTACCGATCAAGTAAGAACAGGAAATTGAGAAAAGAAATTCGCAGTCTGCGCGAACAAATCGTTTGTTCTAATAATAACACTTCTCATGTGAGTGCCCCTTTTGATTATGATGCTATATCATTAATGTCTGGTCACAGTGACATTCTTGCTGATGATATCCCTGTACATGTACATGATACCCCTGCTGATACATCCAACAAATTACAACATGATAAAGACTTTTCTTTTGATATCGAAACAAAATTGAAAGAGCCTGCGATGCAGAAGACTTCTGCACACTACTTGAAGTCATTATGCAAACTTCGGCACTTGGGTAAAAGCGATTGGAATGAAGTCAGATTTGCCGAGGCTCAAAAGGTTTATAATCATACACCAGGATTTACAGATTTGGAAATGAATGAAGAAGTTAAAGCATACGACTCCGCTCGTCATCTTGTCTCCTCTGACAGAGCATATGCGGCCCTGACTATGTGCGTCCTTAAACAAAACGAGGCCTTACAAAAAATTCTAAAGGATCTCATGGAATGGGTTCGCAATGGAGAAGGTGGCGTCTTCAGTCATGAAAGCTTGCATCAAAAACTTAATGAACTTTTTTCAGGTAATTTTCATAAGATTTCCTTAGACTTATTACAGATTATCTGGGGCCATCGTGCTGAAGTAATCCAAATGCGAAGGGACTTCGTTACAAAGCACGCAAAGGATCCTCTGGTCAAAAGCAATCTGAAAAAGATTCCGCCGTCATCAACGAATCTTTTTGTTGCCGAGAAGTTTACATTGGCTATTGAAAAAGCAGGTGGTGTATGAAAGTGTTTTTGGCCGGTACATAAGGTTAACAATAACTTTGCCACGCAAGAGCATCCTAAAAAGTCTCAAGGTCAGCATTCCACCTGAAATCCTCACAGGGGTTTCATAATGCGAGCAATCGCAATTACACGCAAGCTCATCATGCTTACGCTCCGCCTCCGCGGCGGCAGGTGGCTACGGCCATATGTGTCAACATAATTTGGTCACACCGAATAATGATAGGTATCAAAATACCTTTCGAGGAAACTCGTCCCGTTCGAATACCAGATACCAAAATCAGTCTAACTATGGAACTCGTCAGAACAAGGACAATAAGCGCCGTAAAAACTGACTCGATGCCGATCAGTGCCGGCCGTCTCGCTCAATATCAGACTCAGTGGGAACAAACGGGAGCACCTACATACATTCTGAGCATATTAACAGGCTATCGCATACCTTTCCGCAAGAAACCGCCGCTAGTGCATCCCGATGCGATCGAAACGAACTTGCATGTGCCAGAGTCCGCTCAAATGACAGCAGTCATAAACAAATTGAAGGATCAAGGTGTTCTAGAGCGAACTGTAGCTTCTCCAAGTTTTTGTTCACCAATCTTCCTTGTTCCCAAGAGCGACGGTTCTGTACGTCCAATTTTCAACCTGAAGGCACTGAACCAATATGTCATTACAGATCATTTCAAGCTGATAAACGTACATCGCATACCAGACTTTCTGCAACCGAGCGATTGGTTGAGCAAGATCGATCTTTCGCAAGCGTATTTTCATCTACCAGTGGCTCGCAGTCACAGGAGGTAGGAACCTACCCTATGCGTAGGAACGCATAATATATCGCAAGGAACTACTAGAACTGATAGTTCGCCAGGCAAAAAATATATCACGCAACCATGTCAGTATTGTTATCAGTACATTAGAAAAGTTAGGATGGCTAATAAACTACGAAAAATCTCTGCTTACCCCGGTGAAAGACCTATCATTTTTGGGAATACAATGGGACCCTTGGTCAAACCACAAGAGTCTGCCCGAAGAAAAAGTTCCTGCTCTGATAGACAAAATAAATCAAATGCTGTCAAAAAGGCACACAACGGTCAGAGATCTTTTTTTTTTTTTTTTTTTTTATGCGATAGGGGGCAAACGAGCAGACGGGTCACCTGATGGTAAATGACTACCGCCGCCCATGGACACCCGCAACTCAAGGGTCACAAGTGCGTTGCCGGCCTTTTAGGTAGGAGTACGCTCTTTTCTTGAAGGTTTGAAGGTCGTATCGGTTCGGAAATACGGCAGGCGACAATTTGTTCCATAAGCTGGTTGTGCGAGGCAAAAAGCTTCTGGAGAAGCGCACAGTGGTGGAGTGCCAATCGTCCAGGTGATGGGGATGGATATTTTGTCGCGTAGAACGATGGCGGAAACCAGCAGCCGGTATAAGTCCGAACAATTCCTCTGAACACTCCCCATGATACAAGCGATAGAGGATGCAGAGTGAAGCTACATCTCTACGCAACGCCAAGGTGTCAAGTCGATCAGAGATATCTTGGCAGTCGATGATGCGAGTCGCTCTCCGTTGAATGCGGTCAAGAGGGAGAAGTTGGTACTGGGGTGCACCTGCATAGAGATGAGAACAGTATTCCATGTGCGGCCGAACCTGCGCCTTATAAAGTTGCAGGCGGTGGGCCGGAGTAAAATACTGTCTCGATCTGTTTAGCACACCAAGCTTCTTCGAGGCTAATATGGCCTTACTCTCTAAGTGACCGCGAAACTGGACTTCGCTTGATATATCGACGCCAAGGATTCCGATACTGGCTGATGCAGTTAGGGAAGTGCTCTCAAATTGAGGTGATACGACCAATGGCATCTTTTTAGCGGTGAACGCGCAAACCTGTGTCTTCGTGGGGTTAAATTGGACTAGGTTAAGTCGACCCCAATCTGAAACTTTTGATAAAGAAGTTTCGATTTCAGACACAAGTTTGGATCGGCTTTCGATGACGTTTACCCGAGAAATGTTAGCGCGGCCGGTATAAAGGGCATCACTCGTGCTATCGTCTGCATAGCAATGGATGCTGCTAATCTGCAGCATGTCGTTGATATGCAGAAGAAACAGCGTGGGTGATAGCACACAGCCTTGTGGGACACCAGAATTAACAGACTTCGAGTCGGAGCATGCACCGTCAACAACGACCTTGATGCTTCTGTCTGTAAGAAAACTGGTGAGCCAATTGCACAGTTTCTCGGGAAGCCCATAGGAAGGAAGCTTCGCAAGGAGCGCTTTGTGCCAGACCCGATCGAAGGCCTTCGCCACGTCCAAACTAACGGCCAACGCTTCCCCCTTGGTCTCGATCGCCTGTGCCCACCGGTGAGTCAAGTATACGAGAAGATCACCAGCTGAACGACCCTGACGGAAGCCGTATTGTCGATCATTGAGGAGCTGGTGGTCTTCTAAGTACCGGAGGAGCTGGCAGTTAACAATGGATTCCATTATCTTGGAGAACAAGGAGGTGATGGCTATGGGTCTGTAGTTGGACGGATCCGAGCGATCTCCTTTTTTAGGGATTGGGTGCACTAGAGCTGTCTTCCATGAGTTCGGGACTACGCCAAGAGAGTAAGAAAGCCGATAAAGGCGCGTTAAAACCGGTGCCAACTCTGGAGCACACGTCTTCAGCACGATAGGAGAGATTCTGTCGGGCCCACTCGACTTATGAACGTCGAGGGAAAGAAGCGCTTTACGCACTGCCCTTTGTGTAAACCGGACTTCCGGCATACGGGTCTCGCACTGCGGTATGGTCGTATGCGTATGTATCTACAGACTCGTAGGCCTCTTAAACTTTGCCAGTTTGCAGTACCAAAAGATAGGCTCAACTACAGAGCTCTTTTGAACCTTCTAAACCAGATTCTGAATTCAGATCCAAAAAAGACGCTTGTATTACCTCACGCAGCAATACAGAACTTGGTTTGGTGGCTTCAAAATTGCAGATGCTCAACTCCTATACACAGTCAACCTCCATCTCACTTCCTCACGACCGATGCATCGGATATTGCATGGGGTGCTCGATTAAACAATCTATCATTAACAGGCCTGTAGTCCGAAGCCGAGAAGGATTTGCATTGCAACCAAAAAGAGATGTTGGCAATCCTAAAAGTTTTTAAAGTTCATTGTCAGCTCCTGAGGTACAGTACCGTATTGGTTCAGAGCGACAACAGAACTGTGATAGCGTGTCAACGACACGAAGGAGGAACCAAATCGACTCCATTGATGAACTTAACTTACAAGTTTTTTCAGATTCTAGACAAATTTCAAATTCACATTAACGTCTATCACATTCCGGGAATTTACAACGGTCATGCCGATCACCTTTCGAGATTATGCATGTTTCCGGAATGCACCCACAAGGTTTTCTCGAAGTGGGGAACTCCAGTGATCGACTTGTTCGCTTCCAGACGAGCCCACGTTGTAATCAATTATGTATCTCTGGATCAGACAGACGATCGTGCTCTATTCAACGACGCCTTTTCTCAGATGTGGAATTACAGCCTGGCCTGGGTCTTTCCTCCTCCGTATCTGATCCCCAGGGTCCTGAGCCACCTAAATCAAGCTCGAAATCGAAATTACCTGTTGGTAGTCCCACGATGGGAACGAGTGTTTTGGCGTCCAGACATCAAATCTCGTGCCCTAGCCCCCCCATTCACTCTACGTCACCTAGACAAAGTCCCTAAAGTTTATAGCAGTGCATGGAACAGATGGATCCGCTGGTGTAAGGATCACAAGATTAATCCTACAATCCCAAAGGGATGTGACCTGGCTGGATTTTTATCTGATCTATTTTTAAAACATAACCTCTCTTACAACTCTGTATTGTTACATAAATCGGTGGTATCAACTCTGTGTAATCCAGAATTGTCCGGCCAATTAAGTTCACATGTATTCGTTAAACATATCCTCAAGTTAATATCATTACGTAAGCCAGTTTGCCATACTAAATCTCCAGTGTGGAATATAGATGATTTAGCTCTTCATTTAGAGAATTATCCTATTGATAAGAACAACTTTTTTCAAGTTCAACGTCACACAGCGGTTTTACTACTTCTCTGCTCTGGCAAAAGGATTCATGATTTAACATTACTCACCGTTGATTCTAATAATTGTTTTATTCAAGCAAACTCAATAATTTTCTGGCCTTCATTCGGATCAAAAACAGATTGCGCTAGTTATAGACAATCGGGTTGGAAATTGTACGTGAATTTAGATAAGGAAAGATTAGACCCTGTTTTCTGGGTTAAACACACTACCTCGCTCTTGAGAGAGCGTAGAGCTGTAGCCAACACTAATAATTTATTCATTAATGTTAGAGGTACGCCTAAACCTGCATCACGAACACTCATAGCAGGGTGGGTTAAGTCATTACTGTTATGTGCCGGTGTTAAGGCGTCTCCCGGAAGCATAAGGTCTGCTGTGGCTTCAAAAAATTGGATAGACAATTATCCCATAGAAGAAATTCTTGCTAAGGGAAAGTGGCGTTCACAGAATATTTTTAGTAAATTTTATAAACGCGAAGTCAAGCCTGCATGCAATATGTCATCAGTAACTACGCTCTTCAATCCAGTCGATTGAAATAATATGTTGATTACATAATGTAATTAATACTTATGTTGATATATTTTTACTTAAGGCTATTTTGTTACATATTTTGATTCTGTGTAATGTAAGCTGAGATTGTGGTAATGTACCTAATCAATAATATTTGTTGATTTATTCTGAAAATATTCCTAAACCTTTTGTTTCCTTACCTGAAATATTTTGACTATTTCATGAATAATTTCAGTGAAATAAATTTAACATTAGGTACTTTTGTATCTTTTAATCTGACTCTGGATACTATTAAAGGTACTTATCACATTGGCGTCTACGTCACTTCCACCAGGCGATAACAAACACGTCTCAATTAAATAAGCTTCGAATAACGGTCAAGTCAAATTAATAGAGGCGTTTTCCTGAAAATAAAACGCTTATTAATTTACTTACCTTATTCGAAGCTTATGAGTAATCCCTGCCTGGTGCTTCATAAGACTTAATGAATTTTTAAAATGGTGGAACTCATAAAGCAAAGTTCCCCCACCTGCCAGGAGGAAGTGACGTAGACGTGGCATAAGGGAAGTAGGTACAAAAACTACTTCAACAGGAAGTCGGGAAACCAAGTAGATGTCTCTCAATTAAATAAGCTTCGAATAAGGTAAGTAAATTAATAAGCGTTTTATTTTCAGGTAAAATGCCTCTATTACATAAAAAATAACAATATATGTACTTGATCTTAATATTACTTATATTATTATGAGAGCGAATTTTCGTATGTGTCTCACCGAAACCTAAAATTTAGTGTCAATGAAAGTCAAAGTAATGATTTAATCGGAAACGACCCGTCTCTAAAAATAAGTAATTAATCCTGTAATATAAGTAATGTTTACAGTAGGACTTTGAGTTCTTTGAACTTATTGTTTTGTGATCATTTAGTTTAACTGTCGTGTGAAGTTGTGTCATTCAAGAGCGAATTTTCGTATGTGTCTCACCGAAACCTAAAATTAGTTTATACAGCTGAAAATACTAGTAATAATTTGGTCAAGCTGCAGGACTTACGACGACGACTGAGTAAACCATTTCCATACTAAGTTATAGTATGGAAATGGTTTACTCTGGATTTGTAAAAACGTCGATAATATGAGAAGACTAAGTCCTGCAGCTTGACCAAATTATTACTAGTATTTTCAGCTGTATAAACTAATTTTAGGTTTCGGTGAGACACATACGAAAATTCGCTCTTGAATGACAACTTCACACGACAGTTAAACTAAATGATCACAAAACAATAAGTTCAAAGAACTCAAAGTCCTACTGTAAACATTACTTATATTACAGGATTAATTACTTATTTTTAGAGACGGGTCGTTTCCGATTAAATCATTACTTTGACTTCATTGAATGTTATGTACCTACCCATTTAATTTTAATCGAAGTTTGGTCAGGCATGCAGTACATTTATTTTTTGACTTTAATAGTTTTCTAGATATTACTTTAAGATGCCAAAGCTAAATATAAAGTAAATTGACTGTGAAACTGTATATACTATAAATTAAATATATAGTAGTATATACAGTATTATATAGTTGTCCTGATTATGTTTTTATCAAATCTTGACATAATTATCCTCTAAAGCTGTGTGGTTCACGGTGGAGTAGAACAGAGCAACTCCATCTCTTCCCGGCAGTGACGTAGAAGGACGACGACTAATTGGACTGTTATTTATCCAACCGTATGTATAGTGTCTGGTTGACTATTATGATAGTGAGACCAAATTCTTATGGGAAAAATGGGAACATTTAATACGCCTACCGACCCCTTAGGGGATACAGGCGTGAGTTTTATGTATGTGTGTAATTATCTTCTTTTTTACCATAGCATTGAAGAACAAGAATATGGCTGATTATCTTGAATTTCTATTAAAAGATATTGTCACACTTCTAAATGGGCAAACATCCTATTACTTTTTTTTCAAATTGTTCAATCAAAGGGAGAATGTCTTCTTCAGAACCGCTACTGATACATTCTCTAATAGCTTTTTGAAGATTCTGTAACAAAAACAGATATATACATAGTTTGAGTAAGTAAACATATCATCAGGTGACCCTTCTGCTTGTTTGCCCACTTGACAAAAAAAATTAGATTTGATTCTCACATGGGACAAAAACATTTATGAAACAAATGTACCAATTTTGGGTATTTCTTCTGTATCTGTATTATGTTTCTAAACTAAACATGTTTACCTATGACAGAAGAATAATTTCTGTTGTGGTGTTTTTTTTTACACTAACAATATTATAGACAGCAATTTAAGACTAAATTGAAATACAACAAGTATAACTACTCACCTCAACTGTAATATAAAATGAATGATTAATAAATTCCTTTCCTGGTTCACAATTTGTAAATACACCATAAATTAAATTTGATAATAAATTCCTTAAGTCTAATACAATTTTTGCATCATAACTTGACACCTTTAAAGTTGGGGTTGAAAAACCATCATTATCAATCTCTAAATTAACTTTTTCCTGAGCTATAGACAAGGAGAGGCTGCTTTTTGATTTTAAAAAATCTTTGGATGTAAATTTTTGAAGTAAATAGCTAACTTTTTTAGCAATAATCTTTTTTCTCATATTCTCACTGTTAAATAATTCTTCATAATTTGCAGGTAATCTTACATACATTTGCCATTTTTTTAGTACTGGTCTCTCATCTGTAGTGTCAGTAAATTCAAATAGGCAACCATACTGATTCATAGCTGTTTGTAGTATTAGTTTTTCAACTGACCATTTTGATTCTTTCATGCATATAATATTATTAGTTTTAAAGTTGAACTTAATAAAGTGTTCTGAATGTAGTTTAACAGTCTTTCTATAAAGTACTATCCATACTTTTTGTTTATTATCTAATGCTCCTGGGATATTTGTCATTATTTTTATTTCTACCTTCATTTCTGATATTTTTATTAATTTTGTTTTCACTGGTATTAAAAGTGTCAGGTTTCTTAAAACACCTGTTATTCTCACAGTTGTCGTTTTTATTATCCCACTTCTAGATGTTATTGTAACATGAAATCTTAAGTCACCTATAGAATTTGATAAGACTTCATGAAATTTATGTTCTGTGGTTGTATTAATTTTAATTAAAAAGTAAAATGAATCTGTATCAAAATACTCTGAAAAATGATTGGTTAACACCATATCACTATGTTCTGAAATAGCTTCCTCATAATTTTCATAAATGATTACTCTTTGACTTATAATCTGATCCATTACATCTTGTCTGTTTGTAAGGGAGAGAGCAGTAACATAGTTTTTTTCTTTTGTTTGCATCTCTATCAATATCTTATTCTTATTTAATTGTTCTTGGATATCTTCTAAATAGTTAGATGTTAACAACTTTTCTGCGGAACAGTATTCATCTAATGATTGAGGCTTTAAGTAGGATCTTTCATCATCTATGGAAAATGTGTATATTAAGTCTTTAAATGTTGTGCAGATGATTTGATCTCCAAACTTTATAAAATCTTTTACATCCTTAACAAAGAATTGACAAAACTCTATGTCCTTAGACAGTATCTTATCAGCTTTCCACAAAGTAACACCATCTGAATATAACATTGAATCTTTAAAAGCTATAAGTTTGTAGATAGCAGTATTTAAATGAATGATTTGAGGGGCTCTTATATCCTTCAAATTAAGGCAAATTAGGGTACCAATTGTAAGTCCGACTATAATAGTGATGTCACCTGATTCAATAAAATCTATATTTGCTATTTCTGATGGGCATGTGTATAATTTTACAAGATTTACTTCTGCTTTAGTCATTCTAGCACTAAATAAACAACTGTAAACACTTAATTTATCAAAGGTTATAGCAACAATGTGATTATTGTTTCTAATGCTCATATCTTCCACATTAAAAATTTTTTTACCTATTTCTAAGTGACTTTCGCTGATCAAATAGGTTTTCAGAAGGTATTTTGATCTTGTTTGTTGTAATGGGAAATGATCATTACTTAAAAGCATTGTCTTTTTTACCAAACTGAATTCTGTGTTGATTCTATGCACAGTTAGGAAATACATTTCCGACTCATATTTTAAACAAATTGTGTGATCTTCGCCAAACAGTGAACAGACGACGATACCATTATCTCGAGGTTGAAATCCATATTTAAATCTCTTTTGAGCAGCATTCTTGAATTTAAGGGGAGTTGTATGAACATTGCCAGCACAGTCCAAGCACATTAAATAGTTATTAGTCGTTATTAAGTTAAGTATTTGAAACTCTGGTACTATAACTTTTGATGCATTCTGAAATTCGAGATTTTCATAAACGAACATTTGAAATTTATTCCATAAGGTGAATGTAGTATTCGAAGTATTATTAACTACATTAAAGTTACAGATTACGTGCTCGTTGCATTTGAAACACTTTTTAATAATTTCATCACTATCGTAACTGACATTCATAGTTATTTTAGAGCATTTGATTAACAATTTACACAGTATTACAATATTAATAGTATTTCGGTAAAAAGGTAGGAAAATAATATGAATTGGAATTAACTTTTGGATTCACAAATTAGAATTAGCGGGTTTTTTTGTGACATTTATGACAGTTATGTGTGGCCAGCAGATAGATAAAGAAAGTTAATAGATTAAAACAACCGCAAAAAGATTGTACTACTTAATAAAATAATACCAATATTTTGAACAGTTGAGTTCTTCAAATGAGTTATCTGTATTTAATTTTATTGTTCACGATTGATCTACGTCTCTTTTATAAACAACAAGTTTCAGTTCAACAAGTTGGAAATTAGTACTTTATAAAGGTCGGGCAGAGCGAGCGTGGTGGGACTCTCTTAGACTTCTGATTTTTATAAGCATGTAGTGTTATACTAGTAGAAGTTAAGTTAAGGAATAGAAATCAGTTTGTAAAATATTTATAAATCGGAAGCCTACATTGCGATTATACATTAACACAGTAAGTAATACATATGTATGGTCTTGTCTGCTTAAGTTCAATAAAATCTGTAAAGTTACGACGAATCAAACAATAATATATTTACGAAAACTCAGAGTATGTATATTGAAAGTTATGAGATAAAATTGAAAGAAAGAAGAAAGTAAGAGCAGGTAAGAAGAGAGGCAAAGAGCGTATTGCTTATACGGATGGATTATGGACAGGGGAGTGTAAGCAACATCTCCAGCAGAACATGGTCGTATATATGTAACTGTAACTGGTTGTTGCGAGAAGCCCAAGCCTTCCAAAATGACAGTTGTAATCCCACGATGCAATTTTTAATAAAATAGTCACGTAAATCGTCTAATGCGTCCCGCACGTCCCGGACATCCTGCATTGCTATATTTTATAAAAAGCGAAATTGTCAGTTCACTGAAACTTGTAAAAAGAATTTCCTTTATCACAAAAGTTTTACTACCTTCGGAAGTAGTAGCAGTTCGACAAATGAAACTTTTTCTATTGCTGACGGTGGATATGATACACAAGTGATGGCAATTGACATTGGGCAAGCAGCAAAAAGCTGTGACCGCCGCAAGTACGTCATTGTCAATGACTTCTTACTTCCGTCCAGAAAAATTGTGACAAGCTTACAACGAGCTGGTAAATGCTGAAAGTTTGTGAACTTTCCATACGGTATGCCACAATCAAAATTTTCGATCGATGGAATGCGGTTCCAACTTTAAAGAAGTCAATGTAATGATTTCAGAAAACTATAACAACGTTCTAATGAGATGGGAAGGGATGACGAACAGTACGCAATAATGAATAGACTTGTTAAATTTAAAGATAGCAGGATATCATTTCAGAATTGCCTTGCTGTCGTCCAGTACCTTCTTTGTTTGCCAGGGACGAACGCTCCAACAGAACGAGTATTTTCGTTCATGAAGGCCTTATGGACATCGTAAAAATCGTTACGTGTTATGCTTATTGTAAAATATAAAGTTGTGTAAAAACTCTTTGTGACATTCTTTAAAAAACCCAAAATTATTAAAAAAAATGCGACTCATGTGAAAACATGTTTTTAAAAATAAATTTATATTAGTTACGTTTTTAGTTTTTATTTTAAGTGCACTACCGAGACATCCTCATTGTGGATAGTGAGGCCGCCCTCAAACCCCTGTCCACAAGTGTCACGCATTGAGTTATTCTAAAATTGGCCGCCTTTTGTACAACTGTAATGTTTTTCTTTTTTTTTATACTATAGGGGGACAGACGAATAGACGGGTCACCTGATGGTAAGTGACACCGCCGTCCATGGACACTTGCAACTCAAGAGTCGCAAGTGCGCTGCCCGCCTTTGAGGGTGATGGGGGATGGGGGATGCAGGGAGCGGAAAGAAGAGAGGAGGGATGAGGAGATGGGAAAGACGAGAAAGGAGATGAGGGGAGAGAAAAGGGGCAGGGAGAATTGGGCCTCCGGAAACCTCACTCAATTCGGGGAAATGCAACGTAAGCGTTACTTCGCAACCGGTTTTCTGTGAAGCCGTGGTATCGCACCGGTCGAGCCGGCCCATTCGTGCCTAGCATGGCTCTACCACAGTTATGCTGTAAATGTGAAAGAATACCTTAAGTATCTAATTTAGGACATAGGGAGTCTATAATAATAAAACGATATATTTAAACATCATTCTTTACTCCACGAAACAAAATTCAAGTACACAGTAGTAATTTAAAATTTCTAAAATATGAGAGATCGTAATAAAGCAAATATCAGTAGCACATTTGGGTATGGGATCTTATATGATTCTTACAGGTTGTCTGACGTAGCGGTCTTAGTAATGGATGTACAACATTACTAAAACAAAATAAACAGCCCGGTACGGTACGGTACAGTAACCGCCTACTAGCCCGCATGCTCGTGTGCCACCGACGTAGTATAAAAAAATAAAGAAAACTGTCTATTACGAACTTTGATCACAAACTTCAATATATTTTTCACTTCTTCACCGAAGTTATTGTATTAAATAGTTATTATATGCACTTATCGCCAAATGAAATGTCCAATCAATTTGTAATAAATTTAGAACATAGTATTTTTTTTATGATAAATTTTTTATACAAAATTATTCATAGCATTGCGACTAATTATTCATACAAGAAAATAATAACATAAATTGTGTTCAAGTTTCGATTACTCTGTTCAGATAAACTCGATATAAAACGTAAATAACTTGAAAATTACTTATATTTGCGCATTTCACAGTCTCTTGCAATTCATAAGTTAATATGTTGGCATATTTCTGATAACCTCTTGTAACATGCTACGATGAATGCAGATAGATATATAGAGAAGTCGTAGAAGAATGGAGATCATTCATCAGCACTTATGTGATGTTTTATACATATTAGAAAAGTCTAAAGAGGTTGAAAAGTATAAAAAGGTCTTGGTTGAAAAATAATTATGTTTCATAATACATATTAGGACGATATTATAATGGATTAAATCTCTCCAAATTAGGATTCGAGTTTGATAATGACACGGTTAGTTACATCCATACAAAATCAGAAGACAGGTGGTCGAATACAATGATCGTCACTTCCCTGTGGCTGGCTGCGTACCTACTGATAAAATTTTGCTTCTACTCTAAAAATAAATCTGATTAAAAGTAAACCCAATAAAATATTGTCAGGTCTTATACCCTACGGAGAAGCACACGACCTCGACAGGACTTGGATAGTGTCGTGCTTTCCTGCAAAACAAGTTTCAACGTTTCGAATTACATGATATAGATATAATTATATATATTGGAATTAAGCTGGTCACGTACACTGAGTCACTACAGACTATGTAATATCTATTAAAACGCGACATTTTTAATTGTAATATATTTTGTGCCTGTCGGATATAAGACTCAACCTTAAGTACTTAATTAATAGAAGTTGGAGTAATAGATAGATGTGCGAATACTAGAATAACCTTAGAAAAAAAAACTAAATATTAGGTAAGTGAATAGTAATTTCATAAGTATTATGTACAAGCCACAATAAATATATTAAATAACTAATGTTGGGTACCCTTGCCCATTGGAGGGTTGCCACAATTATAACTAATTGGCACACTTTCACATTGAGTCACTAGCAAAACTATACCTATCTAATAATAATGGAGAACTAAAGAGGTTTCTTTTAAATACTAAAAAAAGTATGAAAGCTTTATTTGTTAAATACCTAATAAAACACCTTCGTTCTATTACTATATACATTATTGATATGTGTTTTATTGCGGTGGATGTGTAATATTTTACTTTTATTACAAAATATACATATATGTCTTGAAGATATAAAATCACTGTTTGAGCTGAAAAGTATTTACTATAAATGCTTAATTAATACTATGTGTTCATTTTATACTATATTTACAGATCTCACAATCATGAGTATTATAATTGCACTTTATTTATATGCGAGTCGCCTTTGTCGAAGATCATCATAAAAATAAATACGCAATCTTCATCCATAATTACAATAACACATTGTGTATGGCAGTTTTATTTGAAATACTTTATTGTAATCCTAATCGGTTGAGTGATTGGCGCCGTTGCCGACATCTTAGTTAAAAGTATTAGGCACAACAAGTCTGTTCTCGTTGTGTGTATAAGCGAGAGCTTTGTTCTTGTTGTGCAAGAAGTATTGCTGCACAGTCAGACGTCAACGTCGTTACTCTTATGTTACTTCTTGATATCTGGGTCCATTTTTGTTTTGTCCATTGACGATGACACCATACCACTTTGAGGATATAATTTGTCTAAATGCTTGAGAGACTCGTTTAGAAAATTCTGTAACAAAGATGAAATAATAGGTTACTATCATTTATTCAGTTAAGATTTCATAATTTATTTTTTCAGTGGTAGAGTCATGCTTAGGCACGAATGGGCCGGCTCGACCGGTGCGATACCACGGCCTCACAGAAAACCGGTTGTGAAGTAACGCTTGCGTTGCATTTCCCCGAATTGAGTGAGGTTTCCGGAGGCCCAATTCCCCCTCCCCCCTTTTCTCTCCCCTCATCTCCTTTTTTCCATCTCCTCATCCCTCCTCTCTTCTTTCCGCTCCCTGCATCCCCCATCCCTCATCACTCTCAAAGGCGGGCAGCGCACTTGCGACTCTTGAGTTGTGGTGACATCAGGTGACCCGTCTGTTCGTCTGTCCCAATATAGTATAAAAAAAAAAATTCAAGCATTTCAGCATTTTAACTCAGAGCATAATAAAACAACTGGCTCCACCTCCATGAAGGGGCTTATTAAGTATATAAAGTTCTTTGTGATATGTTAAGTCTGAGTTCTGATTAAACAAAGAGCTTGCGACCAGGGTTAAATTAAACGATACGAAACAAATACCTGTATGGCAGTAAGAGCAGCTACAATGGCTGGGCCCCCAAACCCATGTGAAATAAGTGAAAAATGCGTAAGGTGGCGCTGTATTGCAGGCTCCAGTAAGTGAGGTGGCCGTGTGTTACATAGCGGCGACCGATCTTGGTTCAGTAAATCCATTAACTCCTTTATTACCTATAGACAATAAATTAAGTATTACACAGTGAAATAAAATATGTAAGGGGGATATGTAGAAAGCAATGTGCAATGGGAACTTACTTTATTCTTATTTCTAATTTTAAAGGGACAAGTCATACATTAGGAATAATTCCTGTGTCGCGGAGGGCTTTACAAAAATCAACGGACACAAAGGACACCCAGACTCAGGACAACTATTTGTGGATCACAAAAATTTTTGTCCCGTGTGGGAATCGAATCCACGACCTCCGCGGTTAAGCAGTCAGGGTCACTACCCACTAGACCAACAGGTCCAACCGATTAGACCTGATTTTGATTGAATCGCTATATCAAATACTGCCATTTAAATATGCTGTGTATAACTATATAACCCATACCACATATGAACACTTTACTGGTTCGGAAACGCACTATAGATATATTGTAAGTGTAATAACTAGGCTAATAGTTATAGACTGTAAGTAGCTATAGGACTCTGACTTCCCGGCACCAGCCAGCTCAAGTTAGAGGTATGTGACCCTGACTTCCTGGGGCTATTGCTTGTACTCTCCAAACCATGTGTATGAGTAATATCTTTATCTTTCTATTTTCCCTTTCCTGTAAATATACCCCAAAATTTTAATTTTAATGTTTATACTATAGGGTGACAGACGAACAGACGAGTCATTTGATGTTAAGTGATAACCGCCGTCCAATCCCAATGTCCGTGAACAATTGCAACTCAAGAGTCGTAAATGCTCTGTCACCTTTGAAAATTATGAGGAATAAGGGGATTTGAGGAGGGGAAAGAAGAGAGGTGGATGAGGAGCTGGGTAAGATGAGAGGGGGGATAACGGGAAGGGGAGTTGGGCCTCCGGAAATCTCACTCATTTCGGGGAAATGCAACGTAAGTGTTACTTGACCGGTTTTCTATGAGGCCGTGGTATCGCACCGGTCGAGCCGGCCCATTCGTGCCTAAGCATGGCTCTAGCACTGTTATATTGTTCCGATCTTATTAAAAAAATGTCAGGATGTCGGCAATAGACTTGAATTTATTACTTGGCTCAAATGTATTTATGTTACATACTGTATGATTTAGTTCTACATACATACACTACAACATGCAATCGATAAAGACGATGGTGGATATGTGAACCAGAAAATATATCGGATAACAGTTTCGCTCAGCGCTTACATTATTAGATTGTATTTTACTTTGTTTCTTATTCGATATTGAGAAAATACTCAACAGTGGTAGAGCCATGCCACGATACCACGACCTTACAGAAAACCGGTTTCCCCTCTTTCCCATATCCCCATTTCCCCTCTCTTCTTCCCCCTCCCTGCATCTCCCAATCCCTCATCATCCTCAAGGGCGGGCAGCACACTTGCGACTTTTGAGTTACAGGTGTCCATGGAATGCGGTTTTCACTTACCATCGGGTGACATGTCTGTTCGTCTGTACCCCTATATCATAAAAGAAAGAATAGTACCTATAGCTTCCGATTCAAATATAACCATCGACTCAAAACCAATATCATGTGTATTTCCGTTCGAGTATTATTAGCGTAATTTTTTTTCAAGTTTAGATATTAAAACACTGGGCTAGCTGTTATAGCGCGTTCTTTTTAGACTATAGCGCGTTCTTTATGGACGTACCTACTCGTTTAGTAGCTTGTAATAAATCAAACCAACATTATGTTTATTTACTTTCGTATATTAG
Organism: Tyria jacobaeae; assembly: GCA_947561695.1. Taxonomy (NCBI): domain Eukaryota; kingdom Metazoa; phylum Arthropoda; class Insecta; order Lepidoptera; family Erebidae; genus Tyria; species Tyria jacobaeae. Next base: position 6,349,058 of record OX387230.1, on the reverse strand, counting down.
CGACATTTGCTAAGTCTAGAGATTAAATTAGTAGGTACGGTATAATAAAATCTTTAGCTTGCCGTAGTAAGTGGGTCATACCAAAAAAGAAATTACAATTGACCTTTTTAGCAGACTTACCTGTTTAGTGGCTTGTAACAAATCGCGCCTGCGTCTTGCGTCATGCTCGGCGTATTGCCTCGCAAGGTATTCGGCTAACGCTCTCGCCGGGAACTCCGTCTCACACACGTAACCAAAGTCACGAGCCAAATGTACTGCTTCCGCTGTAAAACAAACGCCTTGTTGAAACGTTGCTTGATTCCATCCAGATTTTCAATTGACACTTCACATGTGGCATATAGCCTTTCTGTGTACTGTCAAAGAAAGTCACTTTCCAACTTTGTGTATGAAAGGTATATCACGTTTAGTTTTATAAAAAAATCCCACTTCTAAAGGTAGAAATATTACTTATTTTTTACGCTTGGATAGATATGGATACAAATACAAAATAGTTTAAATATCCGACAGTAAGAAGGTAATGAGACCTTTAAAGTATCTTCTTAGTATTATTGTATACAGGAAAAGAATTACAATAAAAGTAAATCTATGTGCCCCTTAAAAGCATAGAACAAGAACACGATTAATGAAGTCCATAGTCTCAAACAAATAAAACAAGGGGAACATGCTAAGCCCCAGTCAACAAATCACTCTCTATGGTCGTTCGATATTTGTTTGTTAATCATCATCTTACTAACCACAGTAATTCACTTCGCACATAAATCGATCGATACTAAATTATTGGTTAACATGAAATTATAACGGTAACGATAACGAGGATTATGTGTAAACGAGATCGTTTGGTAAATGATTGAATAAAACTGTTGGTGTTATAATAATGAAAGTGGCAAGAGAGAACATAATCGTATTTCAAAATAAGATTTTTGAGTTTTTTTAGATATATTTGTTGACGCGTACATGCACTAATATTAAAGAATATTCTTTAATATAAAATCATATTAGAGTGGTACATTTTATCGATTACGGTTGACATGAATCGTTAGGAATATTTGGTGGAAACGATCGCAATTTATAACAATTTTCGGATAAAATAGAGAAAATTCAGAATTTCTACTTTGCCACCTCGTATATTTGGCCCTCGCGCTTATTTACTGGCAAAATTAAAACCGTTATTTGACAATATCTTAAAAAGTTCTGAAGAGTAAATTACAGATAATTTTCTGTACTTTATCAAAATACTATTTTATAACATAAATAGTTTTAGCATACGAGCGCTGCAAAATCGTCGTAATTTCCAAAACTCTCGAAAAACTTTTCAGATTAAAAACTACCAAATGATTGGCGATTATGGCGCAGAAGTTAAGAGGTAGGTTCGACCCCCACGGGACAACATTGTGTAAACCTTAAATTGAAGTTCTGAGTCTGGGTGTTCTTTGTGTCCGCTATTTGAATGATTGTAAAGTCCCCCTATACATCCTAGTATAATCCCAGTGCTGTATTTTTTTAAAAAGAACGAAGAAAGTGTAAAATACAAATTTAGATTAACTAACTGTATACTTGTTTTTTTTTTTTACAGAAATAAAATCAAAATATTTTAAGTTTTAAAGATTTCTAAGACTTCTAATATCTGTATGATATAATATAACTTCAATATGAGATCTCTTAGGACTTTTGATACAGTTTGATTGCAACAGCAGTGTTTTCAATCAAGTAAAGGTTTAACATTAAAAACCTACAAACTATTAGCAATCATTAATAGTTAGCGTCTTTTCCTAGAAGAATGTATAAAGATGAGAAATACATATATTCATATAATATCTTACCTTCAACTAAAGACGTAAGTAATGTGACATTGGCAGCTTTCCGTCTACCAGCAGGTAAGTTCAGTCCAATCTTTTCCAACTTCTCGCGAAGTAATCTGCCTCCATTTTTACTTTTTGCCCTGAAAAAAAGTTTAATTTCAAACTTAAAAACAAATCTGAAGTTATAACTGCTGTTGTTTTAATTAGACAAGTATACATAGGAAATATTAGTATATTGGGAATGGCCGATCCTTTAGTAGTTCCAAGTTTTCTAGATGCAGAACGAGCATCGACCCCTTTGCAAGATTTTTACATTTTGTGTTAATCGGAATAGATAAAAGTGGTGCCATGAATTTGAATGCACAGAAGCAAGTGACATAACCCCTGATCACCAGAAGATTATTTTTTAGTTATAAATAACATATTTATATCTATAAGCGTATGTATTGCCTATCTGTTTACGGGTGTAAGTGTACAAAGTTACTTAAATAAAATGTTAATGGGTGCTAAGGCATGTGTATTATTTATAATATCAGAAGAATAATGTATTTAAGTATCTTATACTATGATTGCATACTATATGTATAAAAGGAGTTGCAACCGCTAAGAACTGTTGGTTTACTGTCAATAAAGTTCGGCAGAATAAAATGTTTTTGTACTGGTATGCATAATAAAGGTAAATAAAAACTTTTTCATTCATTTCATTTCGCCTAACTTCTAAAACTGTGCTTCGTTCTGTAGAGATATACTTATAATGGCAATTTCGCATAATAAGTATATGTTAAAACAGAACGGTATGCGTCAAGATTTGTCTTAACAAATTTTCTTTTTGGCTTCCTTCTTACATGCTTACTTACTACTTACTAACACTAAATAAAAAAGTTCCACAAAAAAATACAAAGTACCACTTTTGTGCGCTTGACAGGAGGTCGCTATGTCAGTCAATAGTACAGCTACTGACCGCTAGATTGAGCTACCGATAACCGATCGATTACCGTCAGAATCCGTGATTGACGGATAGAAAGTAGTTAAGAAATAACATCGGCCGACGATACAAATCATTATTCTTCATACTGCTACGATATAGGGCTTTTAATTGAATGGTTTATGTTAATGCGGCTATAGAAATACTTTGGCTCAATGTATGCATGTCAATTTTTTTTTTTAAATGGCTACCAGTATTAACTCACCGTGGAAGCTCGTTATCGAAATTGTTTTCGATAAACTTTATAAGAGTTTATGAATAAAGTTCAAGAATGCGGGTTCTCGTTATGAAGTATGTTAGTTATTTATCGAAAGTATAGTCTTTGATTACAATTTGCGTTTTGACTGGGCTGACATGTATTATACCAACAAATTTAAAAAAAAAATCAAATGTTAATTGGTGATGCTTTTGATAATTACAAAACCGCAACGCATCTTCAAAAAATATATACTTAGTTATTAACAAAGCCAGCTCAACATTGCAGTCTTTCGAAATAGACACCTACTCTTCATTGTAGTCGTATATTTGTATACGTATACGTTTTACTTATAATTTTAAGGAATATGATTTTACATCGAATTGTCTTTTATATTATTATCTCCAATATTGACATCTAGTATCGTTGGAATCTGTACAGTGATGAAAAAGTAGGAAGGTTAAGACCATTCTTGATTCTTTAAGACTATTCATTCAAGATCAATATATATATTTTTTGACTGAAATGTCTTAACAATGTTCTCAACGAATTCTCTTAAGCCCGCTATTCCCCTAAAATGTTGGTTGATGTAAATAGGCTTAATTTTGTATAACGATAGTTCGGAGTACCCTCGCGACGGCTAGGAATGCGAAGCGAGGGAATTCTCTCAAGGAATTATTATTAGTTTATGTCAGAATACTTCAAAATTCTAATAGATATACTCGACTCCCCTATATGAGAAGAATTTCTACTGATATTCGTATGTTTATATCGGTAATAAAGTAATAGAATTTCCCGGATATTATAGAGCTATTTTTCTTGTTTTAATAAGAACGATTTTAAGCAACTAACTTCTTGAATATACTTTGTATTGTATACAGTTTATACAGCGTCCGGATGACGGCAAGGTAATAGGGAGCATCCTAATACGTAAGTGTATACATATAATGCTTCTTTGCTTACCCTCTCGTTGATGTATTTAAGCGTGAGTATATGTGCATATGTTCTAAGGGCTAAAATAACAATTATTAAGTCTCTTCAAATAACCTCATTGTCTACTACTGCCTTCATTTTATAAATTAAGAGATAGAAGTGTTAATCACTCTCGGCGTTTGATTTATAATCCAGATGGCCTGGTCCAGTGGTGTGTGATTCAAACTGCTCAGCCAGAGTTCGTGGATTCGATTCTTTTAGGGGACAAAATTTGTGTCAACTACAAACAGTTTTCCTGAGTCTGGGTGTTCTTTGTGTCCGTTGTTTTAATGTTCTTAAAGCCCTTCGGTGACACAAGACTAAATCTTATACGGGAGTTGTATTTATAAAAGATAAGAATATGAAACAGGATTTAGTATTTTGCAGTGCACTAGCATTTTAGTATAATTTTAACGTCTTTTTTACATTGATATCATAGTCACAGCTAAACAAAAAATAATTATAAAAATTAAACATTGAAAAAACTAACTAGTATCGGTGCAGATTTCAATATGGTAAGAAGGGTTTGTTTTGAAGTATCTACTTATTACGAGTGACAACTTGTACAAACTGTGTGTTATAATCAAGTACACTTTTCGCAGATGTAAACTGTAAGTCTTATAATCGGAGCTAGGAGTAGTATTAATGTAATTTCTTATAGACCAATTTGTACTTCTTGTAGTTACTAAAGATAGGTTTTTATTAAAATCTACGCCATCTATCAATATGTCTATCACCTTTTCACAGCTGAAACGAATTATTTTTTGGTATGTGGATAATTAAATAATATAGTATATTGCAAATTGGGACAGGGCTATGTCCAGTAGGGGCTGCAGTGGGCTAATTTATTGATTGGTAAATTTATATAATAGTGATAGAGCCATGCTTAGGCACGAATGGGTCGGCTCGACCGGTTCGATACCAAGGCCTCACAGAAAACCGGTTGTGAAGTAATGCTTACGTTGCATTTCCCCGAAATGAGTAAGGTTTGAGGAAGGCCCAACTCCTCTTCTCCTCTTTCCTCTCCCCTCCTCTCTTTTTTCCCCTCCCCGCAACCCCCTATCCCTCACCATCCTCACAGGCGGACAGCGCACTTACGACTCTTGAATTGCAAGTGTTCATGGACGGCGATTGTCACTTACCATCAGGTGACCCGCCTGTTCATCTGTCCGCACTTAAGTATAAAAAAAATACTTCGATTTCTGGAGAAGGGCATTGGTTATATATGTATATACTTTAAATATATGTACATATGTACTATGTAAATACAAAATATGCGAAACATCAAGCATAAGCTAGTATTCCTATACTTTTAATAACTCATACGGATAATTATTGTTTTTGGAACAGAATATAAGTCTTTGTGATTCGCAGAGTAGTCCCTCGTGAGAATATAAAGTAGGTATTAACCCAAATGCGGTAGGTTTCATTACTTGCAAGTAATCAACACTAATAATGTAAAAGTATTAAAACCTGTTACTTAAAAATTAAAAACCAGCCTAATGGTCAAATAAATATATTAAATCGCCTGATTAGCTTGCTATAATCTGTATCGCTACATCATTAGACAGTTTTGACCGATAAATAAATTTGAAATTTCTAAAAAAATATAAGTTTAATAAGTCGTTAAAAACTTTAAGCTTAGTGATATTGCAATTAATGATTACTGCTACAATACTTAGTTGAAAGTACTTACTTAAAAAGTAATTGGGCAGTGATATGTTAAGGTGACTCCCTACTATGGTGAAGTCAGGAAAATGACCGAATTATATGGTTTATTCTGCGAAAGCGAATAGAACAACACATATAGCTGTGTGGTTCACAGTGGAGTAGACTAGGTGCACCCTATTTATACCTGTGGGTGTCAAATTTCTACCCGCGGGTGATAAAGGATGACTAAGGGATTATAATCTATCAGACAGTATGAATACAGTCAGTGCCTAGTTAATGGCAATAGGTTTGCTCCAAATTACACGGGAGTAAATTATGGTTTACAAAATGTGGGCGTTTAGTACGATTCTGACTACCCCTTCGAGGACGTAAGAGTGAGATGTATATACTTATTTTAATTTACAGCTATCACCTTATATTTAATAATTTTATAAATAGTGCTTAAAAAAAATACTTAATCCAGTGCTTAAAAAAAATACAGTCGAATTGAGAACCTCCTCCTTTGTGAAGTCGGTTGAAAATAATATTGAGTGGGAAGCGAATTACAACGAAGCATTATTAGTATATATATATAATTTTACTTAAAAAATACGTTAAATTTTAAAAGTATAGTTTTAATATTTTTTTTTTCATCAGCACATCAGTTATGAAGAAGTCAATGATATTGGTAATCTTTCAAATCAAATCAGTTAGAGTGATGGATGAGATATTACCCGCAATATCTCGGCCATCACTCTAACTAGTCACGAAGTATATGTTATACAGTGTAGAGTCACCTTTATTCAAGCATAGTTTTCACACGCCCGTTTAACAAACGACATAAGAATAAAGATGCACTAACGAGCCATACATCAAATTAATTTGATTTTAGAATCAATGGAAAACTAAATTGAATGAATCGTCAGATTAGATAGATAACTAATGGGCTTTGAATAATTCGAGTATCGAGTATGTTTGTATCGAATACTTAAGTGTCCGATTATAGAGATTATTTATCAATCACACGTCTTTCATTTAAGTCCCGGGAAGATTATCTAAAAGTTGCCGATGACCAAATTTTATTTGTTGTAGTATATGTATTTCTGCAAAGATAAGATTTGATTTGATTTGATACAGCAAGCTTCCATCAAACATCCTTAAAACATACGGAGTCTCCCAGAGAAGACCGGTTACTGACTTTATAATTTCTGACAATTTTAAAAACGGTAAAACAATTTTAAATTTTAAAAAATATTTTCAAACATATATTCAAACATATGCATGCCATATAAATTTTAAAAAATTTATATGGTATGCATATGTTTCAAAATATATATTTTTTTTAGATAATAATACAAATATCGAATATAATAGAACCGCTTAGGTAAATATTCTTTAAAAATTAATCGTAAAAATATATAGAATATATATATATATTTCTATAATCGTATAATATAAAGTAAAAATGTTCTTCCACTACCAACATAGACCTGGTAACATTAGCAGGGAAGGAAGAATAGATTTACATATATTCAGCAGAGTAAATTCTATGGCTAAACTAAGTTGTAAAGGTCATAAACTGTATGTAACTGCCTCTGTTTTTTTCTTAATATTTTCACGAAATGTCACGCATCCCTGTGACTTGTTTAATTACTCAGACAATGTTAAATTAGTGCTTTCTCAACTATTAAACATTGTAATTATACAGTTGGTATGCTTAATAAATAAATAAAGAGATCAAAGAAAACAAGTTGAAGTAAGACTGTCATATTTAATCAAATCGTATACGACACAAATCTCTGTCACGAAATTATAACAGAAATATAATGTGAAAAGTTATATTTAAGAGGGTACTTATTAACAATATGTCTTTTTCCAATTAAGTGCAATATTAAAACCAAAAGGGATTTACTAAGAAGAAGAGGTTATTGTTTTAAATCTAATTGTTAACCCTATGATAACCGGAAAACGAATAAAATAGTAGTACAGTAGACATTTGTTTATGTACAACATTGACAATCAAGTTTCTTGCCGAGTAATTGATATATATTTAAACTGTAAGGTAACACCGAAAGAATCCGATAGAATGTATCGATGAATGTGAGATCGTTACGTCTCCAATTACCACAACGATATGAAATATAATAAAAATAAGTCTCTAATCGTAAAGCGGCAGATCCATTAATAATAAGCGATTGATTAAATCAAAATGGCGCTCCTACTTAGTACACAATGAGTTTTTGAATTTGGAATTAATGGCGTCTCCACATAGGTATGTTTTGACAGCGATTCTTTTGTGGAAAGAAGCGTTGGATAAGTAGTTTTACGAGTGATTAATTTCGTTTAGATTTTTTATTTAAATTGATACTTCAATCTCAAAATAAAGAAAGTAGGTAAGTACCTACATGCGTGGTTTGTGCGTTGTTTGGTATATTACTACATATACGGTCATTCATCACAATCAAGATATCATACATAGATTATACACAACCTGAATAATTATATTTTATCCTGTATAATAATTATGTAACATGTAACTGCTGATCTGATATTTTATGAAAGAAGGAAAGGAAGAATAAGTAAATAAAATTGCTAGATTTTTTCAAAGTTTAAAATATGTACCACTACTAGATATTTTTCAAAGTTTAAAATACATACTAAACGAAATTATCAATATAAAATACATCAATACAGTTAAACCTATGGTTCAAAAAAATCTAAGTTTTAAGGTAATATGTACGATATTAATCTTATAACAAAACGTTATGTACCTAAATTCAGTCTCAAGGCTGGTGACATTTTAAATTCGCTAAAATTTATTTCATTAGTTGCCTTTTGCCGCCATCTTTCAATATCATTCAATGGGGGCAATTTTTGTTTAGCTCTTAGTGTTGCAAGTATTAATAAAATGTAGTGGTAGTTTTGTATGTCCTCTACAATGAATGGTATGTGAAGTCTGTATATACATATATGATGTAAAATGTCATCTTATATATTAGGTTCCTATTAAAGCTCTATGTTTTTTGTTTTTTTTTTACTAAAGAGGAAGATAACTCTCGAACTAGGAATTATTATGACAGACACGAAGAACACTCAGACACACTAATTTTTGTCTCATATGGGAAGTCAGCAGTCAAGGTCACTAACCACTAGACCACCAGGCCAGTCTATTTTAAAAATATTTTATCCCTACCAGAGCTAAATATTACCTATATCCCGGCTGCGCTCAATTAAAATGTAGTCTAAAGCCGCAACAACCTTTCGTTTTTAAAACAGCAACCGTTCGTTGCGTTGTCGTTTACATAATGGGGCAATTATATTGCCGACGATGTGGTGTTTATGTTCCTGTTCTAAATTTCAAATTAATCGAGAAAATTTGCCGGTGAAACAACAATTAAAGCGGGAAGCGCTATTAAAAATACCGTTTAATGTTTTTAATAGGTACATGTTTTATCAGCATAATAACGCAACATGAAGCTAAAATATCAAATACAGCCGTTATTGACGAGCAGTGTGGTTCTCGGAAAAGTAGAAGGAGGCCACCCCATCTTGTCCCATGGGTGTCGTAAAAGTCCAAGAGGATTGGACTGTTAACTATCAAATTCTATATAAACAGTCATATAGTGGCGGTATGATGGCAATAAGTGGAATAAGTGCTGATTGGCAAAAAGGGGGCTTTTGTGACGCCACTGCCTGCCCCTCGTGGAATATAGTATATGTCTGTATGTATAAGTAGTAGATAGGCTTCACAATTATCTGGATTGTTAAGAAGTCGGCTATATTCAAAGCGAATTTGTGATGAGTAGAAATAAAATAAAGTTACTAAACATTTAAAACTTAATTAAATGTACAGTTCCTCTTTAATATAATTTTGTTAGAAGTGGTTTTAGGCAGTTATAGTAGTTTTTAATAAACACGAGTTGATAATACGTAAAAGAAATCGCTTTTCTTTATACATTTAGTTAACCGGACGCTCTTTACATTAAGAAGTAAAAGGATGCCGAGTGAAATGTCAAGTTTCCATATTAAGTATAATCAAAATTTACAAAAATGTCAAATTCATAAATCTTTTTGTTAAAACTCGATGGCACGGTTTGACTTAAGTTTCAAAGTCGTGGGCCTTATAAAAGCACTGTCGCCCGAACTTTTAAAAGTAAAATTGAATCTACATTAAGTCAATCACGTACATACTAGGATGTGCTTAAATTACCTCATAAGTCGGACAGACAGTCATTACAGTTTCCTTTTGTAGAATAATTGGATTTTTTATTAAATCATGACCAAACAGTTTTTGCGGAAACTTAAGAACTTCTTACTGACACAGTCTATTTGAATTCTATAAATTATTAGTGGTTAGCCAGTATTAAAAAAGAAAAAAGAAGACTCAGCCACTTTTAAGTGGGTACATAACTTACTACAGCTTATTTTTTTTAATAATAACAGGTATCTAATTCCTCCATCATGGAATATTTCAATATAGCACAGTTTTAATACGGCAAGTTAACACAGTTGAAATTCTAGCATATTGTTTACTATTCAATATCAGTTTGTTTTTCTCATTAACATGAGTTGTCATCCTTAGTTTATTATTGCATATTAACTGGCTTCGATATTTTTACCCAAGAAGAAAGGTGATGTTTTTCGAGTATATGTTTATATGTATTTATGTATGGCGCTTCTTGATCCATGTGTATACGGGGGTGAAGAATATTATATTCTTAGATAGTCTTACAGTAGGTAACCACCTTCTAATTTCTACGGCTTTTTTAGGCTTTTAACGGATTTTGATAAACCCTTTCCCCGAAGATGCAAACCAGTTAGCGAGAAAACTTTACTAGCTACTTAACGGTTTACACTGAACAAGACATGGTTACAATTAAATAGCTCGATATAACACTTATAAATAGTAGTTATACCACGTAAATAAAACAGTGTTTCGAAGTCTGGCAACATTAAACTGCTTGATGCAAATAGATCGGAATAATTTGTCAAGTGTCAACGGATTTAATCATAAAATAGGTCTTCGATATTTAAATATACATAGTTGACTATCGAATAACAAATAGCTAGTCGATATTGTTGGTAAATCTCGTTCTCGTTTTTGGAGCTAAATCCACTGGTTAGCAGCACAAGAAATAAAGATTTTCTAAAAAAAAAATTACGTAATGCAATCCTTGAAATCTCTTTAGTTTATCATAATTATAAACATTTTCAAAAAGTCTAAAAAAAATGTTATGTAAAAGTATCGTATATAGTAATTAATATAAATCAATTAGTCAACTATAGTCCACTTTTGGACATAGATCTCTCCAAATGAATGCCATAGCACCCATTCCCCGCCATAAAATACTGCTAGCATTTATTAGCAAGCAGTGGATGTTTCAATGTTTGACTTTCGTAGGTAGATCAATTTGTTTAAATAAATATTATATTATATTGTCTTATTGATTGTTATCTAGAAAAAAAACCTAAATTAAACATAACTTTACCTGTTTTGAAAGAATACTCCAGTTTAAGTCTAGAAACTAGTTTGCAATTTAACCTTATGTGTTTTTATAAGTCAAACTTCAAATTTATACCCTTAAATATTATAAAAATGGCATATTTTACATATATGACTTCTAGAAAAACCCTTTTCTAGAAGTCATAGATGTAAAATATGTTTATAAGAGTGTATGATGAAAGCTGAATAATAGAATAAATCACTACACCAACCACCACCACACCACAGAGCTACCTACGATCGTCAAGTACAGTAAATTCAAAATGGCGGCACCCAGTTACTTTTAATTTGTCTTGTAATTGCCCAATATTGATTATGCATACAGTAATTATTGTTTTAATAACTATGTTGTGGATTAATTGTGCACCTGTATTAATCTAGTTAGTTTTTTATGCTGTTTAAAATGTCAATTTCATGTTATGTATACCAATGCAATATGGCGCCATGTTTTGCAAGTTTGATATACGGATAGATGTTTTGCAAGTTTGATATCGAAATGAAACTGAACTCCTAAAATTCGGAATAATATTTTTTTGTATGTAATAAAAAAGAGCGCCCTTAGAAGTTGGAAAAATTAACATTCATTACTATGACTCTGGTGAAGTTAAACACCAACCATACCATTAGTCAGTGGCTATCTTCACGTCAATTGTTATTCGATCATTTATGAATTTTAATACTATTATTAACATAAAGTACATTGTTGTGTTGTAACTTCATAACTTACTTTTCTAAAGTAATTCTTGTTTCTAGTTTAAAAAAAAATGAAAAAAATCCTTACCTTCTTAAAACACCGCCTAATAGTGACGCATTGAGGCACTCTGGTGGTGACAGTCTCCGCTGCACCTCTGCGACTGTTACTTTGTACTTGCTGGTTGAAGAGAGGAGAGATAGCCTTCCCGGGACTGAGCAGAATACGTCGTTTGGTGCGCAGGAGCCCGTTCCTCCTAGGCCGTCTCGCCCTTTCATTGCTAAACAGAAAGAGATTCCGGTATTGAATGTACAATATCATACAACTAGCTAGCTGTTCTCGCTTGCATGTACATATTTATATTTTTTTGTGTTGAACCCTAAACCTTTTTCTATAATAAAGGTATAATCTTATTTCTAAAAAAGGGTTTTTTAAAATAAAACTAACCTAAGTTGCTCTTTTTAACACCACGTCAGAGGAAACCCCGTAGAAATCGGTTCACCAGTTTCAGATATTAGCCGCAGCAGATAGACAATTTCACATGCACTTCTTAAAAAGCTGTTTTGTTAAGATATTACAAACAGACATTTTATTTGTTAGATAGTTTTATATTTTTTTCTATACTTCAGTTATACATAAATGTAAATATTTTTATGTAAATAAATTTATTAGTAAGTATAGTAGGCATAGAAGCCGTGTGGTTCACAGTGGGGTGGAATACAGCCACCCATGTCTTCCCGTGGGTGTTGTAAAAGGTGAGTAAGGGATTAGACTGTTGTCTATCAGACAGTATGTATACAGTCATCCAGTGCCCGGTTGACGACAAGAGGCTTGCCCCCTATTACTTTAGTGGGACCAAATTCTAATTGAAAAAATGTGGGTGTTTAATACACATTTTCCCACCCCTTAAAGGATACAGGCGCTGCCAAAGCCGCTACTTATAGTTTTAGTTATAATTTCGAACTACATAAGTATACATATCTGCCTCCGACTATGCGAGTTACGACTATTAGTCAAATTACCATAGTAGGTGGATTGATGGACACATTGCTAACAAATCGATTACATCCTGTGTTTAGATTTAATACAGGAAGTTGTATTTAGATTGTTATTTATCAGATACCTTCTCTATGACCGATAACTTACTTTTACGTGAGTGCCATTCAATTATGAGTACTATTTTAAAATTAGGATTGAAATGTTAAACAAATCATCTATTATCAAATTGTTTTAAATATTGAAAAAATTTGGACTAAGTCTGGTCATGTATGATCTACATAGTTACAGTAAGATGCCTAAAGAAATTTGAACTCAACTATCATGAAATATTGGTCGCGTAATTATGAAAACATTTGATGTACAATTGCAAGGTTGCTGGATAAATAATATATGTTTAAAAAAATGCACTCCGGGAGTGCCGACAGAAGTGAAAACTTATTTTGGCGCGTTAGACATTTTGTAGATGGGTACTACGGTTATTGGGTAATGAATTGCATTTTATTTGTGAATTGTATTTTATTAATTATTAGAAACTTTAAAATACATTTAATATTCTTTATGATTCATCGTTAACAATTTCGACAACTCTTGTATCATCATCATTATCATTAAAATTATTACAATATAAAAGAGAAGCTATAGGTTCATGGTAACTAAAATAGGAAACAAACAACTTTGATTCGAAGTTTTTTAAATATCTCGTGCATACCGCATCAATTGTACTTTTATATCTCGTTGTGCTAATATTGCGTTGATTGGACATATGCGTCTCGTAACGGTGTCGCGAGTCCATAGATTTTATCTCATCTAAAAATATGCGTACCGTGCTAAAAGAAGTTTTCACTTCAAAAGTTCTTATTTTAAATAATAAAATCTATACTAATATTACAAAGATGCTGGATTCTTATTTATTTGAACACGCTAATCTCAAGAAGTACTAATTTTATTACCGTTAATTGAATAAGGGCCATCCAAAAAAGGGTATTTTTTGTAATATATACGAGTATAATCGCGCAAGCACAGATGAAACTTGCAGGGTGTTTTTTCGACACCGAAGAGGTTTAACATTCATATTCGTGTTTTATCGTTACGCGCAAACTAAAACAAACCTCATAACATTATAAAACTTTTATTATACATTATAGGTTCAGCATATTTTTCTTAGCAAAGCATAGCGTAAATACTTTGTGTTCTAGATTTGTCAGAGCTAATGTGTTTATTAACCGAGACCAGATCATTAAATGCTTCTGATCAGAATATCCACATGAGTCAGACGTTTCATCAGATGCTTAAAATAACAATATTTAACTAAATATTCTTTTGTTTTGTACAAAGCTTTTTGATATAAATAGAGTAAGAACATTGTTGATTTCGTGGAAATTTTTAAGTTAAGTCATACCCAAGAACTAATACTAGGGCCCCAAATTCAAATAATATGTGAAGTACAACGAATACAAATTGAAGTGATTACAAAATCCCCGGCTTCAAATATCAACAATAGGCGCCTAACAATCATCGCCACGCCCCAAACATACGCTCAGCATGATCTCCATTTACATTGTAATATTTCACTATGGCAACCCTAATACAATAAGTATTACTGTGTCATTAACTTTGCACCACACTGGCTATTTAGCACCCAGGCCTTTTGTACAAAAAAATAAATCATAGGTACTCACATTTATTACTGGCCAATTATATTTTACAACTACCTGAGTAGTTCTGATATGAGTATTTGTCGCAAAAAAGTTTAGAGTCTTATTATAACGTCTTTTACCACGGTTTTTATACCAATGACGTTTATAAAGTAATGTTTTTTTCTCTTATACTCATTTTAAATTCAAAAAGAAATATTTTATCATATTGGTGTTTATTATGCATGATGTATTAAAGGCTTGATGCTGACAACCCTGTATGAGTTTCTCTATCCCTTTATAAAGGGCCAGTGCTTGTACCCGAAACTAAATAAGTATTCCTGAATTACATTTATTAGAAAAATGAAATGTATATAAATAAAATTAACCATTTCCAAACTTCTCTACAAAACAAGTTTTTGTTACCTGTTTATAAGAACAATAATGTCACTGCCGCGTTATCAACTCAATCTTGTCATCTACACGAGTCTCTAGCGATCTTTCTCATCTCTAACAGAAATACAATATTAGTTTTAAATATCGCAGAGTAATTCGATGTATGTAGATATTTGGCTTCCGTTGCGTCAATAGAACAATTCAACTGGTATATGTATTTTTTTAAACCTCATTTTTAAATAAAGAACTAAGATAAATAGCTGTCTACACACTTTTGAATATTGTCCGTATAACAGTACATTTTTATTCACAAACAGCATGATTATGTAGACCACTACATTAAACTATGTTGAATCAAAGATTCATTTCCGAACGGAGTATGCTACCTATTCAAATATCGAATGATTGATCGATACCTTTATTTATATGATATTGATTCATTCGTTTTTTGAATGAGATGGATTTTTTTTACAATCTACTTAGAAAAATCGATACACCCATCTGATAAGTACGGTATGAAGTCTAATTACAGTTTTATCTCTAGCAGGTCATCTCTGTATAACAATAAAATGTTTGATAAGTTAATAATGTACTTATATTAGGTTTGTGCGATTAAAATTACATACGAGCCTTACGATCTACGAAATAAAGAAGAATGTTGGATAACAAATTAAGAAGTTTTCACAAGGTGCTTTCCGTGATAACGTTGCACACAATCGATTCCACTAAAGTTAAATATTAACTTTAAATTAATTTGCTTACCGACTCCACTATCGGTATTCCTAATTATTATAGCAACATATACTCTCTTGATCAACCAACAATAACTATCACGTCGTATAACTCTCATACTCGTTTTACTGCTGATAAATATTTTGTAATTATTGATAATGGCCACACCATATTTTTATAAACATTTAACTTCTCAACTGAAAAAAAAAGTTGTGGTATTTAGATAGACTGAGCAGCAGTGAACCAATCTTTCAGCTAACAACTATGCTATCATACCACATGCAGCGAGTCTTTACAACTCCTTGTAACTGTTGGCAGAGAAAACATTTTTTGCTTATTATTATTTATTAATTGTTACTTACTTTTTAATAGTGGAAGATCAGTCATGAACCCCGTTGTGTCGTCCATGCCGGCATTCTGTAAAGAAATTAAAGATACAGAAAAAGTACTTGCACACTTAAAGTAGACTTCATTAAAATATTTCTATTAAAATGTGTTTTGTGTATGCTAACATCACCAAAAAGATATGATATGATTTTTTTTTTAATTTCCCCATCTATGGTCAACAAGAAAGCGTGGTCATAAAAAATACTTAGGTGACGTAATTTACAAAACGTTGATTTTAGTGAATTATGTCACCCAAATTAAAGTTAATTAAAATTACAATTCGAAGCCAACCTACGTGATCATAAGATGCTGATATTATCTAAACATGTTTCGATTCTTTTATCACCAGTGTGTTTATAAAGCCTAACTAATTAAATACAACACTTATTTAATTATCAATAAATAGCAATATTCTTTTTTTTGAAACAACGCGGGTCATGACTAATAGCAATATCCTATGAATCACAGCAGTTAATAACCCACGTGCTGCTTACCTACCTGTAAGAAATTATGACACTAGACAAAGTTACTCTTAGCTTGGTTATAGTTGTAATGTAACCTGTATTAACAACTATTGTTGGTGAGTGAATAACGCAAAATAAATGAATAAATGATCAGTGTTCGGTTAACTCTTATCTCTCTTAGCTCTTATTAAAATGAGTTGGTTCTATATTTTGTTACTTGATCTAAGCTCATAGATATAGTTCCAGTCAGAACTGTCAGCAGCTTTAGTCATTTCGCTGACTTATTCGCACTAAACGAGAAACCTTTTTATACCCACTGACCGCTTATTTTCAGTCCTAAATTATTTATGTAATCTTTCTTAAAATAAAAATAAACTGTATGACATTCCATTCTGTTGGTGAAGCATTTTAATTTAGCGTAACATTATTAAATTCCTTCTGTGAACATACATAGATATTTCTAAGATATTTGATATCTATTGGAATATCGACGATGCTTCGAGGGTGATATTTTAAATAAACTGTGAGTACTTATTGGAACGCTTATAAATATGTGTCGATACGCTTATAAAGGTACATATATACATTTCTCATATTTTTGTAAGATAATGTTCAAATTTTGTATTAAAGCTCATGTATTCTAATACATATAAATTTTAATTGTTGTTTTATTATTTGCTGGTTTATTCTTTTGAAACTTACACCGCTTCTATCATTGTTACTAGAAGGCACTAGACAATTTTCCCATGATCAGGATCATGTACTATTGATCATCAACATGATCGAAACGTCAGGTATCAAAATAGGTACCGTATAAATGTTCCTATTGACACAGCTAATATACGTATATGTCAAGAATATGTGAAAAGATTAGGAGGAAAAGATTGGATGTTAGAAACAGAGTGGTAAATCCTTACCGGTGCTTCTTCCGCGGAATGTAATGCATGGTGTAGCGCAAGCTCATGTTGCTCCCGCGCGCCGTAGTCCGCCCGTCTATCACCGCCGCCGTAGCTGAACCCACCGTGCGATAACTGTGACACAAACACGATGTAACTATTTAAAAAAAAAAAGTTTCTTTCTCTGTGTTGTACATACATAGAAATGTCATGATGACGGCGTATCCTGCCTTTGGAGGCAAGGAAATAACGTCACTATTACTACTATTTTATGAAAGTTTGTGACCTGATCACTGTTATACATTTCTTGTCAAAGCTAGCGTAACAGAGAAAATAATTCTGTCCTGAAAATATTGCATGAGCGGGCGATGTATTCTATTTATTAAAACTTATTGAAACAGATAGTTCTATAATAGTTTAAATTCCTGTCAGAGCATGAAATAAATGTGATTAATTCTGTCGTGCAATACCGTATTGGTTTTGAAAAATATTTTGTAAACCTTTTTCATAAATTGCCATTTCATCCTATATAATGTTACCCGCTTTCCCGGTCAGACCACGACGCATTGTACGAGCAGCCTCTTCACTGTAGAAAACCGGAACATTAAGATGGCTAATCTGCTAAAGTGATCCTAGCCCTATCGACTCGTTCAAAGCAGTATTGTTGGCTGAATTTATTGTAAAAAAGTCAAGATTTCTTAATTTTTTTTTAATATTGTCTTCGGATTGTGATTTATTTCGTTTCTTTGAAATGTGATTTTATATGTTTAAAGTGAAAGCAAAGTTTAACACTTAATTTGAAATAAGAAAGTTTACTAGGTTCGTTAAAATAAATACCTACGCGAAAGCTTTAAAAAATAACAAGAAAATGTAAGGAGAAAGGAAAACTCCCTAACTTTATATTTATAACATACTACACACACATACACGCCTGTGTCCTCAAGGGGGTGGGCAGAGGTGTATAAAACACTCACATTTTAAGAATTTGGTCCCACTAATGTAGTAGCGGCAAGACTATTACCGTCAAGCGGAAACTTTATATAGCATACCACAATAGCCAATATACTTAAAATATACTGTTTGAATTTGGATTGGAAATTAATAACTTAATTATGTTAGAGGGTGAGGGGTAACAAACTATGCCGGGATTACTAAAAAGGGGTGCATGAGGGACGCGAACGCATATTTCCTTATAACGCGAGCATGTAGACTTAGAATTTTTTTTTTTTTTTTTTTTATTCGTAAGCCTACCATAATGACTCCACTTTGCCTGATGGTAAGCAATAAATGGAGTCCAAGAGTGGTGGTCACCATCCTCATTTCATGTCTAGTCAATGCAGCATGGTGACCCACACTATGGCGGCCTGGTGAGATGCTTTTTCACGCCCCGCTTAAAAGACCCGGGAATGCGCTTCAAGGATAATTTTTTTTTTTTTAAAGGCTTGACAGCAGAATGAATAAGTTCATGGTGTACAGTAAACGCACGCAAGTTTTTAGTGTGACTAAATATGGAACGCGATAAATATCATTTTCGTCATTTACTATTATACTTTTTCGATTCAAGAAAAACAGCAGCAGAAGCTCACAGACCTATTGTAGATACGTATAATGAATCTGCACCATCTGTTAAAACATGTGAATACTGGTTTCGACGATTTAAAAGTGGTAATTTAGATTTAGAGGATAAAGAACGTAGTGGAAAACAAAAAAGTTTGAAGACGGTGAATTGCAGGCGTTATTGGACGAAAACACTGCCCGCACACTACAAGAGTTGGCTGTAGAATTAAATGTAGGCAAATCAACAATTTCTGATGGTTTACACGCAATGGGTAAAATTCAAAAACAAGGAAAATGGGTTCCACATGTTTTATCACAATTAGCGATGCAAAATTGAGTAACCATTTGTGCTTCACTACTGCCTCGTCACAAAAAGAAATCTTTTTTGTATCAAATCATTTCCGGCGATGAAAAATGGATCTACTATGATAATCCAAAACGTAGGAAATTATAGGTAGATCCTGGTCAACCATCCATATCGACTCCGAAGCGTAACATTCACGTAAATAAGGTATTGTTATGCATTTTGGTGGGATATGAAAGGTGTTATTTATTAAGAATTGTTAAAACCACATGAAACTATCACAGCTGAGCATTATCAACATCAATTAAATTAATCGAGTCATGCATTGAACCAAAAACGTCCAAGAATTGTACATAGAAAACAAAAGGTCATTTTACTGCACGACAATGCTCGTCTACACATCGCAAAAGCTGTAAGAGATACACTTTCAGATCTTCAGTGGGAAGTGTTTCCCCATCCCGCATATTCACCAGGTTGTGCACCTTCTGATTACTACCTATTTTGATCTATGCAACACAGCCTTGCAGATCAGCACTTCAAATCTTACGAATGTATCACAGTATGGAAAGATGAATGGATGGCTTCAAAAGATAATCAGTTTTTTATGATGGAATCCATTGCCAAACAAATTGCCCAAAAAATGGGAAAAGTTCGTAGCTAGTAATGGAGCATATTTTGATTAAAATATTAATTATCTTTTTTATAATACATGAGAATTTCATTTTTAATAAATCCCTCAACACTAACCGGAATACCTAATATATATGTATGTCCGCCTCGTCTCTACTGGTATCAAAGTTTAGTACTTACATGGTGTGCATGTATCGCATCGTGGTGATCCCGGTGATGTCGCAGGTGTGCGTGGGGCTCGTGGTGCGTGTGATGACGCGGCAGGAGCTGCTGCGGGGCATAGTGTTGAGCATACTCCGCGCCGCCACCGCCGCCTCCGCCATAGTCCATGCCATGGCTCTGCTGCATCAGATGATAATATTTAATTTGAGAACATGTTCCAATAACCGATTCTCAATTTTTTTATTGAGAATTGGGTATTAAATTTTATTATACCAAGACTTTTTTTATTGTGACAACCAACCAACTCAAGAGTCGTAAATGTGCGCCCGCCTTTGAGCGTGATGACGGATGGGAGGGATACGGGGAGGGGAAAGATGTTAGGGGGGATGAGGATATAACAAAGAAGAGATGGGGGATAAGGAGAGGGGGAGTTCGGCCTTCAGAAACAGAAACCTCCCTAATTTCGGCGAAATGCAACGCTTCTACGGTTTTCTGTGAGGTTGTGGTATCGCACCGGTCAAGTCGGGCCCTACGTGCCTGAGCATAGCTCTACCACGATAATTAGAAGTAAACTGCGTTTATTACGCAGTTTACTTCGTACGTAGAATAATGGTCTACCAGGGCGTTAGCTCATGCTAGTAAGGCCTTAAATTAATGTAAATGTGTTTCTGCATGGATTGGTTATATGTTTGTAAATAATAGCAAATGCATGTACACACACTCACACCTATGGAACAAATTGTCGCTTGCCGTATTTCCGGACCGATACGACCTTCAAGAAAGAGCGTACTCCTACCTAAAAGGCCGCCAACGCACTTGTGAATCTTGAGTTGCAGGTGTCCATAGGCGGCGGTAGTCACTTACCATCAGGGAACCCGTCTGCTCGTTTGTCCCTATTGCATAAAAAGAACGCCACCATTTGTCAACTATAGGTATAAGCCCCACTAACGTAGTAGTGAGCAAGCCTAAAGCCCTCACCGGGCACTGTATGACTGTGTAATATACTTTCTGATAGATAACAGTCCACTAGTTAATTGGCCCTAAGCTATTCCACCGACCACTACTTAAAGAATTAAACAATCAATATATTGCCTATGATATTTACTTGTTGTTGGTGATGAGGACTGGCTGGGTGTGGTGCAGGCGCGAACGGTGGCGGGAAGTATGGCGGCTGGAAGTCCGCCAGTGAAGGTTGCCCGCCACCTCGGAAGCCACCGCCACCGAGACCCAGGCCCCCGCTGCCCAGCCGCTCCTAAACAAAGGTAGAGTAAGGTTACATGAATGTCACTAAAAAAAGAATGAAAAAGTTGCTAATTATAAAAGAAAATCTGCTGTTAACCTCCTTGCCTAATCATTTCAAACTATACTCGTATTAGGGACACTTTAAAGGTCAGTCTATGCTACTCGTGTTTTTGGTTTACATGAATTAAGCGCAAGGTCCATATGATCGGGACGGCATCGGCTGGTAGTTAGAAATGACCGGATAGGACGGTGGGCTGGATTTGGCGGTCGCCTTGTGTTGTGAGCACAGCCAATATTGCTTAATTTTTTCCTTAGAATCTTTCCCAAAATCCTACTGATTTACTACGAAAAAGCAAAAAGCCTTCAGGATTTTTTAATTTTGAAAGAAATACATTTTTCATATTTTTTAATATATCTTTTTTTATAATATAAGTAATATTTGTAGGACAGTGAAAGTATTTTTTGTGAAATGCTAAGTTGACAAGACAAGCCAATTAATGTTTACGTACTTCCAGAGTCCATTCCATTTATGAAATTAACATTACTGTGCTGAGAAGAGTGTCTATGTAATTAATCAGTTTATTATTACTGGCACGTAAGAGTTCAATAGTAATTAAACTCGAGTTCGATATTCAAATTAAAGAATTTATTGTTCAAGGTCCCGAATCTTTTGATGCCTTTATATCATTGAGGCTTAAAAGTAATCATATCTTTATTTGAAGCCTATCAAACAGATTAGTAATTAAAGCCACTAATTATAGAATGATCTTTATAACACTACAATTTACACCAACTAAATGATACTATTGTATTGGACAAATTAAACGTCATCCTATAAAGAACGGCTTCCAACAAAAGCTACTTGATTTTTAATACTTTATGTTTATTATAAGTAAAAAATTAAAGTACCATAGATGCTTAGTATGTAATATATATATATAAATAATACTAATATATATATATATATGTGTGTTAAGATACATACTCGTATGTTGTGTTGATTTTAAATATGTGTACTACTACGTGTAAATCTGAGGGTCCGGATATATCATCAATCTTTACAAAGATTTATTATATATAATCTAGCATTCGTAGAATGATTTGTGTTCTAAGTAAGTAAGTCTAAGTAGTCGTCTCAAATGACTCAAACGGCTTCGCTTAAAAAAAAACATATAAGCCCTAAATAATAAAATACTTTAAAATTGTGTAATGTTTTTTAACGCATTTGATCACCTTAAAAGTTTTCAGGTGTAACTTCGCAATCATAATGCCGAACTCAAAATTTCCGGTTTTGGTTACGTTCAAGTTATAAATTGATATAAAACGACAATTTTTTTTGAAGTGGAAACTTCTTTCGGTGCCTTGAGCAGTTTTTGGGTGAACAAAAATCATGGAACTCGCGTCATCGTCACCGAATATTTTCCATGAGCTATTTGTATACTGCGTACTTTTTAGATGAACAATAAGCGTGAAACTCGCGTCATCGTAACCACACGCTTCCTATAAGCTATATGTATGTATACTGTGTATAATCTAATAGCTCGATGATACAATTCACAAGTTTCATTTCTATCGGCAGTCCCCAAAGACTGCACGTATATTTTTTTATCATAACGCCTTTGATGGAAACCAGTCCTAATAATTAAAATAGTGATGTCCAGATCAGGTAAATTATAATACAGGCATAGACAATGATGACCATAGATGTATGATTACTTGACACACGCGAACTATGGATTAGCACATCAACGTATGATGGATGCCACATATAATAACAATACTCATTGTTTATAGTAATCAATTTGTTATATCTAATGAGTTGAACAAACTGTGAATGTAATGGTAATGACGCTCATTCGTGTTTCGAACGTGGTGGTTTGTTCGTTAGTGGTTGCAAATACACAACATATAGGTACTTATTTCGCTTTCCTTTTTATACTTGCCATAGATTTATTTCTTTTCGATATCATGTTAATTCTTAAACTATTTTTAGTTTCCACATTGATACTGGCATTTTTATATCGTATGGTTACCGGCAACCTAAGGTAACGGTTTATTTTGATCAACACATATTTTGCTATGGTTGTTTTCTTAGATCACCATTAAAAATAACGACCAAAGAACTTTATGTAAACCAGACTGGTTGGATACTGACTGTGGCCTAAACATTTACTAGAAATGCACATTACAAGTTTAAGGATCTAAAGAAATATAAGAAAGAGCTGGTATAATGGTGTAAGAGATAATAACGTAATTTCTCATTTGTTTTTAATTTACAAGTCTATAATTTGATCATAAATTATTTTCGTAAATCTAAATAGCTCATATTTTATACACGGTTATATTCTAAGCTACAGATCAATTACCTATACATATAATGACTTTTAAAGTACGTTTGTAATCTCGAAGAGTATATTCACTACTTAATTACGCGAACCATCAACCGAAGCAATAAAAAAAAAACTACTTTATTTTTACTAACGATATTAAAAATAATGTTTCAAATTTCGAACTAGAGATGCATGCTACTAACCGCATATAGAATATTGTTCAACATCTATCAATATAAAAGTCAATTCGGTTGAAATTATACTCGATAATACTCAATATAATGTAGATCAATTACAAAACTTACGGTATTCATATCAAGTTACGGCATTGGACACCTAATCGATTACTTTCGATCTAGTTTTTTATTTATTATCTATTTAATTTATGCATGGGTTACCGGATGTGGTGAAAACTTGTCGTGATGTGATGACATAGGTGCTACGATACTTAATTGTTTATAGGGTGTAGTGGTAGTACAAAAAACATTACGACAATGAGTTTGAAAAAAAAATGTGATGAACATGCTGGAAGAATGACGAGATGATTTCAGTTTTGTTTACCTAACTTTTTTTTTTACAACGTAACTTCAATTGTGGTGCTGTACCATATAACGTTTACCTGGGTTTCAATGTCACCCCTACCCCACCCTTTCATGTGCTGGATTAGCTAGGAGTATTTAGTCCTAGCCCTATCAAATGAATGCATGAGTACATATAATTAGGTAGATTTTAGAATCTTTATAATGGTTAAACATGTACGTTGTACGTATTTTGTTTTTATATTATCATGGTGTCTTTTCAGTCACGTGCCTACACGTAATATAGGGTCCGGTGAAAAACACGTGCTGACAAATATTTCTTTTTAAACAATACTAAAAATTATGTTAACTCACTGCCAGTATTCTTGTCCCACGATACTAGTACATTTATGTTCAGTTCAAGAATGGGTTCACGACGCTAGTGTATTGGGAGGGGTTCGAACCCGCAATTATGCTAGTCTTTCTTGCATTATACAGATGTTTTTTAATATTAAAAAAATGGGTTTTGATCGTAGGTATTACATGTGTGTTTGTATGATATGTTTTATGTAGAAATTTTTGAGTTGTACTTGTGAGAACTATGTCATCACTTGTTAGATTATATTTATTTTCTATCGCCTGGTAGGTCTGAGTATGTCATGCTCGCCTTGGAGCTTTGAGTATGATGCTAGCCTAGAAGTCCTGCAAATTGGGGCGTATATGTCAGGTCGTTCGGCTCTCTTAATTATGGTTGAGGTTGGCTGGCGCGTGCATCACGCTCGTGAACAAGTGCCGTTGATCGGGCTACTCATCTCCGGACTGCTACTACTTAAAATATACCTGGTTGTCATTATTAGCATGTACCTTTCAGAATGATGTATTGTATTGTCTTCACATTTTATTTTAAACTAATGAACTAAAATATGTATAAAATGCTTGAAAAAGAGTTACAGTTTTTTGTTTGTTCTTCTCTGTAGGATCTACGTATTGGAAAAGGCCACTAGCTTCACGACTGACTTAGTCTGACCGACTTCTTCTCTTGACAATTCAAAAACACTTAAGATTGGTTTAATTGGAATAAGTGGATTTGATTTTGATTTTTGAATTATTTCTAGATTTATATGTATTTATTTGGTTTTTGATGCTCATGTTACGAAGCATGCCTTTTAAGTTCTGTCGTTTCCATATTTCCCGGCAATTTTGAATTTGGAACTGTTCTATATTCGAATGTGTTTAAATTTTGAATCTTAAAACAGTTGAAAGTATTAGGATTAATGCTATTATTTAGTCACAGCGTCGATTGGAATCTGTCAGGTTACGTACGAAAATAAATATTTCTAAGGAAAATGTTCGTGCAATAATTTTCTAGAACTTTAGATGAGGCCTGACACGGCTTCAGTATTTTGAAGAGCTAACATCTGTGTTCAGCGAAGAACCCCTATGTCTGCTGACTGTCGAACGCTGGTATTTAGAATTCCAGCGTGGACATACAAGACGCCCAAAATCCGCCTGCACTAAAGATAACATCATTGCTGTGAGACAACTAATTCTCGAAGATCGTCATGTGACGTATCGAGAGATAGAGGCTCTATTAGGCATCTCAGAGACAACCATTCCGAAGATTTTGCATAAAGCGCTTGGTGTGAGAAAGCTAGTTAGCTATTTGAAGATCGTAGAATTGTTAACACAGACTGGTATAACACAGTTTGTTTACCACAAGTCATCGCCAAACTTTGAAAATCTAACTCAAAACGACGCATCATCCTCCACCACGACACCGCAAGCTCACACAGCGATCGTCAAACGATTGAGTATTTGAAGCAGGAAAAAGTAGAAATTCTTGACCATCCTCCATACAGTCCTGACCTAAGCCCTAACGATTTCTTTACATTTCTTAAAATTAAGAAAAGTCTTCGTGGTCAAAGGTTCCAGTCCGGTGAAGAAGCAGTCGACGCTTTAAAGTCAGCCATTTTGAACACCCCCACTTTAGAGTGGAATAAATGTTATAATAGCTGGTTTGAGCGAATGGAAAAGTGTATTAAGCTACGTGGTGAATACTTTGAAAAACAATAAAAAGTACTATAAGGTTCTAGTTGTGTTTTTTTCTTCAAACGACAAAACTTAAAAGGCATGCCTCGTATGTTTAAGATTGTCTCGTCACGGGTCCTATCGAAATAAATTATTTTCAATCTTTTTTTTTTCTCTTTGACATGATGTTGTTGACGCTACACATCTGGTTCTGGTGTCGCAAGTGCTCCGAATTTGTCCACTTGATTTATGCGCTCATGTTTATACGCAATACTTTTTATTCACACTAATTTTATTAATATATTATATGTAACATGGAATTTCATTAACTTTAGTTGGAGAGAGAGAATGTTTGAATAAACATGATGGTAACAGTTTTTAGGACGATGCCTTGACTAAAGTTACCAGTAAGCTAATATTATATTGGTCATATAATCAAATTCATGCCTGTTATAATACTTTTGCAAAATAAGTGATACTTTCAACTTTAAAATCAATTTAAATCGAGGATATATATTTTTTTGGACATGATATAAAATATTTAAATGATTTACTAACCAACTGTAAGCACTTTTAACCGACTTCAAATAGGAGTGCGTTATTAATTAAACTGACTGTCCTTTTTATTTGTATATAACAAATTATAACATTATAACGATACCTTCGCCGTTTCAGAGTCGAATTTAGAAATTCTTATTTAATCTAAAGGGTTAGTACTCGATTTTGGTTTTAATTTGAAGAAAATAATTTACCTTAATCATCGATTAGATTATTAGTGGATGAAAATACAGCTTATTACAGTTTATTATGAAGGTTCAATAATTACTGTTAATTACATATGACAAAACTTATTACAAATCTAACTCTATCTATTCAATCCTCATCAAAACGATTGTGAAATTTAAGCCAATCTTGATAAAACAAAAATAAATACGTTCCTCATATTGTTTATGGTATCTGTAGAGGTGAAAGGCAAAGGTATTGTTTACTCAGGTCGGCAGGTCACAGCGTGTTCGATGTTTGAGACAGCGGCTTTTCGGTCATTACTTAGTAGCTGGTGATAGACAACGGTTATAAAAATGGACACATGATAAATTGTTGGATAGATGTACTTAACTGTTCTTCGTTTTTAGAATGTCGCCATTTTTGAAGTGTTGGTAAATGATGCGGTAATAACATGAATACTTAATAACCCAAGTGAAACATTTAAATTATCAATTAAATATATATATGCATATATAATTTTTGTATAGTTGACATACTTTTATTGTGAAACGAAGTCTACGAAGGGATAAAAAATAAATAATTTAAGAAAAAATAGTTTAAGTTACATATAAGAAATATCTAATAGATATTTGCCAAGAAATTGCAAAAGTACCTACCCTGACCATACAGAAGGGCGTTACTCAGCGCCAAACATATTTAAGAGGAAAAATCTATTTAAGCAATGTTCGGAAATTAATATTCATTTTACCCGAGTATGAAAAAAGAGGGTCATATTTCCATGTGTAGGGCTCGGAACTCCTAGCTCGCATAGCTGAACTGTTCCCAGCCCAGTGAAGCCCAGTTTCAGCTATGCGACCACCAGTTCCTCCAGTTTTTGCTCATACTCCAAAATACCATCTGTACCAGCAATATCCCAATATATCCAAATCCAAATCCCAATTGCCCCTTTCAATATTAAAAAAAAAATCTTATTTCTTAGTTTTCTATCTTTATTTCTTAACATGCTCGATTGACAGCCAATAGGCGTGCCCTAATCTAGTCAGTGAAATGTTGGTGTTTTATACATTTCAGCCTACACCTTCAGGGATACAGTTTATTTATGTATTATGTGTATGTATATAGCATAGTATATATGACTTTTTTTATATTGATGTTTCTTTGTCACGGCCTA
The DNA here is from genome assembly GCA_947561695.1 of Tyria jacobaeae. Lineage (NCBI taxonomy): Eukaryota > Metazoa > Arthropoda > Insecta > Lepidoptera > Erebidae > Tyria > Tyria jacobaeae. The sequence goes on along the minus strand of OX387230.1, from coordinate 6,321,086 downwards.
GAGCCTAAATTCCTTGACGGATTTCAACATGTAAGGTGTCATTTTCTGAATAGTGGGAGTGGCTTAGGGTATCAGGTATCATATCAGTGTATGTAGTCATTGGGTTTTAATGTTGTTTTTTTTTCTAAGTCTCCAAAAAGAATAAGAATAGTTAGCGACTTTGAGAACTCAGGGACAAGACGCGAAATAAGGTTAGGTTATAACTTTCTTTGCTGTCTCTACTTCAAGTTACATTTGCAACTAATACAGGTATATTAACCAGATTATTTTTGGAATTTGCCATGAATGTACATTTCTTACATGTGAGTGTGTAATGTGTAGTACAATATACAATAATATTCGTCTTTATTGTTAGTTTCAATATCATCAAGTTGATTCTAGAGAATAGGACCATCCATCTCTTATTGCAGTTGTCACTAAGAGATTGAACTGTTATGTGTCAGACGGTATACATACAGTACCAGATAGACGGTCCCTGTTACGTAAGTGAGACCTTATATATTTATACCTTTGCATACGGGAAACAGGCGGCATTGTCAAACGCACTTAGAATAGGTAAATCTCTAAAAAAAAAAAAAATATATTTTTTTTTTTTTTTTTTTATACTATAGGGGGACAGACGAACAGACGGGTCACCTGATGGTAAGTGACACCGCCGTCCATGGACACTTGCAACTCAAGAGTCGCAAGTGCGCTGCCCGCCTTTGAGGGTGATGAGGGATGGGGGATGCAGGGAGCGAAAAGAAGAGAGGAGGGATGAGGAGGTGGAAAAAAGGAGAAAGGAGATATAGGAGAGAAAAGGGGGGAGGAGGAATTGGGCCTCCGGAAACCTCACTCAATTCGGGGAAATGCAACGCAAGCGTTACTTCACAACCGGTTTTCTGTGAGGCCGTGGTATCGCACCGGTCGAGCCGGCCCATTCGTGCAAAAGCATGGCTCTACCACTGAAACCTTTGAATTTAGTCCCACACATAACTATGACCACGACCGTTAGAAGTTTTCATAATACTTTTTAAGATGTAAGACGACGAAGAATCGCAATCATACGATTTCACATCGATACATCGGACAAATCGAATAGTTTACTGTTACACGGTATCGCTCTCATCAATCAACTCCGGAATGCGTATTAGATGTCTCTATTTGAATGCAATAGATAATTAATCGAGTTGTATGTATGTCTGTATGTCTCATTAACATACCAAACGGGTCCCTTGCAATCATATATTGTTTTGGCATCTCTTGTTTATAAATCATTGTAGTTTTTTAAAGTTAGATTGCTTCGGTACATGAATAGAAAATTCGATTTGGTTGTTAAGGTTCAGTTACTAACAAAAAGTTACCAAAAAAAACAAAAAGCTTTACACTTAAATGTAAGACGATATACATAATACATACAATTACATTTTATAGCGATTTACTCATTAATGTTAGTATCGTTCTCAGTGGAGTTCAAAAGAGACCCATTTCTTACCGTAGTGTCGTCAAAGGCCACTACGGAATCAGACTGTTATCTATCAGACGGTAAGTATACAGTCCTACAGTGCCCGGTTGACGGCAATAGGCTTGCCCCCTATTAGGTAAGTGGGATTAAATTCCAATTGACAAAATTTGGTTATACACCTCTGCCTGCCCCTTATGGGATACAGGTGTGAGCATATCTATGTATGTATCTTAGTAGTAGTATAAAACTATTCAATATTATTATAGGGCTTGCCCCTATTACTTAAGTAGTACTAAATTATGTTATGGTTGGCAAAATGTGAGCGATTAATGCGCTTCTGCCTACCCCTTCGGGAATATAGGCTTGATTATTTTTATGTATGTTTATACTATAGCCTTACACGCTCTTAATGAGGAGCATTTTATTTAAAAACTGCGATTCACGTAATGTAGTGACTTGAAGTTGACTCTCGTTTTAAATATTTTTTTTTCATAACATGTTGTATATTAAATGAGTGTAAAGATTTTAGTTGTGTGTACATGCAAGTTTAATCAAATTAAATAAATGAATAAATTATTTATTTCATAAAATTGCTCAACAATTATTTGAAATATTTAAAATTATATATCGGTACATACAGGGTCACCGCAACTGTAGGTTGGCTTGTCAAATGTGAAATTAGTATTAAAAAATGAAATAATTAAATACCTGCCTGTGTTGATCTATAACCGTCCATTTCCAAATGGCTTAGTCTTATAGAAAGAAATCGGGCAAATAAACTCATGGCTATGTTGCTAAAAGTAAATAAACTATAATTAAATTAGCCCATTTATGAATACTATTATAAGTTTTTTTGTAGCACCACAATTTCTAAATGCCTGAACGCATTTGATTTTTAAGGATAGATATTTACATACATGATATTATGTACATTATTTATCTTTAAATCCCAGTTGACACTAGCTATAAGTTGCTTTTAAGTGCTCTATAAGAGCTTTTTCTAAATTCGTCATCGTTTTTATTAAAGTTGCACTGTTTTACGTTTATTTTTTAAGTTATTTTCTGTTATAAATCAATCAAAATAATGTTATGTAACTTATCAAAATAACTACTTTAACGCACTGACAACAGTAATTGTTTGTTTCTGAGGGCAACGGGTTTGGTATTTTTGTTAACCTCCCCAGTTAAGCTAAATGCTTGTGTTAGGGGCGGTTCACGAGGCTACTGCTCAGGGTGGGGTTATAACCCGTAACAACTTGTTCACAAGTCTGATGCCTTAGCTATTAAGCTACCGCTGCTTAAATTTTCTTTTGCTTGTCATGTAGCCGCCACTCACAAAAGAGGTCCAAGGCCAAGGACTGGAGGGTTCCTGGAAGCATCCCTCTTAGGGTATACCCAGGTCCCTTGGAAAATACTCCCTTGTGACGGAATACCGTATGGTTTCCGCCATTAGCGCCGGTGAGGTGATGGCCCGTGGGACCCCCAACACGAAAAAAAGTGATTGTTTGCTCATTTATTGGTATCAAGGGAACATTAAATTAACATGTACAATGTCTCAAAAATATCTAGTTTTTCACAAATATTTATTACATAATTATGTACGTATATTAATGTCAATGATGTTATTTTAACCTTAATAAATTAATTAACGTGAATTTAATGATACTGTATTACAACAATAATTATAATATGTATTTACGTGTATGTTGTAAAATAACAACATAAATTTCGCCGTAACTCAAGAAGTCTTCGGTAGTATAGTGGTAAGTATCCCCGCCTGTCACGCGGGAGACCGGGGTTCGATTCCCCGCCGGAGAGACCCTTTTTGTTGTTTACATGTTATTTTAGTTTTGTAGTTATCGTAATTATTAAGCATTTATTAATAATTTTAATTTTTTGTTGGTAAATCAAAGTAACTTAAAAAGGCTATGTATACATATATTTATTACATACATATATTTATTTAGATCGACTAAATAATTAATAATTTTACACGGAATAATTTTACAAAACTAGTTAATATGGTGATGTAAGACTTGAATTTAGATATTCCTCGGAAACAGTATACTAGTTTTAGGATAAAACTTATCTAAAGATGTTTTCTATAGCAATAATATCAAAATTTTATAAGTATCAAATATGTAATACAAATACATAAAAATTTAATTGCAATATTCATATACTATTATTAGATTTTTTAAATGTAATTTAAATTACCTGCACCTCGATGACACTGGATAAATCCACGTACGCCAGCGCCAAAGCTTTTAATACGTTTCACCAGAAAATTTGATTCGATTTTATAAATGTTGAACACTTTACTAAATGTCTTCATGTAAATACTTTTTAAACATATGTCTATATCAGTATACTTCAGTCTATGGTTTGTAGTCTTTTGCGCCAAAAGTTTAAAATTATAATCGAAATAAGACTATGATGTATCACACTAGTTTTTACTTCTTCAGTATTTTAGTTAATTTATACCTATATTATATTAACATGGATGAAAAGTACTAAGGTACTAAGTGTCAATTGATTACATTATAACTTTTATATGCAGTTTTACAAAACCATTTATGTCTTATTAAGATTTCTAAAAATTGATATCAATCGCAGAAGATTCTACGATTGATATCAATTTATGAGTAAATGAGTAATAATCAAATCACATGTAATTACACATTATGCTAAAACGTATTAATTAATCGTATAAATTATAACACTGATTTTAATCATGTTTAGCTGCAGATTTTTGTAGGTTATAAAATTAGTTGATACGCAATCAAATCGATGTATTACTGCAATAGTGAAGTGAAAGCGAATCTTTCAAAAAACCGATATGTAAATGTTCAAGTATCGATAATTACCGGTCCCTTAAAAGGCGGCGATTCCGACTACAATCGGTTAGTGATTGCTTTTTAAATTGATGCTTTGCGCGCTAGCTCGATGACCAAATACCTACTACTGGATTGGTTTTTTTATTTATTACCAAGGTGAATTTATATCGATAGAAATGATGTGCTATCCTATTAAGTTGAAACAACATACAACCTTTATCTATAAATTCTTTGTTCACCCGGATTTACTAGTGATAGTACATTCTAAGTTATAAAGTTTATCTGAGTGAAATATGGTCCTAATGATATTTTAATGAAACGTATTAATCAATCGCTCGGCGTTGTAATGGAGAAAGTAATAACAAAAGATAAACAGTGCCGCACGCTACAGACAATAACCATTACCCAGTGATCAAAACCAATTACGATTAATCTACTTCATAAAAGTACTATTAACAATAAACCTATTATTATTGTTATTACCACCATCTATGTATTTTATTCAGTATTCACTACAAGTAATTGATTTTAGTCAATTAACTTTATCGACTAATTACTACAATCTGCGCTCGTGCCCATCACTAAAATTTAATATCGTTTGCAAATAAAACCAATTAAACTGATTTAGCACGTTTAAACAATTACTCTTAAATAGAGAAACTAGTAGTTGATGAATCTTTTTTTAACGATAGATAACGGGATCTACCTTTTAAATTTGCATTACGCTTTAGTTTAACTAACTACACTTACGATATTCCAATTACAGAATCGATGTTGTAATTAATGTAATGATTATTGACAGAGAATAGGAATGTATTTTAAATTAGATGTATTTATATTTATCACAATAATTGATTTGAAATCGAATTTTATAATTGATGTACCGGTAAAAATCGTAAAGTTAGGTTTACGATCGCGCGCGTCGCGTGTTCGGCACAGACTGCCGGAGGGCGGGCGTTCCGCCCTCGGGGTAACCATGTGTTCGCGACCTTACGATTGATATTCGATTTGCGACCCTTTTTATTATGAAATTAGTACCACGGGTGCAGTTTCGAGTTCTGTTCTTGAAAATATGCAATTGAGGAATTGAAAAGCAACATGTTTGTATTTAATAAATATTTTGAAGAGGGCGTAAATATTTAAAATTTAAAATATTATTGATTTTGTGTATTAGTAGATAATTTGATACCAATAATCATGTGAAGTAACTATGTTAAATTTCATAGTTTTTGAAATAAACGCCATTAGAATTAATGAAAAAAAGAAATGGGACAAAAAATCTCTCAGCCCTTGTTTTTTAACTATAAATTATAGTAACAGTAATTTAAATACATTACATTTATATTCGGGTGTTCAACTTGCATATACTACTTAAAAGACACTTTTCAAATCTAACAATATTAACTATTTTCGTGCGAAAACTCTTAGTAACTTAGCCCCACCAGAGTGGATTAATTAGTAGGTAGGTACACGCTCGCGATTGGCGATCATTCGTGTGTAGCGGAGTGTGCCGAAATCCTTACGTACTTAAGTATGTGCCCAGTTGTACATTATAATGGATTTATTAACGCTAATGTATTATTTGTTCCACTTCAAAGGATTCAATGAACGAAAATTGCTTCTTTTTTACGTTAAAATTCATGTCAGGTCTTTCACACGCTCACTAATTGAGGGTTAAAGTGGCTATTACTCCTGGTACTAAGTTTCCTAGTCAAATATTTGTAGTTTAATATATATATAGTTGTTATATATATAGTTAAGGTTGAAAGAAAAATAAATTTTAATGAAACAAACTATTGGATATTTACTCCCACTTTTGTTTCTGAAATACGAAGAAAATGCGTCATGTTTTTTCTAGTACATGTATGTATGTTTGTATGACGTGTCCATGTCACGCGCTACATGCCTTAGACGGCTTGATATTCTTAAGGAGTAATTTGAATTTGAATCGCTGCGGATGCCGAGATAACATCAGCAAAGAATACGTAACTTTACTTGTTCAACAGTCTGCTTATACGATCTAGGTAAGATATTTTAGTTTATTACGATCTCCTCCGACCTCCCCGATCAATGTGTATGACTTTCCCTCCCTTTCTATCCACCCTTTCCTGTCAATATACCCCGAATTTTCCCAACGGCTTCCCAAAAGTGTCCGAATAACGGTAATAGGCTTATCGTATAAATGTGGGCGTTAATGGCGCCTATATCTCCTCGGACAAACAGGCGTGAGTGTAATTATGTATATTTGTGTGTAAATATTTTCACTAAAATTTAACGTTTTAAATAATTGTAACCTTATTTACACTAGCAACCCTTTTAAAAAATGTGCAAGCACTAACCTATCAAACGGTTTTCGATGTAACTTTTGCCAATATCCGTTCTAGGACGGGCCTTTTCGAGCCCTCAAGCCCTTAGGCTATGTACGCACTCGTAACTTAATAACTTGAGTATTTTTATGTATAATTTATTGTTCCCTTTAGTGTACATAATGTTTCAATTTAATGGAAAATCACAGCAACGTCAAACCACATCTGTATTTTAGTATTGATTTATACGATAGAATTGTATATATAACATGACAACATAGTACAAAGTCAAACAAAGTAAAACCTTAAAGTAATAATTTGGGACAGTAATAATTATATATTTTACATTTATAACAAAAAAAAATGTTTATGGCAAGTTTGAAAAAAATATACAAGATATAACACTTTCTTAATTAGTATCTACATACTGTAAAATTTATGAGTCAAAAAAGAAATTTAAATAATATTTAAGATTTTATCTATAATCACAAATAATATACGTCGCAATTTGTTATTGGCTTTCTATTTTTATCTATTTATATTATTTTTAACTCGGCTGTAAATGCTACCCAAAAATAAATAAATTACATCTCAAATCGTACAGAATGGAAGAGTAAATAAAGTGCAATAAGTAGGTACTTTATATAATTTAAACATGAAATCCCAATTAAAGTAGAAAAAGCATTGTTATAAAAGTAGTTTTTTTTTTGCATAAAGAACGCACACCGAATGGCTATATAGCCTCAGGCATGATGGCGGGGTGTCGAGTGTTGCCAGTCTTTCGGCCGGAAATATGAATTCTATTTGTGTCATGCCCTTCCTAATTCAAATCTATATTCAAAATAAAAAAAGCTTTTTAATATTAAATTGTAAAGAGAGAGCGAATTTCTTAATTTTCGAAAATAATAATGCTTTTCAAATATATTTTTTATTTATCAGATTGCAACTAATAAGATCATTTTGTGAATTGTTATTCTTTTTGTTTTGTGTGGAAACCCCCGCGGTTGGCCACCTTACAGGGGCCGGTAAGGTGGTATGTCGGACTCGAACCGACTAAAACTACACAATGTTCCGTCATCGCGTCTTGTGGCCCGGACGAAATGGGACCACACACATAACAGACACTTTAAATTGCAACTAAGTTGTAAAAAAAAATATGACAAACACAACTACAGAGAGTTTCTTATTCAAAATTTATATATTTATTCCAGAAACTAGTGTGACCCGCGTTATATCTTGATGTTTGTAAATAATATGAATAACCTAAATGTAAAAAATATACAATGTTGTTTCGGTAGCAATAACAACTCTTTATGTTCACAGATTATATTAAAACAGGGCAGGACACTCCCAAACCCGTCTAAAATTATGTAATTAAAATACCCTTGCCCGAAAGGGCACGTATTATCAAAATAGCTTAGTAAATCAACTGGCGAGGAAATAAAACGCGTTCTTAACAAAATATTTTTCGTTCACAAAAAAGGTCTTAATTACGAAATTTCGAAAAAGGAACGCTATAAAGAAAGTAAAAAGGCGTGCGCACCATGCAACCGTTATGTTCGTGGAAGTACGTGATTGATTCCTTGTGCCCGCCCATTGTGCTTGGCTCAGCTGTTTGGTCGACGCTATGACTTGACCAATGGAACATAGTTGAAGTAGATAAGTAAGAAAATTACTTAGATTTGGTAGATTTTGCTTTGTTAATTACATGTACATATATTTAACGTCACTATTTAACACTTACGATAACCGATGAGTCATTATGGCGTAAATCAAAGAAAGACGCGTGGTTAAAATAAAATATTTTTCAAATGTTTAGGAATTGAACAATTATTTTACTTGTCTTTAAACGTCTAGGTTTTCTGACTCCAAACGTATTTCATTGCTAATTAAGATTGTTTAAAGTTATTAAAATTTACTTTTTTTTATTGAAAGAGTAGATATGTACTTTGAAACCAGGTCATAAAGGTCAAAGAGCGGAATTATAATAAATTGACCGTGGCAGGATAAATGTAAATAGATCCCGAACTAATTGGAATAGGACAGGGAAGAAAAGATTTATGAAGACTAAAATATAAATTGGTTTAAATTCGGAGCAATAAAAATTCTTCTGCTTTTTAACGCAGTTGGTATACTTGGTAGCAAGCAAACGGCCTCTATGATTGTTTTTCTGAATAATTTTCTAGATACGTTTAAAATGTCTTTTTTTTATTAAGATTTTTATATGTATTAAATAATAAAATACCTAATTAGATGGTGCTAATGTCATAGACGGTTTGTTACTTACTACTAGGTGATCTAGTAGCAGCATTAGCATCGGTGATAAAAAGCATTAGTTTATTTCAATACTATAACTCAAGTACAATAAACACCTTTTTTAATTAGGTAAAATACTCATGCGATTGCTTAATTTAATAAATATAATATATTACCATTATTTTAAAGCAAGAAGATGCCATTTGCTAAAAAAATCATTTAAAAAACGAACACACATAATATGTGTTAATACATTTGTGTACTGATACTAAACTTATGATACAGATCAAATTACACATTACAAATAAAACATAACTCAAATATTAAATCAAAAATCTAATCAACGTCTCTAATCTTATTGTGCACTATATTATATTCAAATCAAATCCTAAAAACCGCGAGTGCCCCAATCAAAGGTGTAGTACAACGTTATTGATACACTTTAAAAATATACTGTGATTCTTATTTAACTTACAACAAAGTCTAAATTGTTAGGAAGATTGTTTCCTGAGAGTAATCTTCAGTTGGTTGGGATATTGAGTAATGTTGACAAGCAGGCTGATTTGGGAGCAACTTTCTATAAGTATAAACGGGCTTGTATGTATGTAGGTCTGTACATATGTATATGAATACGTAACCACTGTTGAAATTTGTATGAGGAGTCGCTACTGAGTTGGGACTACGAGTGCGTAATGGAGACGTGATTTCTTGTCATTCTTTCTTTTCAGGAGTAAAACGATTAAATTAAATCAGTCTGACGAGATTACTTCGGGTGAATTTTGGTATAGTATCAATATGTTTTTATATGGTAGAAAAAGTTGATAACATAGGACCTATGAGCAGAGAAGTAAAAACTTTGTGGTTAAATTCTACGAACCTTAGTAAAAAACAACATTAATAAATTTAATTCGGCTTTGACTTTTTTTATAAAGGAAAACTAAAGAATAGTCATAAATAAACAGTATGAGACTTGCGACACTATAAAAAAATGTATAAACATTTTTTGTCACTAATTAAAAATCCCGTGAAAGAAATCTACTGTTATAGTTAAAACTTTCACGCATTCCATGTTTGAATCGCACTGGAAGTGGCATAATCACTTCACGTCGGAGTGTCAATTATAAGACAGAGAAGAAATAAAACTTGTCATCGATAGACAAGGGCAACGATTAGATTCGGCCTATGATTTATGAGCTCTGATATTTTATCGTTATGCAACTAACAGGCGGGAAACCAATTACAGCATTTGGCAATTGTAGATGACATCGATATGTTTAAAATATAACTAATGTATGTATATAGCTTTAATAATAACCATTTCAATTTTAACTTAACGTGAACTCGAAGCTCAAATCCGGTAGCCGTAAATAATAATTTATAAAAACTTCTTCAAGTATGTCCGCCGTGACTAAGAAAGTAGATATGCTGACTTGCTTAAAGAATTAATAACTGATATATTTTACTATTTTAAGTAAGTATATAATACTTATAAAAATATTATAATTGTCCACATTGAATATTATTTTTAATCTATTCACCTTTGTTCCCAGAGGCTCCCGGAGGATTTCTCTATCATCGAGACCAAAATCTATTACATACTTTCATCTAGAGCATTTGACAAATTTTAACGTCCAATAATCAGCTTAAGTATAACCTCTAATTACTCAAATAAAATTTAAGTAGAAAAGTACAATTTTATAAATGGAAAAGTGATGCTACATACGCTCGTGTTGATATCTTTCATAGGCTGAGAACTATTCATGTTTCCATAAACATATCTATAAATTTATCGACCTTGTTACAAAACATAACGGTATTCTTACTAATGAGTGTTAAACATCAAATTATTACTAAAATTCTGCAATACACACCATTTTCGTTTCGTAAACAGGATATCATAATGTCTAATTAAATTCCTGATGATTTAGAAAACGAACTGGATTGACTGGCGATGTGAAATCTTTTAAAGCAGCCATTAAATGTTGATGACAGTTATTCATTATGTTCTAATTTTAAAAACAAGGCTTAGAGCTAATAATACTTTTGCTAATTTGTTTTATTGAGTAACTAGAATGTGTATATCTGATCCCATACAGTTTTGCTAATTTATTTTTAAAGTATTAATGCTCTCTTTAATGAGTTTCACTTGCGTTTATGCTCACTGCTCCGCTCCTAAGAGTCATAGCGCATTGTTTTTGCCTATTGCTTAATCAATAAACGGGATATGTAGAGGTAGACTTTTTTTTCTTTTGTAAACCATGGAGCACGGGTCCTCACCTCACTGGAGTTAACTGTAAGTTGGTCGGTGTCGGAATCGAACTGACTAAAACCACACGGTGTTCCGTCAATGGCTCTGTTGCAAGGGATCCGAGTAAATTCCTAATACAAGTTTTTTTGTATAAAACGTGGACTACGTAGTGCTAACTAAAATCTTTTATAACTCCAAAATTACTAGATGTTTTTATTCGACATTAATTCTTTATCAAACGTTATAAGTTGTCTTGCTATAAATAATAATAAGATGTTAAGAAAAACTGTTTCTTTTCTTAACGTTGAAGTGAGATTATACAATGTGAAGTAAAATTTTAGAGACTGGTCTTAATATTCTTGTAAAGAAGAAGACTTGAGTCCTTTAATAAAAACGGGACTATTAGTGTGTTAACATAGTCAATAAACTGACTCAATTAAGAATTAGTCAGTTTAACCTACAAATAATTGAAATTTATAATTTAATAAACTCAAATGATTTTAATTATTCTAAAGGACGCAATGCCAGATTCAACGTATGTAGGTGGTGTCTAGTCAATTGCAAAAAAAACGTGTCTATGATTACAAAAAAAAAACGGAACGTTTTGATTTATTGTTTTTTGGTTATAACGCTTGTCTGTAATAGAATTAACCTATTGCACAGTGGACATAGGAGACAGCATGTAGGTAGACGATAAATAACAAATATTCGATAACCGTTGACGGAGAGTTGTTAAACAATAGCAATTTTGCATTAAGAGCACGAATGTAATGTACTATTTTTAAAGAACTTCAAACGAAGGAGGTTTTCAATTTTTGGTATTTATAAATTGGATTTCAATAATTATTTTTTAAAGTAAAATAGTTTTACTTAAGGTTGCCTCTTTTCAATTCGACGAAAATACTTCTACTGTATGATGATGATGATGTGTTGAAATTTATATAAAATAAGGTTGATCCTCTTTTTAAATTGTTATTTTATAAATATTGGGTAATACCCGATCCTATGGTAACACTCATTTTAGGAAATATATATAAACTTTGTTTAATTTAAATTGTATTGATTGTGCAACCCCACTCACTAGGATTAAAACGTTGTTCTCTTCTAACTAATTGGGAAGCCATTCTGGCCAAGGCCAAGGCCATTCTGCTTGTTAAAATATTGATTAAAAGTTAAAAAAATCTCGTCAGTAAATTCAATTTCTCTGTGACCCTATGCAGGATTTCTTTACATTCTTTCCTTCACTGCTTTGATCGCCTTTTTCTTACGAATACTACTGCTAAATCAGACTGCAAGATCTTTTTCTGTCACTAACAGAGGAGGTTTCATTGTACCTGTCAATAGCCCGGTACACAAACATTCGACTAATACCAAGCGGATGGCGAGTTTCAATATTTACTTTTTTCTCCATACCTACTTTGTGTAAATTACGTCATATAAAACATACATATGTTTTAGGGGCAAAGGAAAATATTTGATGAAATTAAAATTTACTACGGTAAATTTTATAATAGCTACATCATATATTAACTGATTTGTTACGCACTTTTTTTAATTTATAAAATTAAAAGTAGTTGTTTTTTTTATATTCTGATAAGCAACTCCATGGATATAATTAATATTATTGTATATTTTAATAATATCTGTATTTCACTCATTCTTCAAAGTACGTGTACATTCTTATGAACCAACAAGGTTTGATTTTGTTTACTGTTAACAATATTTTTATGTCGGGATTGCGAATTTTTTGCGGTTTTCGGCTGCCTTTCTTTATGAAAGTATACTAAATTACTTTAAATTGTTGGCTAACTAGCAAAGAATTTTGAAACCTAATTGAATTTTTTTGTAAGCTGTGGTACTTTTTTTATTACTAGTTAGTTTGTGCGATAGAACTCTGACCATAAGGAAGCTTGCAGACCTGTCAACGGCCATCAATAATCATATATTCTTTATAAATGTTTAATGATTTTAGTTTTAATGACGATAGATTGGTTTTGTTAAATAAATGCTTGTATACGACGAGACTACCTCATAATAACAAAGATTTGATTGCATCTGGGCGACTGTATGGTATTTATGCGAGTACTGAGTACTTACTGACATAACGTCAGATCTTAATGCTGTAGTGACACTTTTAGTAAACACTAAGCCCTACGGCATTATGCCACTTTATGCAATGTATTACACACAGGTAGTAGAGATAAAAATACGTAACATCCTGTAAAAATAATTTACAAGTGCTGAAATAAGTCAAGTGCTTCTTTATTAAGTTACGAAAAATAACTTTAATTTCAACAATGAGTTAAAGAACATTGGACATAGAAGATAGTTGTTGCTTCGTTAGTAACTGCAAAAATATGAATATAAGGGAAACAAGGTAAATAGCGTAGGTATTATGACCCAGTTCAGATTTTGCTGGTTTTGAGATCTGCCTCTAAAAAGTATGTTACTCATACATGTGTTATTTAATTAAGGTATATTATTGTTTGGTAAATTATTGACGGCGATACAGCAGCATGTCAAATGACTATCGACAGCAAACAGCAGTACCTGCCTGTTGAGAAATTACAGGGCGTACTAGTGTGGGCGTTGTAGTTCTAAGGCCAGTGTAGTTAGGTCTGTGGACACACACGACATTCGTATAGACATAGACAACTGTAGAGATGTTTAGTGTTATGATTCCAAATTTAAAAATAAGTATGTTATTTTATGCCAAATTGATATCAACACTCTTTGTTTAAACAATCTTAGTATTTTTAAAAATAAAAATAATAATACAAGCTTGTGCTTATGAACATCATTTCCTTTTAAAGCGAAGTACTGCATGGTCTCTATATTTTCAAATTCTAGGTTTAAGGGTTATCATAAATGTTGACTCATCTGTTTAATAAAAATATGTTGCATTATGGTCTTAATTATGACTTTTTTTTTTTTTTGTTATACTATAGGGAAGACAGACGAACAGACGGGTCACCTGATGGTAAATGACACCGCCGTCCATGGACACTTGCAACTCAAGAGTCGCAAGTGCGCTGCCCGCCTTTGAGGGTGACGAGGGATGGGGGATGCAGGGAGCGGAAAGAAGAGAGGAGGGATGAGGAGAAAGGAGATGAGGGGAGAGAAAAGGGGGAAGCGGGAATTGGGCCTCCGGAAACCTCACTCAATTCGGGGAAATGCAATGCAAGCGTTACTTCACAACCGGTTTTCTGTGAGGCCGTGGTCTCGCACCGGTCGAGCCGGCCCATTCGTGCCTAAGCATGGCTCTACCACTGAAAAACTTAAGAAAAGTATACTATAGTATAGTAAATTTATTACTTATGAGTACAAGCGGAATACAGACAACCGCACTTGCAACTATGCCGATTGATTAAGCTTGTTACACGCAAATAATAAGATAGAAGCTGATCAATCAGTAATGTTACTATTCAGATAATAACATCATTAACGTCTAAGAGATACAGTCTTCTTAATTTTTTTTGTGCACTTAGATATCTGACGAGTGTATTAAAAAGGTTTTAAGTGTATGCTGTTATATGTATATTTTTCTCTATGGTTAAAGAGTAAGGGAAGTTATCATGGGATCACGGCCAGTTGTAAGTTAATAAGTAAGACCTGTTTTGCCATAGTCTGTAAAAATGCAGTTCGTAATTAAAAAAAAATGTTTAAAATAGTTCAAAGTTTATTAAAGGCTTTAATAGGTTAAAACAGCATATATAATAATTAACTAGATTTAGGTGTGGACTTACATATATCTTACGCAGAAGAAGTAACTCAAGCCTATAAAGGACTGATTTTGGGGACATTTTTTCCTTCGAGTGAGTGATAAGCAGCCACCATAACCGAATAATCCACAAAGAATACATAATACAGTGACTGTTTAAAGTGATTGTGAAAGTCAACACCGTTGAAATACAGAAATGTACAATAAACAAAGAGTAGCCTTCATACCACGACATATCAATCGCGGCGCGACACAAAGCTCATTGTATTCTGGTTTCATCACGGCAAAAAGTATACCGTCAAGACAGGCTTGACACATTTACTTATTGGCCAGAGGTCGACAAACTCCAAAAGCTACCATAAACAATAAATTATGTTGAGCGTATAGTGAAAATATACCTGCTAATTGATCGTACGAGTTTAAACTTTTTTTGTAGTTGACTAGGTATTCGCACCTTCGCATTTCGCGGCTGTAACTGGTGAAACTGGAATTTGTAATTAGAATCGTTTGCGGGTCAAAGTTAGCCTCCTGCATTTGATTAATTGTAACTGCATGCTTTTGTTTTCTTTAGAGGAGTTTGGTTATATATAGCGTCACGTTGTGTTTGTTTTCCATTCTAATTCTGATAGTAGATTGTAGATGTTTCAGTTTTTCTGTAGGGTGTATGTACCTCGGCTGAAAGGACTTCTTGATTAATTATTTTTATATGAGCTTCATTTATACAACCAATTTTGTACTAAATAGAGTTGAAACCAAGAACCAACTAGTAGAGGTATTTCGTACTACGTTACAAATAAAATAAGGTATTCCTCCAAATATTTCCCCCCAGGATGTGTGATCACGATCATAATTTGTTCTGTGTGTGGGTGTTATTTATCTATAATATGTATCTATTAAGAAGTATATAAGTATGTTTATCAGGACTCTGATTACCATCATACAAGCTCCGCTTGGTTTGGAATCAGACGGCCGTGTGTGAAATGTATGGAGTTATTATTATTATTTGTTCAACAAGTGTGGTTTTTGAGCCTTTTTTTCAGAATTCAACTTTATTATCCACAAGGGGATAACACTTTAGTGCCATAGGGATTATGAGCAGACAGTAGTATATTGAGTATGACGCAAACCTGAGTACGTATTGACACTATTTGTTGTAAGTGGGTCTGAATTCCCCTTCGTGGACACAGATGTGAGCTAATGAAAATGTTTAATTTTCTAAAACTTCTTTTAATATAAATATTGTCAGTGTAAGGAAAACTAAATAATATACGTTAGTCATTGCATATCTACTAGTTAATAATTTACAAAAAGGAAAAGGAGAAAGAATATTTAAGTAATTACTTGTATAATTATGATACATACTTTAACACAAATATATAATACTTCAGATAATTTCACTTCACATTGTAACCTGCTTGAATTGTTACCATAGACAAATATTTAGTTGTATTTGCTTATAATCTATAAGCGTACACTAGCGAATATAGTCCCTGTTGTAAATAAAATCAAAATATCAACGGTATAGTTTTACCCCACCCACCATTCGAAATTAGAATCAGCTGGCTAATTCAATTTCAATCAACCTCCAGTTGAAAGACAGGAACAGATAATTTATTAACTGTATTCGAAAGGAATAACCAGTCCACGAGAAAAAAGGTTACGTTAACTGTCATCATTCCTTACGAATATTATACAGAATACGTTCATCCTTCATTTAATGAAAGAATGTCCTTCATTTCAATAGAGTTACGCTTTTATCTTAAGTTTACCAAAGTTATGTGTGATGAATAAATGTAATATAAAAGTTATTGGGCGTGTGAAGAATAAGGCCACCACATTTACGACCTCCACGATTTCTCGTGGTGGTCGTAAAAATAACTAAATGAACGGTCTGTTATCTATCAGACAGTATATAATACACACTCATACAGGGCACGGATTGCGGCATAGGGGCAAACGAGCAGATGGGTCTCCTGATGGTAAGTGACTGCGGCCAGTCACAAGTGTCACAAGTGTGCTGCCTGTTTTTTATAGAGAGAAAAGAGGGGAGGGCAAAGAAGGAAAGAAAAAGAGGAGAGAGGGTGGGGTTGGGCCACCAGTAAAACACAACTCGGTGAAACACAATGCAAGCAGGGCCTTGGTGTTACTCTTCAGTTAGATATGGCTTAAAACGTGCCTAAGCATGGTTTTTATTATTAGTTGTTTATGGGCTCACTCTCATGTGTAGATTCAACGCAGAGATTCCGCAAATGTTAAGTAGTTCGAGAGAAAAAAAACATTCTATAAAAATATAATCGCAGTGTTGGTATCTAAACCCGAGCATGGTTCTTTCATTTATCTTACCCTGTAATATTATTAATATTTTTTCTATTCCCTTACGTAGATCTAAACTGCTTCTGATCCCAAATGTTATGACTACTAGATAACGGTATTAATTGATAATTTATATGTATATTTGTTCATACGTATTGGTATTTGCATATTTCTATATCTTAACTAGTAAACCATCAACTACGGTTTTTATTAAATAATTTTGGTTATTATCTATACTCTCCATAGACAACCGTCTGGAAGAGACCTATTGTACTATAATTTGTAAGACTAATACTTTTTGCCATCTGTACTTTATTAATGGTGTAAAATAAAGAATATTCTATTTTTTCCTCTTTTATATATAGATCAATGTTTTTTATCTTTGTATTTTATGTGTAGCCTTACTAGTATCTCCGATGATCAAGAAATGTTGCATACACGTTGTCTGGGATAAAGAAAATGATATAGGGTACGTACCTTGTATCCAAAAACATACTCTTTCTGGTTTTGACTAAGTTTAGGAAATCTTATAGTCGTTAGGAGCACTGGTCATACGTGTATATTAGCTAACTAAGCTTATAGCTTAAAATGATTATATGCAAGACCGCTCCAATCGTTAACATACAAGTGAAATACCTTATCGGCCTCATTTTTTAAAGATTCTAACCACAGATGACAATTAGATAGGATATTCCACGCCTGTAATCGAATCAAGCGGGCACTGATATCGATTATTTCCACATTATAACCCCATTGTTATCGAATAACGGACTGACTCAACTATTGTAGAATTAGTTAACTATTGTAGACATTTCGCCATTTTATCGAACCGTAATATCTTTCACGGTGAATTCTTTATAGTTTGTAAGCAATAATGTTTTTCTTATAATTTTAAATATTGTAATACTATGTAGTGTGGTACTAGGTTGATTTCTTTGACAAAATTGTCTTCTTTGGCAGGGCATAACAGTGAATTTCCGGTTAGATATTGTTTTTCTTCCTGACGAAAGATAAGACCCTCTAAAACAGAGATTTTATCTAAAAAGCGCACGATATTTTTTTATTAAAAGCTAACTTAATGGAGATAGGCAGCTAGCTCGATGCGTATGTCAGTATGCACATTTAAGGGATAGATCAATGGAAATAGATATATAGATATACACATACAGGCCTACATCCCCGAAGCGGTAGGCAGAGTCGTCTCAAACCCACTTTTTTTCCAACCATATTTTTTTTTTCTTATAAAATTAGTCCTACTTACGTCATAGGGGCAAGCGTAATGACGTCATCTGGGCACTGTTTAACTGTATATACCGTCTAGTAGATTACAGCTTAATCCCTTAGTCCCCCCCTTTTTTATCTCTGTCTATAGGGGACAGACGAACAGACGAGTCACCTGATGGTAAGCGACAACTGCCGTTCATGGCGTCGCAGCGCACTTGCAACTCGAGAGTCGTAAGTGCGCTGCCCGCCTTCGAGGGTGATGAGGGATAGGGGGTTGTGGGGAAGGGAAAGAAGAGAGGTGGATGAGGAACTGGGAATGCGGGGAGGGGGGAGTTGAGCCTGCGGAAAAATCACTCATTTCGGGGAAATGCAACGTTATCATTACTTCACAACCGGTTTTCTGTGAGGCCGTGGTATCGTACCGGTCGAGCCGGCCCATTCGTGCCTTTTTTTTTCCTGTTGAATCCCGCTCGGGCCTTCTTTCCACCGGGGTTTTTTGGTGGAACGGTGTGTCGGAATTGAACAGACTAACAACACACGGTGTGCCATACTGCGTTTAAAATAGGAGGAAACCGGGAACAGCTTTATTAACCCCCCTTACGCCAACCACGACCAGAGATGTGGTGGCTCTATTCTCCGCCGCTGAGGACGGCGCCCGCCATACACGGCTAGAACACACATAATCTCTTATTATGTGTTTCTACCTTCCACGTCGTGGACATGTATTTGGATCTAATTATCATATCCCGCGTATATCCAAATTAACAAATGTCAATAGTAAAAGTAGTAATATTTTTTAAGATCTTTGAAATTTTGTTGTCTAAAACAAATATACCTTTCTGATAATCCTAAACTATATATTATTAAACTTTTATTATAACCGACTTTTTATTTAATTTCTACATACATATATAATATTTCAAAAGTAATAAAATAGAGCTTGCGGTCTCATAATTACTTGTATATTCAGAATACGTATGTGTGTGAATAATAAAGTGATTGAAAGTAAACGTAGTAACTCGCATCAACCAAGCAACTAATTAAAAAGAAAAGAATAAAGCGGCAGCAGTGTAAAGGTTAAGGTATCGGACTTGCGATCAGGTGGTTGCGGATTCGGACCCTAACAAGCACTACCCTCGTGAACCCACTAACTAACAAAAGCGTGTCCCCACACGCTTTTGTTAGTTAGTGGGTTCACGAGGGTAGTGCTTGTTAGGTTAACAAGAATACTAGTAACGAAGGCCAAACGTTTGTTACATAAAAAAAGCAGTAATAATAATAATATGTGGCTGAATGTACAGATTATTTTTCAGGCGGTGTCTTCGTCTTCCCAAACGCAAGGTTGTATGTCAGAAAGGGTTTACATAATACTGTTTGGACCCACTCTCAAGCTGCGACTGTTTCGATGCCCTAAACCTATTTTGCAATAGTATTAAACGGTATCTTAAATCTACTTTACTTACGTCATTTCCATGGTCATCATTTCTGTTCATATTGTAGTCTCCTTCATTATTATTCAGCATCTTGTCATCTCCTTCCGTCTCTATGTTACTACCATTCTTTAAAGCAAACTCATTACCGTCATCCATTGGCAGAACGTCGTTTATATCGCTATTCAAATGTCCGTTACTTTTGTAATTGATGTCATTACCGCATTGTCGCATAGTCTTATCCGATTCTTTACCGATAATCATATTCGATTGTACGATTTTATCGATATCATAGTTGTCAAAAATCTTAGACTTTCTCTTAGGGTTCTGAGATGTTTCAATTTTATCGATAATGTTATTATTGTTCCCAAATTTTATCGTTTCTAAATCAGATGTATTCGATTTTTTATTGGTGTCACAATCAATTTGTGTTCTTTTCCTTTTGGTGTTAAAATTTTCACTAAAAATATCATCGACTATCAGGTCTCGGTTAGTCATATCGGGCAAGTTGACACCGTTCATTTTAGTCATCGTGGCTAATGGTAGGTGCTTCTAATTGGTCACATAGCGTCACGGTGGGGGTTATCTCTTGCCATTGTCAGTGTAACAGCCGTAAATCATCGAAGATCAGTATCTACCACAAGATGACCGCTATAAAACAACCACTTCAGAAAGATCCCTAATTTTAGCAGAACAACTATACTAAAATCGATTTGTACAAGTTCTATATATGCTGGCGATATTGCATTGTTACAGTCAACGTTAGGCAACCATCGTGAACTTTTACACGATCACTGTACCGACATTACATTTCGTATGAGAATTCTATTTTCTTAGATCGATGATTTTGATTTATCTTTCTCTTTTGTATGCGTGTGTCTCGCTCTAACATCAAATAATGTTATTGTTTACTTGCCCCGTTATTATTGATGGTATAGGAAATTGCTCTACCAATATGTGATTACTTCTGATGGGATGCTCGTGCGGTTAATATCTTTATTGAAAAATGTTATTAAAAAAAGATTAATCCTATGCACTTTTGACACTTGTCCACGGATAAAAAGGACACGAAAAACGCACTTGATAATTTGAATTTGAAAATCGGATTTAAATTTTGAATTTAAATGATGTCGCGTGTTCGCGGCAGTGTTGGCTCGCGGGCCCACGTGAGCGGTGGTCGAAGTGCGCGTGTCGCTCGGGGCTATCACATGGAGTGGTGAGCGCACGCCGCCGCCGCCTCCAGACGTGATAAAGACGGGGAGTGGCGCAGAACATCACAAATATGCAGATCAACTAATACATTATCATTTATTAATTGACTGATCAATAGGACACTATTTATCGGTTATTTATGGAAATAAACAATTTAAATGTCTTAGTTTTTAATTTATTTAAAATAATCTGATTATTAATATATTACTAAAAATTTATATAATTCTGTCACAAACTTATTATGGGTTTTAGTTTAACGGAAAACGGAACTTCAATAGAAGTAAAACGGAAACATAATTAAATTCGATTAAAAACTTCGACTTTATAATTTACAAGTCAGGATAAGGTTGAAAGAAATTAATAGAATATATTTTTTTTAAGATATTGAATGATATATTAATTATAGATATTGAATATAAATGTAAGCCTTTGAGACTTTTTATCATTATAACATTAAACTGAGTTCACTACTTGTGTACACAATAATTTCAGGTGAAAGTGTTTTAACACTTTTTTCTAAAAAAATACTATCTTTATTTGTTAAAACACTCATTTTGTGTACCTTTTTGCTGTTAAAACAAAAATAATATAGTCTGTTAAAAACCCAATCATCATCTACACCTATCTATACTAATTTTACAAAAAGACAAAGTCTGTTTGTGAACTGTTTGAAAGCTCTAATCTCAGGAACTACGAAACCGATTCGAAAAAATAATTAACATTATACATATTATTATTTACATACATTATACGTATATTGAGTAAGTCTACAGGCTATATATCATCATGCTACAACTCTTTATAAATGTCAAGAATTCGGGTAGACTTCTAAGCATTATTGTAAAATTGGGGGGTAGATATAGGAAACAGGCATATACATACGTATATATGTATAATCAATTTGAAAGCTAGTGAAATCGCGGAGAGTAGCTAATTTTTAATTCTGATGTAAAAAATATCATTATGAGGATCATAATTTTATCTGATATTCATGCGTGTACTATGCCAAAAGCTCCCGCTCACACTCGGGCGCGAATCTATAACATTGTTCCTTTCATATCCAGTTTGATTGTAACCTACCGTGAATGTGAGCTTGTGTACATGCATGTGTGTGCGTGTGTGTCCGTGTAATGATTTTATGTGCGTACGCATTCTAATAAGGGAGATTTTGAAAGCTTGATAGTTGAAGAGGAAAATGAGCTTTTAAAGTTTAAGTTGTATCAGTTGTGTTTATATTATATATTGTAGTAAGTATGATTGGCAATGATATAGGTATACTTATTGGTTTGATCATTTCTACTGGAATATAAATTAATAACTTGCAGTGTCTGTTCTATTTTTAAATTTAAATTATTACTATAATTATTAAAAGCAGTAATTGTATTATAACTTATAAAAGTTTATAGAAAAAAGTGTGCTACATTATCTACCTATCGGCTCCAAAAGACAAAATTGCTTCAAAAACTGTAAAGATAAATCAGTTAGGTTTAGGAGAATAAATGTACATACATATTTGTGTGTTACGTGATATTGTGATATATCCAGCTAGTTATCAATACGCGTGATGACTATCTTGAGTTTGGTCACGTCTATTGATACTGAGTGAGGACTCCAGTGGTAAATAATAAAAAAAAACAGTTAGTTATCATTAGTTGTCAGAGTACATACTTCACCCGACAGTTCCAAGCTCACTTCGCGTATAATGCAGTCACATAGATAATAAAAATCAGGGTCAATTTCGTGCAATAGTAAGTAGAGTTCTTGAAGAACAGCATGTGGGCGGATGTGAGGTCACCAGCTCCAGTTCATCGGCATGTCAACGAGAAAACTCTTTACGTGTCAATGGCTCATGTTCGGACAATGAAACGTTGATTTCTAACTCGATAATTGCTTTTTATGATTACTAGAGGATGATGTGCAAATTTCGTTACGAAAGAAAAGAACCATAGAATGTGTACTTATAAGATATTATGTTTTAATTGGTTTTGGAAAAAGTATAAATTAAATTTAATAACCTTCTAAAAATAACCTTATATTGGAGATATATTCTGTAAAGAAATGGTGATGCATATTCTATAACTTTATTAACAATATTAAAATGAAGAGACATTAGGTTTTAAAATGTCCACTTTCTATAATTAAGATTATCAGTACATATTAATAATCGAAATGAGACTATGATCGACAGATCATTCTTTATATATACTTACTACTTATCGCATAAATACTAAATTGTTTAAATTACAAATCATATTGTAAAAATTGTAAGGAGAAATAAATTTTAAATTTTAGAGACATCTAGTAATAAATAGCATAACAAAGTAGATATTTCATTAGCAACGTACCATTGAGATACAATTACAAACCAATAGATGGCGCTGTAATAGAACTCAAATTAAGGTAGCTTTTATGTTTATTAATACTCAAAATTATTAAAGTACTATCAGAGAAATTATTTTGAATTTAAATCTCATTTCATAATTAAATACAAAACTTTCCAGAGATTAAATTGAACTAAACAAAAGAAGACTATGGATATATTTTTCTACAGCGCTCTCTATTGTTGAATTGCAAAACTACTGTACTAAATTATGAATAGCTTACCCAGGTGGCGTTACTATCGTTGGATACAGTTTGAAAAGTAGGAACACATCGGAAAGTCATTTTTTTTTTCACTAAATATCACAATGTTGGTCAACTTCTAAATAATAACTTCTTCTCACAGCTTACCTAGAACAAAACAAAACACTTACTTAGTGATACAAATAAGATAAGACGAAAATAAAAACAAACATAATAGGACGATATATTACCGTATTAGTTTAAGGGGTAAAGATGCAGTTAAAATAATAAAAATACTACCGAATTATTATGTAATTGTTGTTTTAAGCTCACCGGCTATTATAAAATTCTTTTAAAATGAAACAATGAAATAAATTATTAAAGAATAGACTTCTTGATAGTCGAATAAGGTAATCTTAAAGCTCTATTGATTTATAGATTACAGCGCTGTGACGGGTTAATTGACGGCAATCATCATCACGTCCATCAATTGTAGACAGCTTTAAGAAAAGTGTTAAGACGCTATCAGACAATACGGTTTCGATACGGGTTTTAAGTCTTACTGGTCTTATTTCTTTTATTAGGACAGTATGTACTTTTCTTGCTATCAATTAGCTGTTTATAGAATTGCCTATATAATCAAAATTAAAAAATATAAATATAATAATACTAACTTCCTAGTTTAAAAATGTAAAACACTTAAAATCTTATTTCCTATTTTTCATATTTCTTTAAAAATTGCAGAGACTGGGGTATTTAGCTATATATATAAGTAGGTACACCATCCATGATACGATCTTCCTAACGTAAACGTAATAATTTTGTTTTAGATTCGAGGTATTTCATACGTTATCTATATATTGAACATTTATTAAAAAAAAAAAAACAAAATCTAACACTGAAGACACTCATCATTTGGTTGATGTCTAACAGCACATGCTTCATAAAAAAACTAATCACTATAAGTAAGATGTTTATTCAGCTATATAATGTACATTCACGATAAACTTAAACAAATTGATAGCCGGTCAACCGAACCGTATTATGTGAAGGGTTCTTTAGAAAGCGTTATTGTAGCAATCATAATTTTATTTAGATCGCGTTATGAACGGTCACTATAATTTTATACCGATTTGAGGGTACAAAACATCCAAGTGAAGAACAACTTACATGGATTTAAACTGGATTGGAGTTTAGAAGTTTTTTTATTTAGTTAAAAGACACGTATGATACAATATATTTATATTCTACACTGTTTTTTTAATACAACAAATATTCAAGTTCAATCCCTTTATTTGTATTCTGAAAGATCGTACTGCAATATGCTTATTTTTAAACTTTTGTCTATTGTTTATTTTTACTTTTGTTTTATGATATTGAAAGACAGACGAACAGACCACTGATAAACCTATATAACCTATTGTTTCTCTATGTTGATATTGTACAGGTTTTATAGAATACACTATATACATATAGAAAAACGCTTGAATATCAACATAAACTAGAGTAATTGGTAATTATGTTTTTGAGCCCTTTGGCGTCCGACTGCTAGTTCGATTTGAAACATATTTATGTATATGAACAATATATAAACTAGCTGAGCAACTGATCGACGTCAACTTGACTTCTCATCAAGAGAAGTGTCCATCAGTCGCTGCCAACAAAACAAACAAAAAAAAAGCTGGCATTTTTCCTCCACAGTGAACTAGCATTGTCATTCAACAAAGATATTTTATGACAAATGTTTGTACATAGTTTTTTTCTTTAAACAGTTATATTAAGTTGCTAGTATTCAAATAGACAATGTATAAATACATTTTTAAAATGGAAAAAAAATAGGAGTATGAAAACTATTGTCATATTTTTTTACAGAACTAAGCTATCAAGGGAAATTCGTATGCAGTCAATACTGTTTAAAATACTATTTCGTAGTTTACAATCAAAATTTAATAAAACCCATGTAAGTAATAGCTCTCAGTTAATATTGACAGGTAATTTTAACTTGTACGCAATCATTAAGCACAGATTTGAAGTGAATATTTCTAGGCCGAGTGCGGCGCGGCCCGTGCCATGCCCGAGGCTTCGCGCGCTCCTCCAGCATTTTTTACAACTTACAACATCAAAGAAAAAATCAGAACACTGATACAAATTTGTACTCTATTTTTTAAGTGTGTAAGTCGACTTCTCGATAACAGATGTCGCTTTTTCCAGTTTCTTTTTTATAAGTGTACCAGACATTGGAGATTTTATGCCTCATTGTGGAGCGCACCGAGTTATCATTATACTCAGTGTCTTTGCGTGTTTCGGAAAGATTAATTATCGTATTTGCAGAATGTAGCTCGTGTTAGTACTCGGAATAGATTTAGCTTTGTTATGGAACGCACTATTAAACAATTATGATTGTATTCTATGATTTTACAAGTCAGTGCCTTAGTCAGATATATCTAATGTAACAAAATGATGATCACAAGTGATTTATCTGTTAGATCCGTTTAACGGAGAGGTCTGTTGGTGCATCTGCACTGCCAACCTATCCGGTAAATGGTTACGTGTATGCCATAAAACTTTTCTATGATTTTTCTATGTTGTACAAAATTATTGAACTACAAATAAAAAAAGAACAAATTTATTATTAATTAATGCAATACTAGTAATGTGTGACCATCGTTTAAAACTTGAAAGCTTAACATATTTCATGTGTAAAAATGATGTTTGCACGTGAAAATTTATACCCCCTAGTTTCACGATATAAATTATGCTTTAATGACAGTTCTTGTCGTCATAGGACAAATACTGACTTACAGATCAATTTTATCTATCACTTGTCGTCCCACCACTCTGGGCTAAGGTTGAAAAAAGGTCGGATCGCCTATCGATTGACTGCGAAGGATCAAAGAATTCGTTTATAGTAATTCTGTTGCTTATTTAAAGTATTATATCTGTACCACTAATGAAAAAAGAGATCATGAAGTGGCGCGATGTATGAAGGTTATAATATAATAACATGACGTCAATAGTAAGGGGGCCAAAGTAATTGAAATTGTTATTTTTCGTAGCTTGCAATACACGCTTGTAATCAATTATGGAAGAGAAATGAATAATAATTTTAGTGTTTCATTTTTCATCTAACAAATTTAAACCTAATACATCCATCTTACGGAATACATTATAATTTTTTCGATACGCATAAAACGGAAGTCAAGAATTACTGAACGCGTGCAGACAAAAAATATCTTAACTCACGGAGGTGGGCAAGTTAAAAAAATATTCTATAGTCATAAGAATAGTTACTAAAATTGTATAAACTCTTGGAAGGCTATTTTGAAATTGTAGCCCAGGTCATTTCAACATTCCACGTGTTCTCTTTTTAAATTCTACCTGTTTTTAAATTTTCAGTTTTATTTTTATTTCAATATGCTCATGTCAGTAGTTAAATACTTTTAATATTAGTTGTTTTTCTGATGAACGGGACGAGACTTTCTCGAGAAGTTACGAGAACGTTCATATTTTGAATACACATCTCTCATTTGATTTCTATATTTTACATCATCGTGGCAGTAAAATATAGAGCTAGATGTTCAAATCATTTTGGCAGTTCAACGTACCTATGTAGTAGGTAAGTAAAGTCTATTGGTTCGAGTTTTCAGTGTTGTTTTATAACGAAATACTGATAAGTATTTCTTTATTATGTATTATCATAACTACGTTCTTTGCTTCTGATGTGAAGTATGGTATCAAGGTAATTTGTTCTTATGAAAATTTATTATAAACCGTTTGGACTCCGCAAAACATTCATTCCACAGATAATCTAAAAACAGATTAACAAATTCCACAACAGAGATTTAAAGAGGTTTATTCAAAAAGTTTATATCTCAGGCCGGTTGTCGCGGTGCGGCGGTTGCGGGGCGTGGTTGGGTGATCGATGTCTGTACCTTACACTGTCCTACGTATAGCCTGAGCGGGAGATTGATTTGAAAATAGAGCTCTGTTGGCTGACAGAAATGACAGCTTGTTAGAATTTATCTTATTCCTTTTTCGAAATTGAATCTTCTTTCATTTTAATATTTTTAAAATAATTGACTTCGTCATTTCATAACGTTCATTGCGTTTTCTAGACTAGACTTTATCTTAAGAAAATAAAAAAGTATGAGTCACGCACGTGCGTCAGTGCCACTGAAATCCTAACAAATATTATTAACATGAAACGGGTCGTCAGTTGGTAACGGTTTCGGTACGGAAATTGCATGCATTGCATACATGTAGGGTATAAAAGAAATACTGTTGATGACAAAATAAAGGTAAGTTCCACTATTGAATAAAAATAATATTTATTAATCGGTAATATATTTTACCTATTTATAAGTCTATAATTGTTAGGCGTTACACCCACAAGAGCGTCCACTTATACAATACTCAGAATGTTTGGAAAATTACGTTTCGCAATGAAGGCTCTCTTTGCAATTATTTTAGTTTGTTCGGTATTCTGACATTGTGGTATGATGTTTAAATATTATTAAAAAAAGTTAATATTACTGTGTGAATGTCCCAAACTATTTAATCTGTGGAGCAACTTTAGGTGTTGAAATAACCTGTGTGCTCGATCACTTCATCATGTGATATGTACTCGTTGCGCAAATTGTTAATGGACTTTTCTGCGAAGATATTCTCAGTAGTGTAGTCTAAAACGTGTTCGATACACGGAAATATGCTGTAGCTCTATATCTTCGGGGCATAGACACGTCGGGATAACGTTATATGTTTAAGGTAATTTCAAGTTGCAAATATTTATATATTTCTGATAAATATACCTACATATATGCTTATATTAAAAACCTAATGAATATTATATATATATAATGAATATTGAAAACTTAATACACAGTCGCAGACATTAAGCATGGCGATGAAGTGGTAAGGAATTTTTACATGTTATTACAAATATGTTTGTCATACTAATTTATTGTTTTTTATGTGTTTTGTTATTCGAGAACTATTTTATCGTATGAAAAAGCTTAACATTTTTTTTATTATATAGGGAGACAGGCGAAAAGGCGGGTCACCTGATGGTAAGTGATAACCTCCGCCCATAGACACCTACAACTCAAGAGTGAATGCAGCCTCCGGTACCCTCACTCACTCGGCATTACAATGCAACCATTATTTTCTGTGAGGCCGTGGTATTACTTTTGGTCGAGCCATTTCGTGTCATGCCCATTCGTGTCGAAGCATTTTTTTAAACTAATTTAACACTACCTTACACTAACACTACCTTATGGTAAGTGACTACCGCCGCCCATGGACACCCAGTGGCAAGTCAAGAGTCACAAGTGCGTTGCTGGCCTTTTAGATAGGAGTACGCTCTTTTCTTGAAGGTTTGAAGGTCGTATCGGTTCGGATATACGGCAGGCGACAATTCGTTCCACAGGTACTAATCTACTACAATAATGTGACTAAGCCTGACTAAGAGATCGGACTGTTATCTATCAGACAATAAATACACATGTATGTTACAGCCATATCATAGAATTAGACCTTCATAAGGTGGCGGACCATTTCATTCAATGGTCAGCTAAAACTGAACAAATCGTTAAATCATCAAAGTTTGTTAGTATGTAAATAAATAAAATAAGAATAAATGTTTATTTCTCTATAATTTTAACAAGTTAAAAACAGAAATAAGACTTATATAGTATGTGCTTTAGCTAATAACGGTGATTCCTAAACTAGGTATAATATATAGTATGTGTCTTAGAAATCAATGCCCCCGTGGCTTTTGATACAATAACAAGCCATTATATTGACATTAGAAATTGAGAGAACCATAGACACAATAATTAAGGAATTAATAAGCTTCTGTGTGTGTGTGTGTGTGTTACTATTTCATGCGTCCTATGTTTAGGTAGTTATATAACAATATATTATTCTTAATATAATATACAATTCATTGCTTATGTCTCTTAGCGAATGATGTTTTATGGGACTCAATTTGATTTTATTTTAATTAAGTCTCCCGACAGGCTCTATAGGTGGCCGAGACGAGTGTTTATGAAGCACACAATGTCGATCATAGAGTTGTCTAACAGTCAAAAGACTGCACTTTGCATAAAGAAGATTCCTAGAATGTCAATCTATGGTTGGCCATATAATTTATTAAGGATCTCCAACATATAAAAAGCTCACACAAATTGTTAATGACTAAGTTGCCTGTCTAAGTGAACCTAACGATATTTTACAGAATTTTTATTCGTTATTTGTACAGTTAATCTCTTCTAAAATTGTCAGCCGCCATTACAGATTACAAAAACCATATTAGCGCCTCTAACATTCGACTGATGTAACTATTTCATGACACGAGTATAATCACTACCATTTGACCATATCATGAAGTGCATTAGTTGGTCATATCGGTGAACGCTGATTGTTCAATTATCTGATCTGATTATATCAGGACGTGATCGAGCAAATGGAAGGAAGTGGTCTCTGCCTACCCCTATGGGAGAGAGGCGTGATATTATGTATGTATGTATGTATGTGATCGAACATTTTATGAAATATGACCCTTTCATAAGGTAGTTAGCAACATCATTAAGTGATTAATTCTATGATTTGACCAACCATCGCATATTTATGTACTGTCATAGTGTTCGGATGACAGCAATAAGCTTGTCCCTACTACGTAATATGGGACTAAATTATGTTTAGAAAAAGCGGGCGCTTGAGACGCCTCTGCCTACCCTTAAGGGGATGTAGGCGTTAGTGTTACGAATGGGTAGGCTCGACCGGTGTGATACCACGGCCTCACAGAAAACCGGTTGTGAAGTGACGCTTGCGTTGCCTCTCCCCGAGTGAGATTTCCGGAAGTCTAACTCTCCCGCTTTTCTCTCCCAACATCACCTTTCCTCTTTCCCATCTCCTCACCCCCCCTATTTTTCCCCTCCCTGCATTCCCCCACCACATCACTCTCAAAGGTGGGCAGCGCACTTACGACTCTTGAGTTGCAGGTGTCCATGAGGGGAGGGTGTCCCAAACCATCAGGGGACCCGTCTGTTCGTCTGTCAACCTATAGTATAAAAAATGTAAAATAATGTAAATACATATTGGACAATCATCACCATCACATTATCATCATCATTCAGCCTATAGCAGTCCACTGCTGCACATAGGCTCTCCCAATTTCATTGCCAATACTCGTTCTAAACTGTGACAGTGCATATTAAAGATACTTATACATTTTACCGGCCAGTATTAATTAGTTTCCGCTCAACTTGTTAACATTGTAATCTTTTACCTGAATACAGAAACGCCTACGCTATAAAATCATTAACCGCTCGTAAAAGCCATTACCGGTGTTACGCGATGCGTAGTTCGGTGATGGTCAATAGTCACGACCTGAGCTTTTAATTTTAGAAGTTTTAAAAGATGTTACTCAAAAAAGTTTAACTAGAAAGTTATTTTCATTTTTTTTTGGTTTCGATAATTACTGAGGGCGTAATACTCCTATAATAGAACCTGGCATTTTTGGCAACTCGCGAGTGTTATCTTATTTATTTATTTTTTTCCCCTACAATGAGTGATATTTTAGAACTGACAGCTGTCAGTTGTGAAAGGAGGCTATTTCAACCTGTTTAATTGCCTCCTTTTATCAATATTAAAATAACTAATGTATTTTACTTTGTATTGTTTTTGTTTTGAAAAAATAAATACCACTGTATGCTCTCCGTTACAAGGCTACGATGTCGAATTTTTAAGAAATGTTAAATGTAACCTATTAATATGGCCTTACTTTAATCATAAAATAACATTATACAGGCACTCATAAGAGAATATATTATAGATATTATATAGGTACAGATATTACATTACATATATATAGATATGATTAATTAGACTAATGTCACATAAACTTTCGTGTATAATACTTAACTTTGGCTATTCGAAAATTTCAGTCGAATCCCAATGTCAACAATTCATTTGAGATAATCGTATGCCTAAAAGCCAAATGTATTTTAAAACAGGTAACTACAGGTTTTTATATTAGTTTATTTATCAAATCGAACCATAAAATTTCATAAGTAAAATAATTGATTCTGCGATAATATCAAATTCCAGCCTATCAATTAAAAAACTAATATTTTTGAATATAGAAAACACCCACAAAATCATTACGGGTATAAAAAGTCATTACCGTGTTACGCCCGGACGCGTGCGCGTGCTGCAGTCACGACCTGTGCCGCGGTGTATACACGATCTTCCAATATAACATGTAATTGGCTGTAAGGAACACGTTCCAATTATGAAAGCTTGAGATGTTCTTAACTCAAAAAATATATAAATTATCACTATAAACAATAAGACTATTTTGTTAAATCCTGTTTAAATCGTTTTAGTATTTTCGTTGTTGTATTTTGTTATCATTTAGCTCAAAATAATACGACATACATACATATATAGCAAATATACACTCACGCCTGTGACCCGAAGGAATAAGCAAAGGCGCCCACATTTTGACAGTAGTAAGTTAGTCCCATTTACGGCAAGCCAATTAACGTCATCCGAGAAAGAAAAAGTTTGGGGTACATTGACAGGAAAGAGAGGATGTATATATAACTATAACTCGGCCGGGAAGTCCGCGTACTCTAACTAGTAATACGTCATAATTCCATCGCAAGAAGTTTAAAAGTACAAAAAGTTTTTTGCATAGTTACTTTATTATTTACAACAAAAAAGGGCTCAATCTCATTCATCATAATCGACCAAACTAAATGAATAGAAAGGGATAGATGTATCTGATTGACTGAGAAGACAATAGTCTATTACCATAATTGATGGTTGTAAATCCATAGGTGTCATGTCTTCCGGTATTCGGAAATTAAAAAGTTAATGTCTATAGTCTGAGCCATGAGTGCTTGTCTATGGAAGGATAAGGCTTGGCTTGTGATCACTGCAGGCTATGAACTGTCAACAATAAGAAAAATGAGGGCAAGCATTTATTCATAGTTAGGTAATTTTGTTTTTTTAGCATGGCCCGGCTTTTAGAAGATCCTATAGCAGGTGCATTTATTATCACAAAATATCCCACATTCGTATCAAAATGATCACAATTTTATTCTTAATCGTATTTTTTTTTCCCAACAATGTCGTCTTTTGGATAAATTTATATAGATAGTTTTATATACTAGCAGAAACCGATTAAAGCAGAAAAGTTTTTATATATAGAATATTGTTTTCTAAGACCATATTAAAAGATCCCCTTCCGGGATACATTTGTGAGTGTATGTATGTAGTAATTTCCTCACTTTCTATGACATTCCAAGCTCACTTCTAATAATTATTTATTTTAATTAGTAGAGAGCGCGATGACAGTCGATTTTAGTTAATATATTATATGCGACCATGAATGATGGGTAGGTGTGGCTGTGGCTTATTGAACTCGAAGTATTTATCTTTTTATCTGCGGCAACTCCACAAAAAAAGCAAGGAGGGAATAGACTGCTTGCTTTTTTACGTTATGGCTTCATTTTTTTTTTAAGATCTCTGTTTTTTGAGAGGTGACTACGTATTTTTTTTCCTCATAGTATGCTTTTACCTTATACTATAGCCATTTGCAACACTGAAGTGTCACTTACACGATTTGATATACTAAACTAATTTTATTTCATGTTCCACTTATGTACTGTGAACTCCAATTAACTTTATTATTAGCTCCCGGCGCAAAAAGGAGGGTTGTGCCGTATTCATCCTATGACATCTAATTCTGAACTAGAATTTCTAACTGGTCCGAATACATCATATTAATAAAGCTTCTTTAATCAACCGAAATGCATTCCTAACTCTTCCTGTGGTGTGGTGAAAAAAGTATGGATAGCAAAACAATATTTACTATTTTATCAAAATATGTATTATATATCGAATATGTAGTTATTTTTCTATTTATTATAAAAATAGACGGTGTGTTATATAAGTTAAATAAATAATTAAGATTAAACATTATTACTTATATGAATGGATAGGTGAGTGCAATCAATAGCACAAGCCTAACCGAAACGGTAGCACACATTGTAACTCGAACTATCTGATGAAATTAAAAACTATGTATCATTAAATCATATTACAATGAATATTGTTTCCTTTGTAGATACTGATACACAATAACACACATGTATTTATTAATCTATACTTAAGTTGGTATCATTAATTAGTTATTGTTCAGATTGCTGATGTTATAAGGAGAGTGATGGGCTCATTTTGTCGGGAGGAATGTTCAACGTATTATTTGTGCTACGTGATGGCCAGTACAGTGGTACAATGCGATCCATGGACAATTTGGATATTAGAGATGTACAATCATGGGCTTTTTAATAATAGGCAGTCGTATAATGGCAATACTTTTTTTAAGTTTTATATTGTTGAAGTGGCGACTTTTTTTGAGTTTGAAGTTTAAAAAAAGAATCAAGTATTGGTTGGTTAGTTATGGGTTAGAGATGTTTAAAAATTTATTTATCTTTTCCTTTTTTTGTGTATGGCCAGTATCTAGTTCCGGAACATTAATTGAGTCGATATTTATTTTTAAAACTACTCATTTGTATTATAAAATTTATAACATAAACTTAGTACGAGCGTATCAAACGGGACCTTAATAGGATGTAAAGTTCGGTTTGTGATTATTTTACTGCATGCAATTTGGAAATTCGTAACAAACACAGTTTTGTCGACATATGTCCGATATGAAAATTTATAAGTGATTGAGATTAATATCTTAATTTTTCATTCTGTTTTGTTGATTTCATCATCATTTCGTATATGGTTGCATGCCTGTACTTATTTCCTTCTCCCTTTGAAGTGTCTTGTAATGTTGTTTACTAATAAACAAGCCACTCCGTTTCCACAATTTGTAGAAAATAATATTATTTTTTTATAAATACAAATACTATTTCCAAGCAGCAATAACCAAATATTTTGGCTGCGTGCTCACACGCAACCGATTCGTATTCGAAAAAAAGGTTGTGCTCGAAATGTGAAACATTTAAATTGCACGTTATTGCTACTGTGCACGCGGCTCTCGCCAAAATACTCCTACATTGTAATTATGAACACCGATTTGCTCATCTCGATCCGATGTTCCTGCAAATAAAAATCCTTAGCAGCCTAATTCGTGGGAGTCAGCCCTGGCTTAGCGTGAGAAAGAAACAAAGAGATTACTGAAAAGTAGGTAATAACATGAAATCATAAATATTTTGATAATTGATTCGGAATTCAAATAAATTATTACCTCAATAACAGCGCTAAAAGTGCCGATTTTTAAATTAAAATGAGATATTTGTATCGCGCAACGGATGCGCCGTATGAACGTCCCGCTGCGAGGTCGCGCTTCAAAAAAAGAATGCCGTCAACCCAACTGTCAGTATGCGAGACACAGAATGAGAAATGTTACCAGCCAGTAAAAAAAAAAAACAAAATTATTCATTCATAAAGAAGACCCATTCAGGTTTTGAAATTAGTTTATTTTAATTACCCGGTGAGCGTATTGTTGTATTAATTATTCTTGTACTGGCCGTATCCTCAGAACGGTTGGACAATATATTTTATTGTCTTTCTGTACCGATGTGATTTATACGTCTAGTTAGTAAGTTATTTGAATTTTAATTTAGACGAGTTTTAATGGGGTACGCTTGAATGGATTCTAATTAGAGGAAAACAACCGAACGGCATCGCATGAATAATGCCAGGTATAAATTCCGGTTACGGCTTAGAAAAGCGATGGCCGCACTCGGTCTGACCTCTGTATCAACCACACAATAGCTTCGTATTTGCTATAATAAATGTTCCATTACAAAAAGTGGACGATGAAAAATTACTGGTAGATTTAACACAGGTCTTTGTTGGTATTACAAAATTTGAAGGTGTTGAGAAGCATATAAAATCAACTAATAACAAATATGGTTATATTTACGGTCAGCTTGTCCAATATTGCTTTTAATACTAATAACTTAAAAGATATCTATTGTAAGGCAAGGTAAAGCACAAAAGACAAGAATTATGACTATTGACAGTTATTAAACATTAAACGAGGTGCGCATCGTAGTTTACTTGCGACATTATACGCTGCTTATTTCATTAATTGCTTTACCATTAATTGGTTGTAAATCAAAACATTGAAAATAAAAGATACGTTCATTTGGTCCCGTGCGGTACCAACACTATTAAAAAATAAATATTTTATCCTTGTTCTTATTGCCTATTAAAATATAATATCGGCAATGATTATTGAAATTCGAATTTTGAAATAGCCAATTAGTTAAGTTTTCAAATCATCTGTTCGATAGGTATCGATTATTGTCGGCCGGCCGGTCCCAGTGGGTGGAGTCCAGGTGACATGTCGTTAAATATCTTTTTATAATATCTATTATAATGTTACGCAATTGTAAAAAAATAATGGCGTAATTATACTTTAAATCAGTTAACAGTATCATCTGTTGTTGGTTATGTGTAATAAATATAACCAGTAATAGTAAAAACTAAAATTTTATTTGTTAATTACATGTATATAACATGTAATCAACAAATAAGATTTTAGTTTTGATTTCGTAAAATATTTAGATTAAATTTTAAAAAATACAGTAGATAAATGGGGATATAGGTTAAACTAATCCAGCGAGACTTTGCCTTTAACCACTTTATGGCCGCGTGTACAAATTTAGTAATTCATAAGTAACATTGAATCTTGTGTGGCGTGTTCATCAAAATTGCCATTCCTCTAATTTGACATTCAGACAATTGAAGTCCAAATACTGTTATTCAAAAGCAGACAGGCGAAGCAAAATTAATTTGTTAAAATTATATTCAAGCTCCTTTTGCGGTTCGCACCAAAACATTGGCTGTATGGATGAAGGACCTCGGCCACTTCGCTCCTGTTCTAAATTCAAAATTGGAAATTAATGGCGGATTTGACAGGAGCTTTATTGTGCGGCTAATTTAAATCTTATCAAGGGAGCGATGACAGCGACTTAATGGGATCGCGAACAACAGCTATAAAAAATATAATGCCTTTCATTTCGTTTGAATTATTTCACCTTTAGATTTTAATTTCCTTTTGTTTGTGTAAATTAATTTTGTAATTACTTTAGTATGACGAAAAATACGGACTAGGTACTCTTTGTTTTAAAGGTCAGTCAAGTTTGTAGAAACGATTTCTTTAGTAACTGACCAAATTCTTGAATTAAAAAAAATCTTTTTCTTGATCTGAAAAAGAAATATAAAGTGCATTTTAAGATATGTATAAAAGTACATATTTAAAAATTATGTACCATCGGTATCAGATACAGTGATCAAGCTACCGGTGGTTAGGGCTCCAGAGACAGGAACCTCCTCACACGGCGTGACTCCCCATTTAGCACCATTAGACCAATGGGACAGTCCAGTCTAATACGCCTCTGCCTACCCCTTCTGAGATATTTTTTTTTATACTATAGGTGGACAGACGAACAGACGCGTCACATGATGGTAAGTGACAACCGCAATCCATGGACACCTGCAACTCAAGAGTCACAAGTGCGCTGCCCGCCTTCTAGGATGATGAGAGATGGTGGATGCAGGGAGGGGAAGAAGAGAGGAGAGATGAGGAGAGGGGGATGAGGTGAGAGGAAAGAGGAGGGGAGAATTTGGGCCTTCGGAAACCTCACTCATTTCGGGGAAATGCAACGCAAGCGTTGCTTCACAATCTGTTTTCTATGTGGCCGTGGTATCGCACCGGTCGAGCCGGCCCATTCGGGCCTAAGCATGGCTCTACCACTATTAAATTAATATAAATTACGTATATACGTGGTTTACGGTGGAGTAGCATAGGGCCACCCCTATCTCTTCCCGTGGGTGTTGTGAAAAAAGGTAACTAAGTGATCGGACTGTTATCTATCAGACAGTATATATACAGTCATACAGGGGTCACTGCTGACGGCAATAGGCATGCCCATATTACGTTAATGGGACCAAATTCTAATTGGCAAAGGTGTTTAATACCCCTCTGCCTACCCCTTAAGGTACGTGCACGGTACGTGCGTGAGCTTATGTATGTATGTAACTTCCTAACTAATATAAAAAAAAACCATAAAAGTGTGTTTGTATCGAAAGACCACTTCGCGGTCAGCTCCGGTGAGGTGATGACCCGTGGGGTTTCGACATGAAACAAAAATCACTTAAGCTATAACTTCAGGTTTCTCACCCACGGACTAAGCAAAGCTCGTACTATGTTAACCATGCTGATAAACATACTTATATACTTTAAATATATATAGTGTCTAGAGATCGAGTACATTTTTAAGTGAAAAAAAAAAATTAATATTTACCAAATTTAGTATACCATTAATTTTTAATTTATTTCTTATGTTTAAGGTAACAACTGTAGGGGTCAGTATTTTGTAAAAAAATAATAAACATTTCAATTTTTTTAATTTTTATTGTAAAAATGAAAAAAATAATAATATGTGTCTTTCCACACGAATCACACAATCACAGTGATTTGGCATGCTCAAAATCAGTTCATCAAAATCACTTAAATACATACATATGCTGATCATAAAATTATTTGTAAAGGATATGATTGTATGATGAAGAAGAATTTATGAACTGCAATTTATTGCTGATGAATTAATTGAAAATAGTGCTATATTTAATAGCGCCATACTTATAAGATACGCGCCTAAGGGTATCCTTTTACATCTAATACCACCATGTAATGTTTATGTTGTATATTGGTAGTAACTTGTATATACTGCAAATAGGATCTATACGTGCCTATTAAAGGGAAAAAAATATGCAGGCAGTTAGTCATTCAAAGACAATTTATTTTGATTTGACATTTGGAGAGCGCGATGTGCGCTTGTAACCCCCGACCCCCGATAACCATCTTTCTGCACTAACCTCTTGATTTAGAAATTCCTAGCTGTCTTTAAAAACTTTAAATTTAGTTTTTACTAGAAGTTTCTCAAACCGGCCAAGTGCGTGTCAGGTCAGGCGCAGTGTAGGCTTCGGCCTTGAACAGTTGAACGATGCGAACCCTACAAATGGGGTAATAAATCGAGGGAAAGGCGAAAATATTGTGTGTGCGATCAACGCTGAAATTACATAAGGGGTATGCTAACAATTAATTAAGATTTAATTATGTAGAAAACTAATTTTATAAATCTTTGTTGTGACAGGAGAGTACAAACAATACCTCTTGCATATTTTTGTTATTAAGATTTCCATTACTTGAAAACTTTTCTTCAATATAGTATAAGAAACTCCCTAGACTGTAGATAATTTGTTTTTGTGTTATCGCACGTCGGCAGTTTTTCCCTTGTTTAGAAGACCTTCGGCATTCCCTCATTTGCGCGGAAAAACTCGCGAGAAAAATTTGTATATTAGATCATTTAAATTATTTTATATTATGTAGTGTATTTGTGTAAAATAATATAGTATTGCTAGGAATAACTGCATATAGGTATATATATATATCTTCTTGGTACTATTTATTTGGTAATTTTTTAGTTGAATATTAGTTGCATTAACTTTAGAAATAGGTAGTTATCATGAACTAGTCAAAATATATACCACCTTATATTATTTTTTACAACAAAATTACCCTTAATTATATCTAATTACTATATTCTTTATCTGTCATAAGGCCTGTGTGAAAGCGCTTTTAGCGTTAAAGCCGCCGTTTGTACATACACGTTTATCTGTTGTATCATTTGTGAACAACATTTCTATTTTGTTCTATTCCATTTAGCGGATACTCTTGGCTGAACGGACCTTCCTCATTTTCAATTATACAAACACTATCATTTAGAAGCGCAAAAGGCAATACCGACAGTCAATTGTGGCAGCTGTAGGACCATATTACAGAAACAAGTACTGGTGGACAAGGTATTATATGTATATAATTTATATCTAGTTTTTGGTTCAAATAAAAGTATCGCTCAAGCTATCACAAACCCCAGGTCAGCATATTTCACAATAACTCTTTATTTATTTAACACACAGGCGGACTTAATGCCAAAGGTATTCTCTGACAGTCTACCTTAGGGTGATGTAGAAATGGCTGAAGTAGGTGCATTAAACAGTATTAACAAACAAAGAAAATTAAGGAATAGGATACGGGTATAATCATTATATCAAAAAATAAACACAAACGTATGCTAAATATATCTCATCATATGCTATACATACATACATACATATAGTCTTAAACGACAGGTGACTAGGTGCCATCTTGATTACCTCTGGTAGGGAGTTCCAGAGGAGAACAGACTGAATAACGAAAGAAGAGTTGGCGGAAGAATGACTTGGGGATAATAGTAGTTGCTTGTTTGAAGATCTTGATGATGTTTGTCTGTTGTGGTTAGAACAAAGAAACTGGAAGAGAGACGTAAGATACGAAGGAGAAGTGGGTGAGTTGGCTATGGAATACAGAATGGAGAGGGCGCGTAGATGACGACGCTAACCAATAGGAAGCCATTTCAACTTAGAGCGAAATGAGGAAACGTGATCAAACTTCCGAAGATTAAAAATGAATCAAATGCAGTTTATTCAGAAGACGATCGTATTTGTTGAGGAGATCTGCATTCAGGTCGTAGCAGCATACATCACCATAATCGACAATGGGGATAAATAAAGTCTGAACTAACATAGCTTTGGATTTAGATGGGAGAAAGTTCTTCAGACGATATAACGCTCGTAGAGTTCCTGTGACTCTGGCAGACACTAGTAACTTGGATTAGCCAAATAAGGTTGGTGTCAATTATGAACCAAGATCCTTTACAGCAGGACTAAATGATATAATTGATCCGTTAAACGTCACTGATGGCAAACTAATAATATGTAATGCAAAAGACGATACATTTATTTTTACCGTATATGATCACTGCTTGCTCTTAAGGGCCGCAACGTGATATTTTATAGCCTATATTCTCCTTCAATAAATATTCTACCAAAAACAAAAAGATTAATTATTTGACTTACAGTTACAGAGTTTGGTTTAAACAAACAAACAAGAAACGCCTCAGTTTTTTTCATTTTCACCCATTCATCACTCCACAACCGTTTCACTTGGTGCGTTTGTAGAAGTAATAACTTCTTTATGAAGTTTTACTTTCAAATAGAACTCTTCTGTTTCTAAAGTTATAAAGTATGAAGCTAAAGTGCCGTCGCGCGTCGGTAGGAGGGGCAATGATATGCGTCGGTAATTATTACCGGCGTGGGTACATCTGTCGGAATAAATTTGTATGAACGTTGCATTTGAATGATGAAGATATTGAATGAGTTAGAAACTTGACAGTCGGTGTCAGAGCCGTTGAAGTTCTGTGTTGTGAAAAGTCAGGTATCATAAAACCTTGTAGTTTTAGTGATGTTTGAAAACACAGTAAGTTCAAATGTTGATATTATTTTTAAGTTGGTGTTTAATTTTTAAAAGTAAAACTATACAATTAAAAGTAGTAAATGATTTGACAATGTCTAAATGTGTGGACGGACTTTTAATTGTTTTGAGACGTGACCCGTTTTAGTCTTGTCTACAAAAATATGAATAATATGAGAAACAAACACATAGTTATTATGACTAACAGTAATGAACACAACAAATACTAAATATATAAAATACTATTTAGAGATAATCCCTATCTGTTATTGGCAATCAATGAATTAGCCTACTGCAGTCCACTGCTGGACATATATTAAAACATGCGAAGGTGCATCGATCATCTACATTTTTCCAATAAGATTTTGGTCCCCCTATCGTAATAGGGGCAAGCTTATTGCCGTCAACTGGCTGCTTTAGGAATTAACGAGGAGCTCATAGTGAGTATTTTAAAAGTGTGTATAACCAATAATTACTCAGTTTACACAGAAATTACTGTAATTATCTGCATATATAAAACACAATAATGTTTCTACCTACTACGTTAAAGATTTTGCAACCATCAAACGGTTATGCCCTAAACTGGTTTAATTAGATAGGCAATAATGCGAAGTTGGTTTTATAACACTAAAACAATAAAAATGTATTTCTTTTTTAGCGTAGCAGCACACGCCGGGTATCCGCTAGTTGGTAATAAAAGTACAACTTTATTTGTATAATTACCGAGCGTAATTAACGTATATTATAATTTCTAAAACTAAAATTGTAAATTTACAGAAACAAACATATATCTCGTGTATCTGTTGTAGGGGGCGAGCCTATTACTGCCGTCATCCAGACACTGTATTAGTGTACACTGTCTGATAGATAATACTCGTAGTCGGATCCAGAATGTTATACAACTTTTAGATAATTTGTTAATCAATGCTCTATTACATTAATAAATAAGCAACCTATACTTTTTTGAAAAACCCTTCAAGGCTGTAGTTTATATTTCTTTAGTAGATTTTATAATATCAGTTTTTATAGATGCTGCTACAAAAAGGATGTCTCACATGTAATTTGTGTGGACGACCGCCAATTATAAGTTTAAAAAGTATAACTTAGAGAGAAGACACGGCTTGTTTAATTATATAGTTTGAAAGAATGTTTAAATGTAGCAACAGACGCGCTTCGCCACACTCACAAAGAGCTTTTATTTTAAAACAACTTTAACTGTGGTTGTGTCATTCTTCGTCAATTATAATTGTACTATACTTATTTGAGTACAATAGGTTCTCAAATAAGTTAAGTAATAAGTTCGAAATTAATAGATTTTCTTTACTTTATTTTAAATGAGATATAAAAAAAATAACAAAGGATATTATTTACTTTAGTATTTTATTTGTTAATTTCTTATTATTTATAATAGCTATTTGAATATTATTTTTTAATAAATGAAGGAAATGAACTCTATTATGGCTAATTACTACCGATGTTTGATGCCGGGGTACACAGGGATTTCCTTTCTAGGG
Source organism: Tyria jacobaeae (assembly GCA_947561695.1). NCBI lineage: Eukaryota > Metazoa > Arthropoda > Insecta > Lepidoptera > Erebidae > Tyria > Tyria jacobaeae. The sequence continues at coordinate 6,278,630 of OX387230.1, read as the reverse complement.
TACACCTGAGGCCCCGGCAAATAGACCCGTTGACGGACCACTGTGTGATTTTAGTCGGTTCGAGTCCGACATACTACCTTACCCATTAGCCCCGGTAAGGTGACGACCCGCGGGGGTTTCCACACAAAAAAAAAAAAAAAAACCGATGTTTGATAATTGGTTCAGTGGTGCTGCTGCAGCAGCTGTGTCGCGGGGGATTTTACAAACATTCAAACAACGGACACAACGAACACCCAGACTCAGAAAATATATATAAATTTGAGGATTACACTAAGTGTTGTCCCGTGCGGGAATCGAACCCACAACACTTAAACCTCTACGCTATTAGTGCACTTATTATAAACTATTAAATTAATAAACTTTTATATTCGTTCACACAAATACTCAATGCATTTTTTATGTCCTTAAATTAACACATGATACTTCTATGTACGTACTTATTAAGTAAGTAAGTATTACTTACTAATCTAATTTATACTTTTGTATGTTTTCAATACAACAGCGATGAATGTTTCACACTCTTACGAGACAGCGTTACTTACCAGCCTTCAACAGGCAGGGCACATACACTTAAAACATAATACAAGTAAGATACACCCATACCTCACGAGGACACTGCATATAAAGGTTCATACCGTCGGACGCTATATCTATACTAAGGCAAACATATCACAGAACGCACTTCGTGTCTTCAATATCACAACAACGTCAGTTCTATCATACCTCCGGAACTAATTCTAGTGTAGCACTTCCCTTTGTACTCTGGTGCATAGCTATCGATTCGGTGAGCCCCGGGGCGCGTAGATCACAGAATCACGCGTACGAAATGTAATAATAATCGACCATCCCGCGGGCTTATCTGTAAACGACTGCAGGCGAAAAGGTTTGTAGCTGGGGGCGAAACGTTGTGCGTAGCTTGAGGCTCCGCCCCAGGGAACGGCATTGGCCAAAAAGCGGTAGCAAGCCTCCACCGCGCATCCCATTGGCTACCCGGTAGCCGCCGGTGGGGGTACCGTGTCGCATCCACAGACAATATTTTGACGTTTTTTTAACGGCGCGGAGGCATTTCTCGTCGCAGCGATTAATTGTAATTCTTTATGGCTATTGTAGGGTTAAGTGAGCAGTTATACGTAACGTTTGTGTTCCATGTTTGAATAGTATGTTCGTATTGGATACCTCGTTGTGTCAGATTTGCGCGGACGCACTATTGTGTTCGCTTTTTGTTGCTATTTGAGTAGGTTCGATTTTGCGTTCTTTTTCTTTTTCAATTTTAATTTTAATACCACCTGTTTACATAGAATTTTTATTGAAAGGCTTTTGTCTGATTGTATTAGTGTTTGTCTTTTTAAAAGGTGAATTCATTCAAGGTTCGGGACGTTATTGAATGTTTGGACTATTTGTTGCTAAAACTTTATTCCTGTGTGAGTTTAAGGCTTACCTAACAACCCTTTTCAATTTAGCTTCACGTATATCAAGAGTTTAATTATCTTTAAGATATTTGAAGTGCTCTTGACTCATATCATTTTATACAGTTGTATATTGTAGATATTTAAAAGTATTGTCTCGTATGTAGGTATACATCACAACTCACAATATCAAATCAAATCACAATATACTTGTAAGTTTGATGTCATCTAAAGTTTCTCTATATATACTCTACACAACCTAAGAACTTAAGGCAATCCATGCCTGTTATAAACTTTTTATCTCCGGTTAATTATGAACTTTTAGCTCTAATTTATAATCAATTGGTTTATTGATTTGATATGTCATAATTTAAATACGACTACGATTTAAAGTCAAATTTTATATTCATACGTATTATTAAAATATGAACTTGTATCAGGAGATATCTATTTAAAGTTAACACAAACTGCGCTTACCGTCTAGGACCCAGTATATTTGCTGAAACATAAACCTGATCTTAGTTACAAACTTATTATTATACTATTAATTTATTGCAAATATTTTTTTGTCTAATTATTTGTCTAAAATCTTTCGGAAAACCGACCGACGGATGGACTTATATCACTTTAGAGGGTACATTTTTTTTTTATTTAAAACGTGTGGATTCCTATCGGGTACCAGTTCATCGATTGAACGATGACGCGGTTATGTAGAACCGACTCAAACCACATGACGGCTTATGAGATATAGCGTACAGTCGGGAGTCAAGGTATCTTCTGGTATTTAAGTACCTGATGCTTCAAGAAAACTAGCTAACATGACGGAAATCGACATAAGGTTGCGGGTTCAAACCCCGCCCAATAAGCTACCATCGTAAACCCACCTCTAACACAAGGATTTAGCATAGCATAGGGGGATAACAAGAATACTAGTAATGTGTGACCCACGTTGCTAGTATTCTTTCTAGAAAAAAAACAGTTATAATTTTTTTGATTGAGTCACTGTTATCTATTAAACAGTATAAATACAGTCATATAGCGCCCGGATGGCTGCAATAGGCTTGCTGCCTATTACGTAAGGAAGACGTAATTATGGTTGTCAAAAAGTGGTCGTTAGACGTCTCTGCCTACCGCTACGGGGATATGGGCATGAATGTATGTATGTATAAATAAATATGTACATGTATATACTACCTATCAATGCCTCCCTACATTATTATTGAGCGAACCCATGTTTGTCTTGCTGAAGGGGAATAGATTTCGGGATTTTCCTGTTCAGGGGTGAAAGTGAAGGGAACAACAACCCTCTTGTGAAAAATATCTTGTTATATAACAATATAAAATAAGTATTATAACTTGTACTTGGTTCTTTGTGTTTCATATTTGAATAATATTCAGAATGAGGTACACTTTGGGACTACGCCCAGCTAATATAGGTAATTGCTTATTGGTCTAGTAGTTAGTTATACACTTGTGCCAGATGGCGTGGATTCGATTCCCGAACTGGACCAAACATTTTAATGATGCACATATATTTGTCCCTGGTCCGGTCGTTTTTTGTGACCGTTGTTTGTATGTTGTAAAGTAAGAAATCTTTCCTAATGCATTGGCATTTAAAAATCGGAAATTATTGTCAAAATGTGAGTAGATAAGATAAGATAACATAATGATGCAGATGTAAGTGTATGAATGAAAAACACGTATTAGAAATGTTTAGGTATCGAAGGGAATCTTAGATGTATTAGATAAGTAGATGAGAAATGGAAGTAAGATAATATAACTCGCTTAATATACTTAAAAAATATTGTAATAATCTAAAAAAAGAAAAAAAAATGCTTCGATATAAAAGTAAAAGGCCTTTCTCAGATGATTTCCGAGATATTACACTTAGTATTAAGGTAGCTTTTTTATAGCATTGTCACTCAAATTACATCTTTATTTAATTATTTATAAGCCATTATTTTAATTAAAAAAAAACAAAAAAAAAAATAGTGCTTTCTAAACTAAACCTGTCCGGCCCCTTTCGGATGAAGGCCTCATCCAAATGCCATTTATTCCGACATTCGATGTTTCTATCTGCTCTTCTTTTATGTGCTTTTTCTATCTAATATATAAAGTTCTCGTGTTGTGGTGTTTGTTATCAAACTCCTCCGAAGCGGCTGGACCGATTTTTATGAAATTTTGTGTGCATATCGGGTAGGTCTGAGAATCGGGCAACATCTATTCTTCATATCCCTAAATGATAAGGGTGACCCTATACAGATTTTTTATGGCAGAACAAGCTTTGCCGGGTCAGCTAGTATTTATATAATATCGTCGTTCCATCGACTCTTTAGTCTACCTCTTGCTCTTTTATTTTCAGGGCCTGTCCATTTTGTTACTGATTTGTTAGCGGGCAATATGTCGTGCTCATTTCCAGTTCAAACAATTTAGTGTTTAGTACTGCGTCTATCACTTTTGTTTTGTGTATGATTTTATTATTATTTTGTTTATCTATTAGCTTTATGCCAAGGATGTTGCTCACCATACCCCGCTGACACGAGCGTGTTTTTGTTGATATATGTCATATATATACAATTTTTCAATCGGGCACGTCCATTAGAAGGTAAAATTGACTCCCAAGACTTGTTTACATAGCGATTCAAAGAGTATAAAACTTATTGTTGTCATATTTCTTGCTTCTTCTCTCGTTACTCTTCTCAAAGGCTTTTAAAAACAAAACCAGTAGTTTGTGTAATGGTGGAAGTAGTCAACTTTTTAAACTATTAGTTATTGATCGTTGTCTTTAATTTAGTTAGTTTTAGTTTTGGTAACGTAATATTTATTTCAATGACCTTGCTACTTCTGTTCATTAGTAGGCTCATTTAAAAAAGCAATGGAGTGTATGATCTAATCGTCTCTATAACGCTTAATAAAAAAAAATGTTTGTACCTACAGTACCTACTACAATATGCATGGTACCTAAATGCATCATACCTATTCAAAGGCACAAGAATATCACTTGATAAACACGTGGAAATATGTTAAAAAGGTTTCTATATTAATGTCTATTATAAATGGGTACATTAATAGTAATTTAATAAAGTTTAACACCAACCTTCTTTACAAAGAGGAAGTATATAATGTCGAAACAACAAATAATTTTGCTGCTGGCTACAAGTATTATTGTTTCGTAGCCTTTAGCGCAATAAAAAGAAATAATCAAATGACAGATGTCAAACCATTGTGTGGTCTCTCCAGTTGCGGTCGCGATATTGTCAATTTTTCGGGTTCGCCGTCACGAATAATTCAGATAATTTGAGATAATTAATTTCGTGTGGAAACACACCCTTGAGTCGGTGTGTATTTAATAACAACCCCGAGGTGTCGGACATTTGGTCGGCGCACCAGAAATTTTCGGAAACTCTCATCATATTGAAAGTTTTCAAAATACCGTAACCCCCGTTTTTTAACAAAGGGTAACCGCTCATTTGTTTAATTTGTATAGCTAATTAAATTAATTATGCTTTGTAAGTATTGGTTTTAGATAATAAAAGGAAGTTTAACACAGTTTACACGAGCGTAATCATTATTTATTCTAAATGTACCTAAGTTGAAAATTATGTAATTTGAACTTTCGATGCAAATAAAAATGTTTTGTGTTTATTTTATATTTACTAGCAGTTCCCCGCAGTATCACTTGCATTATGTTTACTGCTCCGCTCCTCAGGGCCATAGCGTGACGATACATAAAGAAGGTTTTCTTTTGACATTAGGACTTTCAAACAGACAAAATATTTTGTTTTATTCTGTAAATCCACATAGGTATTTTGTATTAGTTTAAATGCTACATGAAACTTTGATTGCATAATGCATCATTAAAATTACCTATGCTTTTATACTACGTCTTTAATAAGTTAAGTAGCTTACACATAAAATAGGCTTTGAGAAAAATTATGTTTTTTTTTTTATTTTAAATTAAGTTTTTAACTTTACCTATGACTCTACGGTATTTATTAAAATATACGGTTTTACTTGCGGTTGTATTTCAGGGATACCCGAGTAGTTTTGGTCCCGATAGGAGACCTTTCTCAAGGAGTAAGTCGTCCAGCCGCGACAGTACCAGACGAAATACATACGTGAGTCACGCAAGTTATTCTTCTAATGATTCTACGGTACATGAATTATCTATGGTTTAAATTAGTTACGTAGTAAGTTCTATACTAACTGTCAACTATCTTAAAAATTTATAAAACAATAACAAAAATATCATGCAAATTGAACTCCCATCAAAGCTTACTTACAACATCCTTTTTTTCCAGTGGCGGCCAAAGACAGTCAAACATAAACTTTATCTCACAAAAGACTAAAAAACTACCAAAGACTTCTGACAAAAAAATGGCCGAACACATTATCAGCTCATTAATGTCTAATTCGCCGCAGCGACCCGACCCATGGGTAATCAATTAAAAATTAAAAAAGTGTCAGTCGAATTTGATAAATTCAAGTTTTCTTACTTATGTCGTTTTGTCTTACCGACCGATTAGTCACGGTATTCCGTTAGATATTTTAAATTTGGAATTATGTAACGGTGTCCTAATTTTAAATCGAATTTAGAACGAAAAAAAATTTTGAATTTAGATTATCATTTGTATATATTTTTTTACTTTTTGTCGTGTAGTACCGTAGCTTGAAATCAAAACTTAAACCACATTTATTAAAACAAAACAAAACAATTTCTGCTTGGTAAATGTAAATCATTGATTTTTAAAGTAGATATACACCGCAACAACATTGACGATGTAAATAATAAGTATTATCCAACGAGTACATGATTGGTTTACTGCTAATAATTTAGAAATAAATGAGAAAAAAAAACAAAAATTGTAAAATTCTCTTTGCCTAACATCAAACATAGTGCAAATAAAGTTTTACTAACTAGCGAAAATTTGAATTTGTAAATGAAACGGTTTTCTTAGGGATAACGCTAGATTCTAGATTACAATGAGGAGAGCCCCATTGTAATCTAGAATCTTAGAACTTAACATCTCTTTCACAGAGACTCAGTTCTACAGCATATGCCGTAAGGAAGGTCCGCCAATTAAGAGACATGGATACTGCAAGACTTATGACGACTACTTTAGTTATTTCCATAGTATCACGTCTTATGGTATTTTATTGTGGAGGCGGGCTGCAGATATGGAATCTTCATTCTACAAAAGAGAGCTATTAGACCCATTTATAATGTCCCGACGGTGCGCGGTTACTATATTTATGAAAACATTATGCACGTAAGAAAAAATCTGCACCTATTTATAAAACGATACGAAAGACATAACTATGTTACAAGAAAACGAAATAAATTAGTTCAACCAAAATTTAGATAAGCAAAAGTACAAACATCTTTTATGGGGTACTGTGGTAAAATATATAATAAAATACCTTCTGATGATCTTCAACTCAATAAGAAGAAATTTAAAAATTGCATAAAACGCACGCTTTGTTAACAAGCATATTACAAAGTGGATGATTATTTGGCTGACAAAAATGCTTGGCAACTCGCTGGTCCTGCTCCACAGCCGCACTGTATATAAGAAATTTCACTGGTGTATTGTTTTTTATTTCAAACTCTTGGTTTTATTATTTGACATGTAATCAGTTGCTGATGTTTCCAATTATTATTACTGATATCACATATACATACTATTTATACGACATGGACATGAGTAATTTACATTGTAGGTATTTTATGAATAATATAATTTTTTGAGTTGAACATGTGAGACCTGTGTAGTCAAGTATTTAGGTTTATCTTTTGTGTCTTCTGGCAGTTCAAAGTTCAAGTATGTCATGCTCGCCTAACAGTCTTGCCAATGGTGGCGTATGTGTCGGATCGTTCGGCTCCCTTTGATATGGTTGAGATGGATGATGGCTAGCGCATGCGCCATGCTCGTGTACGAGTGCCGTTGATCGGGGCTGGTCGTCGCCGGACTGCTATTACTTAACATGGAATAGTAATAAACGTTATTTTAAAATGATGTATTGCATTGTCGTAACATATCTTATTTTATTTTATGTAAAAAAAATATGTAAAATATTTGAAAAAGAGTGTCCTTGGAGTTTCTTGCGTGTTCTTCTTCATAGGATCTGCGTATTGGAACAGGCAACTAGCTTCATCACTGACTTAGTCTGACCGACTTCCTCTCTTGACCATTCAAAAATACTTACGATTGGTTTTTACATAGGTATATACCTACTTTCAGAATTGTTATTATTTTTTACGAAAATGTTGAAACTTGTGAGTGAAAATGTCAGGCAAATTAAAATGTATGCAAATATATATATGATGTTGTAAATTTGTTATTTTATTACCCAATCAGGTCAAAGAACGCTCTCACAGATCAACTTTGGAACCACTTACCTAATAAAATTCTAATTGTAGAAAACCTGGTTGTTTTTATTCTGATAAAATATGATACACTACAAAAAATACATACTTAAATATCATCTGTCTGTAAATAAATAATTATACCTTCAAATCGTTATCCATAGATCATAGAAGTTTTGTATAGATTGAAAGTTCAGAAACCAAATCCTACGTTGATTAATCATAAACAATTTCGTAAGGAATGTCGACTATTACTACCAAAATTAAAAAAAGACTAAAAACCAACAGTTCAAAATTCAAATTATCGTAAAATAATTCTGTGAAGTATGTAATTTGGTAAAAATTTGAAATATTTCATGTCGGTCGTGTCCACTGCAATTACTTGGGTATTCGAGAAGGCACGCGAGGCACACCTCTATTATTCGGCTATCGGATGATTCTCTATTAAGGTTTCACTAATGTCATGTGATACACGCTCACTAATGCGGCCTAATGACGATACTTGGAAAGTAACATTTATATGACACTAAGTTCTATTCAGAGAGAGACACTCTTCTGATGCTCATTAAAAAAACTAGTATGTCTGCTCTGTTATCTCTATAAACAATCTTATCTCAGTTACAATCTAGCTATTTACAATATGTTTCGCCAACCACGATTACCCAAACTACACATTTTCAAAGCGGATATATGACAAAAAAGAGATGAGACTTAAGCGGAAATGTTTTTAAGTATTTATGGTCGCACTCAAGTATCTGGCAACCCCAAATAAGTTAAGGCTCAAACCCTTTCCTTTGGCAAGCGGTGTAGTGGCCCTGGTGGACCTAAAAGCTTGAGGCATTTCACGGTACAGCAGTATTTATTTCCCAAATCATAAAAAAAACACAGAGTGTTCCCACAGAGTGCACGCTCTAAATAACGGTCTAAAATTTAAAAAGAACGTCGTGTATAGTTTGTTAAAAATGCTGTTTTAGAATAGAATCGACTAGAATACACTTTATTGTACACCTTGAAACAAAAATTTACAATATTTATCTCTGCTAGACAACCTTAGGATGGACAGAAAGAGACAAGATGGAAAAGAACATACGGGTACATTAAGTGTAGAAAGAAGAGAGAAAAAAGCATTTTATTCAAGAAAGATCAAATTTAAAACTAGGTACTTATATTATATATATATATAAATAAAAATACAATTATATATAACTATATAAACATTCTTATACTGTTTTATGCAGTTTGAATCTGTATATAGGTTATTTAATAAATAAAAAGTGTATAAAACTACAGAACTTAGTAATAAAAGGCCGGTATAGCACAAAACGTTTTATAATTGCGCCCGCGCACACCTCTTATTTAGCTAAACATAGTTATTCGTGTTATTTTATGTTCTTGATTGTTTTGTTCAAAATAAAGATTGTGGTAATTGTGGGTTGTAGTGTTTAGTTGTTTGTATTAGTATTTTCGGGTACAGTTTGATAAGATAGTGAGATGTTTGGACGTTTTTTCTAATATTGATGAGATTGCACATTGATTAGCCTTTTTTTTTAACGTGTGGAAACCCCCCCTGATGCCAACTCATCGAGTAAAACTCGATGAAGTGGCTATGTCGGCATCGAATCGATTAAACAACAGGGTGTTCCGACACAAATATCTGTAGCCCTAGATCTCGAAACATGTTGGGAATTTTATTTCCAATCCGAGCTCGAAGGGCGTGCGTGGATCGCGTCACGCCACCGTCTTCTTCAGGCCAGCGATCATGGAGGCCGTAGATCGTCTTTACGGCGCCTGGAGCGTCCTCTGCGGGACGGGAGAGTGCTAGACCTCTCCCGTTCCCTTTCCGCCGCCTCCTTGGCGTACATCACCTCTTCGCAATATGAGGCGGCGGAATTTCACGCGCTCTCGCTTCGTAGATTATCTACATATAAAGTAATGTGCTAACGTGCATATAATGCCAGACTTGATTACTTACTTTTGGAGGAGTATATATAATTTTTTTTTATGCGATAGGGAGCAAACGAGCAGACGGGTCACCTGATGGTAAGTGACTACCGCCGCCCATGGACACCCGCAACTCAAGAGTCACAAATGCGTTGCCGGCCTTTTGGGTAGGAGTACGCTCTTTTCTTGAATGTTTGAAGTTCGTATCGGTACGGAAATACTACAGGCGACAATTTGTTTCATAGGCTGGTTGTGCGAGGCAAAAAGCTTTTGGAGAAGTGCACAGGGGGGGAGTGCCAATCGTCCAAGTGATGGGGATGGATGTTTTTTCGCGTATGACGATGGCGGAAACCTGCAGCCTAATTATTTTGACTAACCTGTTGGTCTAGTGGTAGGTGACACTGACTGCTTAGCCTGAGAGGTCGTGGGTCACAAAAATTTGTGTGACCCACAAATTGTTGTCATGAGTTTTCTTTGTGTCTGTTGTTTATACGAGTATTGGTTTGTGGAGGTCCTCGCGACTCACGAATAATTAATATTAAGGGCGTTGTCTAAAAAAACAAGAAAAGAAAATGAAAATGATATCTTGTTAAAAATACAAATATTAATGTGAGTTGGTTTGTGGCTTTACGCCTTAAAAACTACGCCGATGATCATAATATATTTTACACACGTTGTCATTTATTCCCGTAGGTCCCTTATTATATGTCCAGAAAAAATACTGTAACCAATGGACAACTGAAGTGAATGACATAATCAACATTAAAATTGAAAACAAGTGCACAAGTTAGTACGTAATATATATATATATTTATACAATAGGGGGACAGACGAATTGACGGGTCACCTGATGGTAAGTGACAACCGCCGTCCATGGACACCTGCAACTCAAGAGCTGTAGGTGCGCTGTCGAAGCGGGGAGGGGAGAGAAGAGTGGGGGGTTGAAGAGATGGGAAAGAGTAGAGGGGGTGAGGGGAGTGGAAAGGGGAGAGGGGAAGTTGGGCCCCCGGAAACCTCACTCATTTCGGGGAAATGCAACGCAATCGTTCACAAGCGGTTTTCTGTGAGGCCGTAGTATCGCACCGGTCGAGCCAGCCCATTCGTGTCTAAGCATGATAAACCGTGAAATACGTCTATTAATTGATTGACTGTTGACGACACGCGTTTTTTTTTATTGAAAAATAAGTTTTTGTCACTCAGAGACAAAAAGTATACATAATTGTATACCCTAATATATAAATCCAATAATTTAAGTTATCGACACTATCATTAATGCTTTGATTGGTTTAAGTAAAAAACTTATAAGATATGCAGTTTCGTGCATCAATATTTAATTTGATTGGGTAATATTCAAAACCCTGAAATTGGAATAGCCAGTTATTGTAGTTTTAAAGTACGAAAACATTGGAATTCAAAACTTGAGGCAGTTACCTGTATTTAATAGAAGTAGTTGTTACTTCTTTATTGATTTACTTACAGACGAGTACAGCATGGCAAATGTGACCTATTTGCACAAGTGCACAAAATATTTGATTATTATTTTAAATGTGAACTCAAACATTGATTGATTGATGATTTGACAATAGCTTAGTGTAACGACTCGACAATATATTACGAATAACTGGGAGAACCCTCTTTTTTAATTACTAAAAATACGATGTGGGCTTTAAACAAAATTAGCAGACAAATTCAAATCTAGTTTGGTTGAATTCTGAATGTAACTCCATATTTTTTTTCTTGCAATCAAAATATGAAAGGTTAAGTCAATCAGACGATTATCGAATTACTCAAATGTTCTTTTATTCGAATTATAATAATTTGGCTCTGTGTTAGTCCATTCTTTTTGTAATAATCGACTAAAACACTGTTGTTCAAAACGTTTATATCGTTTTAAAAAGTAAATTGTGATTGATAGATGTAATTTTGTACACAATATCGTGATCCTTATGTCTCACGCGTGCATTTGGTTGAGCTATACTTATTTTTTGGGAATAAATTCATAAAATGTTTCAGAGGGTGCATTAGAGTTAGAATGTGTATGGCACTTCTGGTAAAACAACTGCAATTATAGAAGTTAGAGATTGCTGTTTTTGTTTGTTTTATGCCAGTACGTTGGCAAAAATGTATACGGCATGCCTTCTACGAAGAAGCCAAAATACGTGTGCAATTCGAGAGGACTCGGATGCAAAGGAACAAAAAAAAATACCAGTGCCATTAACTGACTTTTTAAGGATGGTTCACAAAATAGATCGTATACCAATCTTATACCTTGTCTTGAAATACATATTTGTTTGTTATACAATAATAAAATACCATTAAAAATATATGTAGTTTTTTTATTCAAATGATCTTTATTGACTTTAATTCAGGCGTTTACACGTTGAGGTATGTTTTCAATAGAAACAGGCACTCTCTTCATAGGAAAATTCTTCACTGTCAAACTTAAAAATTGTTTTCGGGACTCTAAATTACCATGGCGTTTAGAGCATGCAATATCCTCTATCTCCATAAATAATAATCCAGCGGATTAAGATCGGGACTAGATGTCCACCAGTCTTCAGTTCTGATGAAGTCAGAAACGTTCGTTTCCAACCGAGCCGAGCCGAGTAGACCGAGCTTTATGACCCGGTGCTGAGTCTTGCTGAAAGGACCATTCTTGGTTAACGAACATCTTGTTTTTAAGATTCTTATCCACCTATTCTAGAATCATACCCTGATACACTTGTGCCTCCTTTGTCACAAACAGAGGAGGTTTTATTATACCTATCAATAGTTCTAAACACAAACATTCGACTAATACCAACGGATGGAGAGTTTCAAAAATTGCATTTGGCTCCATACCTATTTTGTATAATGCTATCACAACAATTCAGTTAATTTTGTCATCCCACTATTTTTGTATCTAACATCACTTCTAATATCACACACAAAAATGAGAAAACACAATGGATATTCATATAAAAATTATAGATTCCAAATTCAAATGTAATATTTTGCTTTTATATTATAGTCTGGCCATAAATACTGTTACAATAAAAAAATATAACAGTATTTAGGGTCTGACTAAGCATAGTCATAAATTATAGATGAGGTCAGCGATTACTCATTAAACGATGGTAAGTTGGACTACGGGTCGAAATATAAAAAGTATATAAACTAAAAAAAACAATTAATTTATTTAATTACTTGTGCTTTTCTCTGTTACTTAACTTTATACTGAATGGTAAAAAAACTAAAATAGTATAATAGAAACATCACCCGAAGGAAGGATAGCAGTGGACGAAAATAGGCGATTCGGTTTCCTGTATCGAAGATTCACCCCTTTACGATTAAAATTATTATTTCTTAAATGTGACTTAAATTGCACTTAAAGAGGAACGGGTGTTTCTCCAGTATAAAGGGAGGATTCTTCAACCAGGTGAGGTGATCGCGTTCCAACGTTTAATGTTTGTTTATTATCGCGATTCAGGATCGTATTACGTCATTAGAGTAGTTGCTGTGTTCAGTTTGTATTCGCTAGATGTTGCAGATACATATAAGTTTTGTTGCATGTGGAGGTAGCCACACATTTTATACGTATGGAACTATATATATAGGAAAACTATACATATACGTATGTAATGATAATTACTATTAAATCTTTATCTATTAATTTCATACCTTAAGAGATGAAATATTCTCTGCAACTTTAAATGTGAACACACAAATAAAACAGTCTTTCAAAACCCAAAACAGGATTTTGAAGTCGGTTATACAGAGAAGATATTTTATGTAATCTCTCGTACACCACTTACAAAAACAATAAAAAGCCAACATCTATTGCTATTTATTCCATGATGGTTTTGTTTTTAATCGTCTACAAAAAGTAGGAGGCTCTATGTTCAATTTTTTTTTACTCGAAAGAGTATATCCTGCGATTGTCCCATTGTAATCAACTCATGAGATACGAGATAAAATTAGAAATAACTTTTTAATTGCAACGTTTTTATGATTTGGATAGGCGCATTGAAGGTAGGTATTAATTTATATAATTATATACCCAAATGTTTGTGTTTTGGAATCGATAAACCTGCCGCTACTCCCTTTAAAGTCTCCCTCCTCTTGACTGCACATTAAAAGCCCAAATGTTACCTCTAATGCGATAACATAATATCATGACTATCATAAACATAATCTGGTACAAAAACAACACCGTTCAACCTCATTATGTGCCACAAAAAGCTGGTATTTTAATGTTCCACTAAGTATAGGGTCGGACCTCGTCACCACGTGGCGTACACCTGAATAAAATAACATCTCCGTTTTATCCTCCATATATTCTACGGTTAAAATTTTAGATACATTTAAGCTTGCTTCAAATTCTGAATATATATATCTGTGTACGTACTAGCTACACCCGTCATGCTAAACTTCTGGACACAAACATGCCTATAAGAAGACAAGTAATCCCACCACTACTTCTCTTATTTCGACAGGAATACGGATATACCTATATCCTTGATATAATTAAATTAAATTTACTTATTTACGCTAACAGGGATTGCATTGTTGTCATTTAATCCATAATAATCAATTTCAAATATCCCTCCCCAGCAGTGTCAACTACGTTTATGTTCACTGCTGCCCTCCTAAAGGTCACATCGTGATTATAAATAGCCTAAAGTCTTTCTCAATAAACGGTTTATCTAATGCATTTTTTTTTCAAATCGCATTAGTAGTTTCTGAGTATTACTGGATTGTTTATACATTTGGTTTGACAGTAAGCAATATATAGGTTTTAAAACAATGTATGCATCTCTTTTTGACGAGAACAGCAGTGAGTGAGTTATCAACCGCATTGAGATTTGCGAGAAGTTCAAGGTATATAGTTATATTTTCAGCGAAGTTCTGGCCGCACTACTGAAGCGTACGAGTACTTAGTAGTAGGTACTCCTAGTTTATTTGTAAGTCTAAAACCTTTAACTAGAAATGATGAGATCCATAATTATTGGACTTTAAAAAAGTACACAACTGACTTCAATGCGTCTATTAAAAAAATTAAGACTTATATGGTTCTCTCATTGATGCCATTGTCCGAACCTAACCCTACTCTCATCTAACTACCGTTTAAGTACATCCTTATCAATAAAAAAGAATCATCGAAATCGGTTGGCGTTTTATTGAGTTATTCGTCCATTTGTCGCGCACAAACTTAATGCTTTAAGACCTATATGGTTATCTGATGGATTCCATTGTCAGAACTGGACCAAATTGAAGTGGGACCACACGGGAAGCAGCATTCAAATAAAAAAAAACATTAAAATCGTTTCAGCCAGTCGAAAAATCTGAGGAAACAAACATATAAAATAAAAATACATACAGTCGAATTGAGAACCTCCTCCTTTTTGAGGTCGGTTGAAAATTTAAATAAAATCAAATAGGATGGAGGTTTGAATCATTGCGACTACCATATTCCACAAGTTAGTAGGTACAATGACAGTCGAGTTTTTATTTTTTAATTCTCAAAGTGTACGAAATAATTTTGACCTGATTCGATAAAGCACATAACACAATTTAAATCCTATTTACAATTACGAACCATTAACAATTTAGCCCGTCGGATTACCGCGGTGTATTCGACCCGGGACAATTTGGTCCGATCTCTAAGACAATATAATTTGACTGATTGATTGCCCGGCCGTCGTGCGCGCACGCAACACAACAGAATTTAGAATTTCGAAAATTTCAATGTAATTGTTGTTTAATGTGAGATGTTCTGGAAAAAGCGAGACGTAAATATAAAATGTAGATACTTTCTCGCTCTTTGCTAAAGACGAAATGGCTAAGAGATTTACCAAGGCCTAGGCATGCCTCAGAAGGCAAGGCGTTGTTTTCGTTGAAAACCCTCACCTACAACACTTCACAGTAGCTAACTGTAGTGTGATATGAATAAAACCTGATTCAATTGCCTCGGAATCGGAAGCCTCTTATACCCTAAGAAAGAATTGCCTGCCTTATTTATTGACCAGTACACCTTTAAGAAAAGAGCGTACTCCTACCTAAAAGGCCTTCAACGCACTTGTAACTCTTGAGTCGCGCGGCGGCGGTAGTCACTTTCCATCAAATGACCCATGTGCTCGTTTGCCCCCTATCCCTTAGAAAAAATCAGCTATCTACCACTTCATTAAAATGTGGTGATGCATAGTTACGAAGTATTTCTACAACCTAAACAAAATAACACAGTAAAAAAATATACGGGTAGTCTTTGGGGGCTGCCGATAGAGGTGAAAACTAAGTAATTTATGAATTCTATCGTCGAGCTTAAAGATTATACGCCACGACCTCTGGCTTAACAATCAAGGTCACTAGCCACTAGACCAGCAGGCTGGTCAATTATGTATATATATCATAAATACCTACTTACATTAAAAAAAAACAAAATTACTACCACTAGTACTATTCTTGGTTGTTGTATTTTTTTTTTGTTGAAGTGATTTCTGTGTCGCGGAGGACTTTACCAACATTGGCCTAATGATTAGCGATCCTGACTGCTATACCCCAGGGTCGGTGGTTCGATTTCCACCCAGAACCAATAATTATGGGATAAACATGTTCATTTATTCTGTGTCTGGGTGTAAGTTATCTATTATGGGTATGCATTTATAAGTATGTAAGCATGTTTATCAGCTGTCTGTTTACCATAGTACAAGCTCTGCAGTTTCTATTTCTACCCGTGGGTGTCGCAAAAGGCGACTAAGGGATCGGACTGTTATCTTTCAGACAGTATGTATACAGCCACACAGTGGCCGGATTACGACTATCCGCAATAGGTTTACTCCCTATTACGTAAGTGGGACTACATTATGGCTGGCCCTAGAGACGCATCTGCCTACTCCTTCGGAAGAATAGGCGTGAGTGTCCGATAAAACATCTTGTTTAAAAACTTTTCTGTTCTCTGTCTTTCTGTTCTGTGCGATAAATGATCTTTATTTTGTAAATTTGTTATAACAACACTTTTACACGTCAATATATATTTTTTTGTCAGTTTAAGGTAGATGAGGCCGGTGTTTCCTAGCTGACTACCATGAGAAGAAACACATAAAAAAAAAAGTCTGTTTTAAAGTCCATACAGATGTACTGGTCAAAACATATGAGAACCATGCACGCTAACGTCTGAAATGAGCTTTTGAAGAAAGCACCACGCTTATTTGAGTGGACCCGTCCAAACAGTGCAAGCATTTGTCAGTTATCGTGTAGCTCAACTTAGAACTTTAAGGAGCTCAGGGAACCGACGAACAGTACCAAAGCAAGGACATTTGGGTAGGCCGCAAAAGTACTCAAACAGTGAGACATCGTTAAAAAACGAAATTACTGGAAAAAAGGAGAAAAGAAGAAAAAAAAAGAAATAACCTACATAGTCCTCACATTTACAATAAATACTCAATAATTAAATTTTTAAATTTGAATAAAAAAATATTATACTTAACAAAGTAAGTATTCATGTCAAAAAGTAAAATATAAAATGTCAATGTGTATAAAAAAAAGCAAAAAGTATAAACGAAAAACATAAGCGAAAAACAAAGGCTCATGTACATTAATGAAGCAGCTCATTCCCAAGCCTTTTTATACTCAATGTAATCTTTAATTGTGTTAAAAGCTTTCTGACTTCGTTTTTTTTTTGATAAATAATTTAAATTTATTATTGCTTAGTTCTTGTATTTGGCTAGGAAGCTTATTATAGAAATGTATACTTTGGCATCTAAACGAACCATCTATTTTCTTGAGCCTGGTTTTAGGAACAACCATTTTGTTTTTGTATATTAAGATATTACTTGACAATTCTTATTGCGTCACTAAAAAGCCCATTTCCGTGTTATAATATAATTATTTTTATATTATCAGATAACAAAAACTGCTACAAATCTTCTTCTAAAGTTCAATCTTTAAAATTATGAAATAACCCATTTAAGTAAAATGGAATCGTTGAAATATGGCCTCAATTTAAACGTATTGGGTTCACAAGATTGATTGATGGCAAACGCAGGTAGTATATTCATGTATGCGAGATCTACATGATCACTGATTTATTGTCTGTGGTTCTATACTAATTGCAAACAATTTAAAATACCTAAAATAGTTCATCAATGAAGTGTATTAGTATACGGTCTTTTTATGGCATCGAAGAGCAAACGAGCAGACGGGTCATCTGATGACAAGAGGCACCTCGCCGCCCATAGACACCTCTAACTGAAGAGTCAAAAGCTGCCCGCCTTTAAGAACTACACTAGATTGAAAAATGTTACGAGATCATAAAAGAATGTAGATATTCATAAAAACTGTGGGTTCTATTCCCGTGGTCCACAAATTGTTGTCGTTTGTCGCTACAATAATTGTTGTTATGCAGACTATTATTGTAATTGGTTACTGTCACGTAAGGATCATATTTTTTGTGAACATACGTCTGTGGCAATACTGTAAAAAACATATTTAATATTTAATATTTTTGAGTTTATGTATGTATATATGTATATCTCGGAATATTTATATCAAATGTCAGTGCTATTATTTATTTATTTTTTTTTCCCTACAATGGCTCCATCGTTTATCGATGATTTTGCCAACGTCAAGGTGGAAAGTAAAGTGCTATTATTAAGACTATAAGGGAAAGTTGTGCTTTTGGCTGTCATCAGTGCCGCACTACGAAAAAAAAACAACATATTTCCCATTCACCGGTAGGTATGGGAGAGATTTTATAATGCTTACCTTGCATTAACAATATTAATAAGTACCTACCAGATTGCTCCATATCTTATATGGAAATTATAGGTTAAAAATCCCTTACGGGCTATATAATTTTGACGCATATATGCAGTTTTTTATTGTCTATGATATTTAAACTTAAGTAATAAGGAAGGGGAATGTTCATATTGCATATCGCTTGGTTTGCCGTGATATCGATTATGGTAATTCGATATTAGAATTCGAACAGGTGCAACAGACCGCACTGAGAAAAGGGATTACAGAGTTTGCTGGTTTATTTAATAAATTCTAATTGCATTGTTATGCACGTTTTGTAAATAGTGAAAATACGATTAACTGTTTGTTCTTATCTTTACGATACAGGCTTGACTATGTGTATGTATGTATGTACTTTATGTGTATTTAGAAAGTACAGTATGTTGTTTTTTTTTTTATAATATTCAAGTAGATGAGAACATTGGGAAAAACCTCAATGAATGTGATATCTCCAGAAATAAAAACATTTGCTTTTTGTCAATTGGTATGCTAATAAGATCTAATAACACACGTCACATTATATAATAGGTTCGAAGTAAGTTCTTTTTAATAAATGGTTTTCTTTGTGAAAAATATAGTACTTATGAAGTACACATTAAATTCTCACAAAAGTTAAGATCATTTAAATTTCTAAATTTGTCTTAACTATTAAGCTCTATAACCATCAATCATTTAGAGAAAGTGCGTTAAGAGTGTGAAATGCTCAATGTAGTTTTTATATGTCTATTTTTCTACTAAAAATCTTGGCTATTATTTAATTATAAAGTATATAGTTATTAATAACAACATACTTTATAATTAAGCTCCGTTTACAAGCATTTACAAGCATTTAGCTGGGGGCTGACTTTAGCATTTTTAATATTAGTTAGTTCGGCAACAGAAAATATTGCATCACACATAGATCGACTGGCAGAGAATGCTTTAAAAAGTTTATATATAAATAAATAAATATTGTTGGTTCCTACAACATGACACTGCAATCTCCTCCACCCCATGTTTCAGTACTTACTTTGTTAAAAAATCAAAGCTTCTTCCCTCCATCCCTTTTAACAGGCCCTTTGAGTTCAAGTTATTGTATGAGATCTTTGAGAGCTTTGAAGAAAGTTTTCATACTATGCTGATGTAACAGAAACCTAAGTGTTGAATACATTTAATTGAAAGTTATTTAAAGCCCACTAACTAACAAAACTTCTTATTTTGTTTAGAAAAGTTTGAAATAGTTTTATTTGATTTTAATCAAACATGAGCATGAGCATAACAAACATGAGCATGATTTACTCGAATTAGGTTTTATAATTCTTTATATTAAAATAGTAAATTACTAAGACATCAAAAGTCCCAAAATCGTTTTAAATTATGAATCGAATGCGATTTCAAGCATCGATTCTCACCCCCGAACCGTTGCGTGAGGCAAATCGCATCACGCATATGAGTTTCGAAAGCGTTCGAAATTCAAATTTGAATTGAACTGGCAGGTGGCGCGTGCTCTGTGGATTTCGTGTGAAATTGTATATGCAAAATTTTACAATACGAGCACTAATATATTCTTGGGATTTGAACTTTCATTTTTAGATACAATCCTCTAAAAAATTATTTTATATGTACATTTATAAAGTTTCATATGCCATTATTATCGAGTTCTCTCACAATTTCTTTTACACGACGAACTTACAAATATTAAACATGAAGTATACCTCGCTTTTCCAGTGGTTCTCCTTCCTTCATTTCTTAAATTAAATTTATAAATGTCGGTATAACTTTGTAATTCTTATAAGAAATTGATTGGAAAAACCATACACCAATACAAAACGATTACCTAAATATTACATTGTGGTTTGTTAAAATTAAATAAATAAACTTAGTGTGAAAACAAGTTCAAAAATAAAATAAAAATAATGGGCCACTGCTGCTTACCTAACATTTGAACCGTAAAATTACATTATCATGCCAACCTTTTTGAAATAACGGATACACGTGTTATAAAAACCGTACTTACTCAGTTACGGTATCATAACTAGTGGTGTGCCCTTCAAGAATCGTAACAATGTGCGCACGGCCACTAGTAGAGCCACGCGGCAACCATTAGAGCCCGAATAAAAAACGCTAGGCTATTGTTTGACACGCGTCGACACTTGATACCTCTACTTTATTAATTTTGGCAGCTTATTGCATTAGCTTGTTAGTTAAGTTGATTACCGTGAGTATATTTTGATTGCAAAGACAGTGTATATAATTGTAGCCGTCTGGTTACGTGGTTAAGAAAGAAAGAAATTTGGATGGACACTCAGCATGCACTGAGATGGGCATAATCCACCCCAGTATTGATTTTCAGTGCCAACCACGAGTGTCACTTGACGTCGTTGGGTGACATTAGCCGACTATATCTATTGAATGCAATAATACTGTTCTCCGCACATGGAATACTGTTCTCATATAGAGGTGCACCCCAGTACCAGCTTCTCCCTCTTGACCGCATGCAACGGAGAGCGACTCGCATCATCGACTGCCAAGATATTTCTGATCGGCTTAATATCTTGGCGTTACGTAGAGATGTAGCTTCACTCTGCATCCTCTATCGCTTGTATCATGGGGAGTATTCCGAGGAATTGTTCGGACTTATACCGGCCGCAGGTTTCCGCCATCGTCCTACGCGACAAAATATTCATCCCCATCACCTCGATGATTGGCACTCTACCACTGTGGGCTCCTCAAGACGCTTTTTGCCTCACACAACCAGCCTATGAAACAAATTGTCGCCTGCCGTATTTTGAGTTGCGGATGTCCATAGGCGGAGGTAGTCACTTACCATCAGGTGACCGGTCTACTCGTTTGTCCACTATCGCATAAAAAAAATTGGCTTATCAATTAAAACAAAGAAGTAAAAAACAAAGAGAGTACAGTGCTACATCTATATGAGTATAATATATGTATATAAAAATGAACCCCTGTTTCTACTAACACGCTATAACTCGAGAACGGCTTTACCATTCATCTTTTTGTTTATGTTTTCTAATACTTTTTAGAAGATTCTTACTAAACTTTGAAAATTTAGGAAACCTTAACGACTACCTTTATTATAGATTGTTTTAATTTAACCTTAGCCCAAGCGTTATATACCTACTCTTTGCTAAGCACGTTTCTAATAATTCTAGCGTAGCGTTATATTCTCTTTGCGTTAACGTTACGTAAGTCTATTACAATTTGGTTGACAAAAAGTGGGAGTTCGAGACATCTCTGTGTAACTCTTTGAGGATGTACTAATGAGTGAATGTATTACAGGACCTATCACAGAAACATTTCAAGTAGGAATTACGATATCAATGCTGCAGTTTATTTCAAATATAAATAATTGACTGAATGATTTATATTACCAGAATGCTCAAAGAATGTTATGTTTTTCGAGTGTTTGTATGTATGATGTTTGTAGATACACCCTAGAGCCTACACGGCTTGAGGAACTTGGAAATGGCTGATATCATTTAAAGCGTCTTAATAGTGGAAATGACAGAAGGTATAAAGTACTAACAGTTAGAGATAACCTCAGAAAAAAAGTAAAATGAATTTTACATACATACATATATAAGCTCCATCTGTATAGATGTGGTAGGCAGAGGTGTATTAAAGACCCACATTTTTTCAATAGGAATTTGATCCCACTAACGTAATAAGGGGCAAGCCTATTGCCGTCAACCGGGCACTGTACGACTGTATACTAATTATCTGATAGATAGCAGTAACACTCAGGCTCTAGGGCGTGGCTAAAAACATCTTACATACACACTCTCGAAAAAATAATCCTCTTTGTCTGAGCAGTAGGGTAAAAATCATTCAGTCAATGTTAAATAATTAAACATGCTAAAAATGAAAATATTACTATTTCTCCCTCTCTTCTGCACAGAAGGGCCTTCATAGGTTTTTATCTGGTCGGTAACAATCCAAATTGTTTAATACATGATGCGTTAAATACTTGTTTTTTGTATGCGATAGGGGGCAAACGAGCAGACGGGTAACCTGATGGTAAGTGACTACCGCCGCTCATGGACACCCGCAACTCAAGGGTCACAAGTGCGCTGCCGGCCTTTTAGGTAGGAGTACGCTCTTTTCTTGAAGGTTTGAAGATCGTATCGGTTCGGAAATACGGCAGGTGACAATGTGTTCCATAAGCTGGTTGTGCGAGGCAAAAAGCTTCTGGAGAAGCGCACAGTGGTGGAGTGCCAATCGTCCAGGTGATGGGGATGGATATTTTGTCGCGTAGGACGATGGCGGAAACCAGCAGCCGGTATAAGTCCGAACAATTCCTCTGCACACTCCCCATGATACAAGCGATAGAGGATGCAGAGTTTACAGCCTTAGGAATGTAAAATTGTAAAATTAAACGACTTTGGCTCTACTTCTATCCGTGTAGGCGCTATACAGCAGGTAGTAGGACATACATTGTCATTAGGAGCATGCTTGATAAAGTTACTAAGTTGCTAAGCCAAAGGTCGTGGGTTAATTCCCACCCAGTACAAATATTTTTGTGATGAGCACAAGTACTTGTTCTGTGTCAAGTTGTGATTTATAGATAATATGTATGTATTTAGAAATATATAAGTATGTTTAAGCAGTATTACATTACAGGTTATTATAGTACAAACTCTGATTAGATGGCCGTGTGTATCTGAAGTTATTATTATTATTACTAATCTATATATATAAGTGATTTCCACCGATATATATATATATATATAGATACTCGTCACGATATCTCTGGAACCATAAGGCGTAGAGACTTGAAATTTTGTAGGAATATTCCTTTCGCAGAGTAGAAGTCAGCTAAGAACGGATTTTACGAAATTCCACCCATAAGGGGTGTTGCGGGGGTGTCAACAGGTGTGCTAGTTAAATATATATATATATGTATATATATATAAGACCCTACAAAAATATTGAAGCCGTGATAACGACATTTTTCAAATAAATGTATGCTCAGTGTCACTAGAGATAATGAAAGGGTTCTAACAATACCTCCCAGGTACATTCAAATCTGTTCAGTCACTTAGAAATTGAGATGGAATAAACAAACTTACATACATACTTGAATTCTAATACATTACTCTCCATTTTGGTAATCGGAGTAAACTAAAACAAGCGTATCTATGAGTTTATTATTAACGTTATATTTCCACCATGGTCGTATGCAAATGTTCCGCGTAATGGGTGCTAAGTGTTCCCGAGCAGGATAATATTGTGATTAACGTTCACGATACGAATACTGATAAAAACTGCATTTCTCTCCCACAATATCCTATCTTTATAATGTATGATCTACATTTTACAGTTCCCAGTCAAAGCTGGAGAAACTACTAAATTAAGAAGTTTTATTTCCTACTAGCTTATGTCCGCGGCTTCATCACTTCAGCCGTTTAGCAGCGAAAGACTAACAGACAGATAAAAAGGTGCAACTACTTTCACATTTCCAATATAATTTAATTTTTTTTAGAGTGATTTTCGTTCTATTATGTAGTATAACAAACATAACAATATTTGTTTAAATTAACCTAAATATTTCCAAAGATCAAAAAGAGGTTCACGGTGGAGTAGTACATGACCAGCCCGTCTCTTCCCGTGGGTATCTAGGGATCGGACTGTTATCTATCAGACAGTATGTATACAGTCCTACAGTGCCCGGTTGAAGGCAATAGACTTGGCCCCTATTACGTTAATGGGACCAAGTTCTAATTGGCGTAATGCTGGTGTTTAGTAAACCTCTATACACCTCACCTACGGACGTCAGCGTATGTATGTATGTATGTAAGATGAGAAGGAATGTTAAATTGTACGGTGTACGGTAAATGGTTTTCAAAGGCCTAAACAGGACCCTATTACTAAGACTCCGCTGTCCGTCTATCCGTCTGTCCGTCTGTCACCAGGCCGTATCTCATAAACCGTCATAGTTAGACAGTTGAAATTCTCACAGCTGATGTAGTTATGTTGCTGCTATAACAACAAATACTAAAAAAAAATAATAAAGTAAATATTTAAGGGGCTCCCATACAACAAACGTGATTTTTTTGCTCGTTTTTACTCGATATTGATAACGGCAACAGTTAGAGGCTTGAAATATTTACAGAATATTTAATTAAATATTCACTTTAAACATAAATAGTTAAATTAAAATAAAACAAATATTTAAGGGGGCTCCCATATAACATATGTTTTTTTTTGTCGTTTTTATAGATAATGGTACGGAACCCTTCGAGCGCGTGTCCGACTCGCACTTGGCCGGTTTTTTAATTTTTGCAAAAAAAAACTGTTAAGTTTTGAAAGTTAGATAGCAGTTGAACAACGTTAGAGTGGCCAATAACCTTATCAATAAAGTCCTTGTACCTCCTCTTAAACGCGCAATGAGAGCTTCCTAGTAGCAGTGTATTTAGCAACCTCTCTACATCAAAACTCCCGACCGAAGCATTTGATGTCCTTCGTATCTACTTTTGATTTAGGGATCATCAAAATCCCAAAAATCAAAAGTAGGTTCGAAGGACATCAAATGCTCGATCCTCTGTAATAGGTACTCCTGTTAAAACACACCCAATTTAATAATCCCTGTCTAGAAAACAGAAGCTTCGTTTACTTAAAAAATCTAACGCATATTGTCGTCATTAAACTCAAGTGGTACAATGGGCTCCTGTATGCTAACAAGTAGGTGAGCAAAGACAAAGGAGTCACGCTGCGACGCACGCCTCCCGCGGCGAGTGGCGGCGTCCGCGCATGCAGCGACCCGCAGAGCTGTCACCGAGGTGTATGCAGTTGATAATTGATTGAGGGCTGGTTGATGAGAGAGTTTAAAGGATATGTTTTTTTAGGTTCGTAATATATATAAATATAAGCTTCGTTTTGAGAGTGACTTCCGTCTGACGGAATTGACTCTCAAATCTAACCGGAACTGAAGTTGTGAAGTTTATTAAGTCCTGTAACTCATATCTGAATTCTCTGACGCGGACAGAAGAAAAAAAAATCCCTTGAAACTACATATTTTTAATTAAATAGATAGATATTAGTAAGTTTTAAGTACATTAAATGTTTATCAAAACTCTACATAAAACCAGTCATTACTAAGCTCTTCATTACATTCGAACATTGTTATTAAAACCACAAATAAATCCTCTATGACGTAAGGGACGTTCCAAATAGGCGCTTACACATCGTTCTACAGTCTATGCCCAATCCTGTCATTACTTAGATTTGTGGGACGTAGATAAAAAATAAGGTGATTATAGAGGCCATCTGTATATGAGGGTCTGTGACGGCGATCCCTTTGTGTTTTTTTTTATTTTTATTCCGTAGTTTTGTTATATTATGATGATGTTTTGTTTTTGTGGTGCTTCGAGACTTTCTGGCGCAGTTCTAATTGATTTTTGAGTGGAGAATATTGTGTCATTTTAAATGCGAAAACGTGCTGAATTAACACAAAAGGAGGTGCAAGTCCTTTGGTGGAACAGCTTCAGCTGTAAAACAAATTGTATATATATAGACATGTGACAGATGTTAGTGACATGATATCTCCTTATCACGGCTCATTTTATGAAAAAAAAACATGATTTAATTTTTTGGAGGTGAAGTGGATGGGAAACCTGCTAAAGTTGTTTTGAGTTTTATATTATAGGTTCTGACATGCCCTGGCTATACATATAATGATTACTGAATTGAAAAATATATAAAGAATAAATTTTAATTCATGGATTCTGCATCCATTAGTATCCGTCGAATACTTCATAGCGCATGTAAAAAAGAAAAACTAGATCCACAATACCAACAGTATAAACACTAAACGCTGACTATCATAACAAATAAACGTAACGTCGCACAATACACACACACACACACACACATGTATACACATTCTCTTAAAACCTAACACACCCCCTACACATTCACTAAACCCCAAACAATATTCAAAAAAAGAAGCTCATATTCTAAAAAAGGTTATAGAAGAAAAAAGGGTGTTTTCATGAGCGGACCGCGGTCGTCGGTGCGGGGTGACCGGACCGGTGAAATGGTGTATGGGCGGCAAGGCTGGTCATTTATCGTGACGCCCGCGGGCGCCGTACCTACTGCCCGCTAGTACACTATTGCATTGTGAGGTGACCACACTAACGAGCTATTCGTGAATTTGAAGATAGATTTTTTCCAATAGTATGTACACAGTCCATGTAGTGTCCGGTTGGAGGCATCTTGCCCCTATTACGTGAGTGGGACCTAATTTTGATAGTCAAAAATTAGGCGTTTTATTGACGTCTCTGCTTACCCCTTCGGGAATAGATCAGATCACATTATTAATAACCTTATGATGTGACGCTCGGTTCAGTCGTTAAATCTGAAAGTGTAACAAAGAAACACATTCTTCTCATTTGTAATATTAGTCTTTATAACGTATAAGTCAATAGCAATGTGTCATTGTCTTTAAGATTTCTGGATTATTTTGGTCACCCTATGCGACACTATTACGTTTCTTGGTAACGTGAACGTAAACTGTAACTCTGATATTTACATAAATATATAACGGATTCAACTGTTGTGAAATTATCGGCCCTTTAGTAGCTAAAGTAGTAAACAGCTAGTGATGTAGCCATTTTTATGAAGATTTAGTAGCATAGGTCAACGATTACTACTAACCTATCTTGTTAATCTCTACAGTTACGCTAAATGCGTGTGTTCGGTATGGATAGGTAGGGGTTATTATACAAAATCTTTTCAATAAAGAATATGAAGTCTTAATGACAATGTTAACTAGGAATACTTCAGATTCGGTCGTTTAACATTCAAAAAAATTTATGGTTATGATTTTTCACGTCGATCGTCTAAGGCTAGGCCCAGTCCAAATTGACGGCAACAGACTTGCCCTATAAAATTAGTAGGAATAAAAAGGACGTCCTGGACTCTTAAAAGATTCGGCCAATGTATGCATTTCCTTTCAAAGTTATAGGTGTTCCTGGAGGAATCCTATTAGGGCCCGTTAGCTTCGGTGGACTCTGCAGGGATTTTTACACGAAAAAAAAAAGGTAATTGGTAAAACGTGTATGCTGCATTTTTGGCGTCTGCTTGCTCCTTAGAGATTACAGCAAACGAGAGCGTCCTTATGGACATACATATATTTTTGGACACTAAGCAAAAAAAAAACTCATTTAGTTCACTCGCTGAATACTCTTAGATTACACAGTACAATCAATCTACGTATTAAAAATTCTATCAATTTGTAACAATACTTACAATGCATGTAATTATTGTTCTTTGAATACCATCAGATGACTTTATTATAGGTTGTAAATCATCTCTTATTGAACAACAGCACCTGCCCGCGGCTCTACACCCACATTTATAGTATATATATAAATGACAAAGGTTCTTAGGGCATCCAAACTAATAATACAAATATTAAATAAGTTTATTGCAATGCTTTGATAAGAACAGAGGCTAGCTTTCAGCCAGAAAGAGAGAGAGAATATTTTTAAAAACGTGTCTCAAATCCGCGAAGAGCTTGTATGTACTCAAATTAAACAAGGTCAATAAAAAATATGAGAGAAGATTTTTATTTACTCGACAATAATAACAACTCCGATTCTCGCTCAGTTCAAATATTTGCCTGAGAAATTTAATGTTGAAATAAACGAATACTCAATTAATTAACCTATTCACTACTGATCATAGGCCTCTCCCAATATGTGCCTTAGCACCCGTTCTTCGCCTACAACATCCAGTGTATCCCAGCAACATTTGTCAATTCTTCATTCATCTTCCTGGAGACCTACCGTTTACAGATTCGCGGTCTCACTCTTGGACACATTTGTTCTTAAATCAAATTTCATAATAGTTTTAATTTTATCTTTGCATATTCATAATTCGAAGTTTCACAATAATCCGTGGAGAACATCCGTTGCGTAGAGGCGGGCAGATTTAAGCTGTGTAGGGGGGGATGTTGCGCGGGCGCAGCCGTGATGACCGCGGGCGGCACTCCGCTTGCGTTCTGCCACTTCGGTAACTGTATGCCACGGGTATGAACATAGACTAGATAGCATATAGATATGCATCATCATCGTCATTCAGCCTATCGCTGTCCGCTGCTGGACATAGGCCTCTCACAACGTACGCCATAGCACCCGGTCCTGTCACATCCAGTCTATTTATAATAGATATTCCGTGTAACATAATCTAAGAAGGTTATAGAATACAAAACAGGCAGAACAGAAGTACCTGAAACTGGCTGACTTGTATAAAAGGGTTTAATGAAAGTACTCGACACTAAAAAAGATCCTTCTTTACTCTTAGGGAGTGCCACAGCTAACCATTTTGAAGAATATACTTTCTAGTTGCATTTCGTCGCTTGATTGTAGTCCAACAACTAACCACCGGGCCGATGATGTACAATATTGGTTGATTAAAAATGCATTGTATTACCATCTTTAATATAAATATTTTTTACTGATTAGGCCGACACAAGAAAAAGATTATATCTAATTGTCGTAACTCGTATTACTTTTATTGTAAGAGATGAAAACGTAATAATAAAACTGGTGTATGATATATATGAGTAGCTACTAAACGAGTAAACAGTTCTTACAACAAGTCATACATATCGATTTGGCAAAGTAAATCTAGTCTCAACTCTGTCTTTAATCTATGGTCATAACTCGCTGCACTAAACCAAATACTACAACAAGTGCAATGTATCTGAAAATCTTATTACAAAGCAATAAGGTATAATATTGAGCGGTAACAATAAAGTGTTATAGTGGTTGAATGAATACTGTAGGCGTGATTTGAATGGCAGGTGCATAGTGAACGTATGTAGCGAAATGTCTTTATGTATTACCTACGTATATAAGTGGACAAATTATAGGAGAATTGTTCTTGAACAGGCGCTGGTTTGAAATGTAGGATATGGATATAATTGCTCTATAATATTAAGGTTTAGACTTGACTCAAGTCGACTCAAGTCTGTTGTTGTTTGTGAGTATGTTACACATATTTAATAAAAATTTACGCTGAAGGGGTTTTCAAAGTGACTGGCAATTTACTAACATATAATAAAATAATAATTTCTCCAACCACGGAAATATAATCTCAGACAAATATCCTATTTCTAGATTTTTAATGACAGGAGACTAACTTCATGAGATATTATTACACACTCCTATCCGTCTGTAGATAGCCTGGAACGGATTGCTTTTGTAAGAACGTTTTTACAATACACAATACATTGTGCCTTTAAATAAACGTATTTTTATTTTTGTTTCGGTTAGGAGCTCGTAGTTAACGGCATCATCCAGTTCGAGTTACATATAAAGTCTTGTAAAATCAGAAACATTTCTTAAAAACAAATCTCTTAAAATCTCCCAACCTGGACAAAAACATGGTAGCTGCATATAGGACACAAAAGAGAACTAAAAAACTTGATGAATGAGTTTTTGTGTGATCAAGACATTTGATCAGTCCCCCTACAAAACATTTATATATATGACAATTCATTACACGTCTGAGTACAATTGTGATGGAAAAGCAACGGCTTAATTTTTCTAAAATACATACCTTTAATAGATATTGTTACACGTGAAGTAACGTAACGTAACGTCGGACGCAACTTGCGTCGACGCCCGTGCGCCATCACATCTTCCAAATACAGCTGGGTGCGCTGCCGCTGCTGCTGCGTCCGGAGAAAACCTCAAACGGCGTACATACAGTAATTTAATTAGTAATTATATTAATGTTTTTGAGCCGTTTGGGGTGGAGACGCTAGGGTCATGAGGTCCGAATGATCGGTCCATTTATAAGAAACTAGCTAAACGACTGATCGACACTTCTCGTGACCAGAATTCTGGCCTTTTCCTTGGACAGTGGATAAGCGTTGAAATTCAACGTGGTAATGCTGGCAGCCTCCTGGGAATTTTATGTTGCATTTTTGTGAATAGTCTCTATTTTTATTTTATTATGTTTTTCTTTTTAGTTTATTCAAATGTAAATATTCCTATTTTCTTTTTAATTGTATTATATTATATATAATTGTAATATAGTGTAACTTATAACTTTAAAACTTGAAAAGATTTTAATTTAATTATGTTATTACAATATTCTATATTTTGTCTAATACTGTTGCCAGTTTAATTATAAAATTTCAAAGTTATGGTGTCTCCAAAGAAATATACATAAATCAGTCATGGATTCCAAAACCCAATAACATTTATTAAATATTCTATAACAGCACCTAATTGTAACACCTACATCGGTCACGATCTCCCACAGCCTAGTGGAGTAGAATGGGAAACTCTTCTTCATATTGTTGTGCCCTGTTAAAGGCTTAACACCTTATTACATAAGTGGAACTACATTGTGGTTGGCAAAATGTGACCTATAATATGTCATACAAACTCCTTCGGTGATATAGGCTGAGTGTACGTATTTACAGCTGATTGTACAGTCGACGTCATTTAATAATTCTAACAGTGGTAGAGCCATGCTTAGGCACAAATGGGCCGGCTCGACCGGTGGGATACCACGGCCTCACAGTAATCCGGTTGTGAAGTAACGCTTGTGTTGCATTACCCCGAAATGAGTGAGGTTTCCGGAGGCCCAACTCCGTACCCCTCTCCTATTTCCTATCTCCTCATCCCCAATCTTCTTTTGAAATGATCCAGTCGAACATTTAATATAGACAGATATAAGCATCTGATTTTAAGACTGTGAATTATTATGTGGAAATTATCGTTATACATGAGCACACTGACAGAATTAGACAACTTATGAGAAGTACTACTAAAGTAATGCATTACAAATGTTATAAATAAAAAACTCTAACAGTTACAACTGAACATTTTTTCACCCCTACCGATCAAAAACTTCAAAATAACTTCGTTACGGCTACACGCCAATTTGTTGGACATTACAATCCCTATATTAGCTCTTGTATTTTAATTTATTCACCCTTTTTGTCCCCAGAACTATATAAACAGCCGCTTAAAACACGACGCGATAAAGAACTCATTTACACGCTGTGTTAACCGCGAAATGGAACGTAAAAAGAACCTTTTCACAGACTTACATTTTCTGTTTATTATCTTTAAATCATTGCATTCTGACCTTTAATTATATAGTAATAGAGATTAACAAAAGTTGTCTTATTCGAAAACTATTCTAGGTATGTCTATAAAACAAGACCAATTTGAACAAATGTCGTCCATCGCGGTGAAATAATTGAGCTGTCAGATTTTGGAGGGAAAACATGTACAGTTTGTTTTGATTGGTGACTTTTCTCTATAGTAAAATTTCTTCTCAGTTACAAACAAAAAGTAGAAAGCTTTGTGATTAATATACTCGTAATACTTGACCAATTTGTAAAGCCACGATAATCAAATGATCGATCTAATTTTAATTGACCAATGGGTATTCTAGCTATCTAAAAAGAGATACATGCTTTCTTTCTTTCTTTCTTTCTTTCTTACATAAATACTAAAGTACCATGGAATATTCTAAAATATAGAAAATTCATAATAATAAGAAATAGGTGGGCTTCACGTGGGTGGCCACTTGCCAACTGGAGGCTCGTCTGCTGGTTTGTCTCCCTATTCCATAAAAGAATTTATAGATAGTTTATACTAACGACAATTTTTCTAACACATCTATAAAATATACACATCATAAAAATTAACTTTCATTGAATAAACCAAAACTTAAACAGCAGGAGAATGATGCTTCAGGCCATAGTTTAAGTCAAACTCATTCAATCATTTAGCAACTTCAACAATTTTTTGTTAATAATGATAAATGTTTACAATAGGTATTAATTCACGGTCTGTAATGAAGCTATCACTGTCGCACCCTAACGGAGGGGCCGAACTCATTTCGCGCCCAATTTGAGGTCGATTAAAAAACAAATTTCTATTAGAATTCATTCGAAATTTAAAAATATTATTGTTATTAAATTGTATTTTAACCATAGACTATCTACCTATCTAACAAATAAGAAAACAACAGCTAAACAAAACATTTATAAAGCTGCAACACTGTTACAATTAATCAGAATGTAGATTTGGGTCCCAAAGTGTCATAAAGTGCCCGATTGACGGCAATAGGCTTCCACCCTATTACGTTACAGGACTAAATTCTTATTGGCACAATGTAGGTGTTTTATACACCTCTGCCTATCACTTACGGGATACGGGGGTAAGCGTACGTATGTATGTAGATTAGTGTGCATATTTGAAAGAAACTTAGAAAAGATTAGAAAAGATAGAAAGTAAGATACATATTATAACGATAAGTAATAGTTTAAAATAAAAAACCATTTTTAT
Organism: Tyria jacobaeae; assembly: GCA_947561695.1. Classification (NCBI taxonomy): domain Eukaryota; kingdom Metazoa; phylum Arthropoda; class Insecta; order Lepidoptera; family Erebidae; genus Tyria; species Tyria jacobaeae. Next base: position 6,245,820 of record OX387230.1, on the reverse strand, counting down.
AAATGGCACCTACCTACATATCCCTCAAAATACCCTAGTACAATATAACTGAGGGCAACCCTTCTTGTGCCTCGCTGCACTGGCATATTGAAAACGTGCCTTTGATCTGTCACCGAGGCTGGTACAAACATGGCGCACGATGTCATATGGTTGACTTTTGTCTCTTTATAAGGGACTTGGTGTTCCCTGCAGTATCACAGTCGTTTATAAGTACTTACTGTTTTACTCAGGGTCGCAGTGTGATGTTTTATCTCAATAAATACTGTATCCAAAACGAAAACAACAAACTTTCGATTTATTAATATAGATTTTATAAAGAACATTAGTTTGAACTTTATTTTTGTAAGTGATGAAATTCTCTAATCTAGTTTCTATTACCTATGGATGAAGTGACTCATCTTTAAAAATATAAATCTATTACAAGATATTTTTCGTTCTAAAGTAAGTTTTTTTTAAATATACACATTTCAAATTACAACCTATTGTTTTAATTATATTTTCAGAAAACGGTTTAGAGTTAACAATGTTGATATAGAGGTTTCAATAGACGAATATCTCGTAGTTCAACTGACATAAAATTCAATATTAAAATGAAGAAATCTTATTGAATAAACTTACCACCAAGTACTACGTTTATAGTAGTTGCAATATTCAACAAAGATATTGATTTTCTTTTTCTTTCGTCTGAACTCTAAGAAAGAGACGTAGGTAATTATGAAAGAAAAATGTATGTACCAATAGTAAAAATAGGCATAACTTTTGCGTATTGATCCCTTTATGGGGCACTTCAATTACTGATAATTATTTACTAATATGTAGTAGTAAAAAAACATTTCACGCACACTCACTTAAATCACGAATGCTTACCAGGATATCAAAAACACAAACAGCTTGCCCGCCTGCTCTTCAAACATCACTCAAATATCTCGGCCCCCACAATTGACATCATTTGAACACGAGTTCGTGATCCCAGTTCACACATACGAGATGAATCAACAGAAAGCACCTAATTATTCCCTAAGGCTAACAAAAAATCTCACGAATATGACGAAAAACTCTCACGATGGAAACAATTCTTACTGTTTAACAATTTCACGAAATACGAAATTAAAATTTTCAAAATGTGAGGTAGTGTATTTAGTGTAGGCCTTAGGGAAGTCGTGGGTCTAGCTTCATGATGGCCCCGAGACAATGTGCAGGGCGCAATTAGGTGCAGTTGGTAGTAACCGTTGTAATGTTGGTAGTATGTCAGTAATTTTTAGATAATGATTAAGTTTGTTAAGTTGGTATTACTAGATAATGTAATGGGTGTTGGTGTAAAATGGTGTAAAAATTTTCTCGAAAAAAAACACACTTATGTAAAGGTATTGCTATGTAAAAGTTTATTTGTATGATGTTTTAATTTGTCTTTCAAACATAACCAATAGTTTTTTTTTAATGAGATGATATAAGTGAAAGCAGTGCTTACCTACTAATTATGAACTGCATTAAGCATATACAATTGTCATTCGGATATTAACACTATTCAATTTAATACAACATATTATATGTTATATTTACACCTACTATCTATGAATAGAATCAGATGCTCAATAAACCATTTCAGAAGTAGGTTCTTTGAAGTGTTACTGTCACATTAACATATTCAGATCTATTTAAATTATATTACAACAATTATGCTCTACAAACAAACATCATACGCTGAAGTTTCGTGACACACAGTGAACACATGCAACTCCTTACAAGTATTCATAACTACTTATACAGGGTACATAGACAGAGTTTCACTAGAACACCTTGCGGGGCGTGGTCACTGCCAACTTTAACAACGCAGAATTCACAACTAATGTTTATTGCGATATAGCGATATAATGCGGATCACTGATCGCTTCAACTACACACTACCTCTTACTTTAACAGATTGCGGGAAGGGATGTCCCGTGATTATTAAATATTTAATATTTATATTTTAAAGATAGTATTTCATTACGAATTAAGAAAAAAAAACAGCCAATTTGTATTGGAAAAATAAATGCTATATTTTTAAGGGCCACTGCTAAATATGTATATTTTAATCGGCATATACTTTTAAGTTTTCTCATTCAGTATGAAGCAGTATGTAGAAATGACTGATGAATATTGTCAATCTTAATTTCTATTTTAAAAATAAAAATCGGATTAGATAATTGGTTTAAATTCTGTATAAGGGGCAATCACGGAATTCATTTGTCAAAAATATTTTAGGGGAATACAATATTTCTTAAAAAATAAAAATTACTTCTTAGCTTTTTCTAGAATATACCTGGATTACCATTACGAACGTATGCTTTTTTAAATAGCTAGTTTGTTTTTAATATAACTAACGGCCGCACTCAGAGACGTCTAACGGTTACTTAAGGGGCTCCTTAGTAAAAATTTAAAAAAGTTCACACTCAGTGTTCATAACTATAACGTGAGTATGTAAAAGTGTATGTGTTACGTATAGAAATACATATATATGTACGTAAGAAAGGTTATCCTGAGTTTATCAGTTAGTAATAACGGCTTTTGGACCTAGAAGTTTGGCGTACAAGCACGCCATTAAATCCTACGAAGACATTCGTTCCAAAGGTCCAACAATAAAGATTAATTCAAATTATGAATAATGTTACAAATCGTGACAATAATAATAATAATATAATGTGATATGTCAAACATAAACAATGTAATGATTTTGTATTTATAAGCTGTGATTACGATCAATTGGCAAGAAAATACTTTAGCAATTGTGAACGCCATTAAAGCTGCACATTAAAGTTCAAAAGCGTTTAAATTAACTGCAAGCTATATTGTTGTTATATAATAGACACAAACAAGAGCTTTAGTTGGTTTATCGAATAAATAATTGGTGCTAAGTGAGGTATTGCTTTGCCGTGTAATTTACTTAATAAAATGTTGTTATTAGCAAACTGCTAAATATATTGTGACTTGATTTATTCCTATCGATTCGATTATAATATCAATGTTTATAATCGATCACTCAGTCATTTAGCCATATTTATATATTTTAATTAACATGCCTATCCAACATTGTTACTTTTTATTCATTGCCTACATATTTTGATTTATTTATTTTGAACGCTTTTCCTTTTTTTCTATTTCAAGACAATTTCCTCATTAGAAATAATTCCTGTGTCCCCGGGGGGGACGTGGCAAATATAGAATCAACGGACACAACACACACACACACACACACACACACACACACACTGAGAGTCGGGACAAGTATATGTGGATCACATCAATTTCTGCTCCTTGTCGGAACCACGTTCAGCAGTTATGATCACTAAACAGAAGACCAACTGTTATATCATTGTGTAAAAAAAAATATATCTTATAAAATGTAAAGAATATCAATCAATTTAAATAATTCCACTTTTAAAATTGGCTCAGACAAAAAATCTGGTATCATTTAATCACTAATAAATTGGCATTTTTTCCGTTTGGCACCAGATGACCATCAGCTATAGAGAGATTTGACGCTGCTATTCTCAGATTATTAGTTCGAAGTCCATACATAGGTTAAACGTATTTCATTTGTATACTTGAAATAGGAGATGTATAAACATTTATTATTTGTCTTCATTAATGTTAACACTTTCAAAATAGCCCCCATTAGATATTATGCAATTGTGCCAGCGCTTCTTAGAATCCTTGAAACACTTCGCAAGCTCGATCTTTTGGATAGCCTTTACTTCTTTCAACGATGCGCTTGTGAAAAAAACACGAACAACGCCGGTTTTTGTCAAAATTCAACAATTTCGGAGTAATTTTTGCTGCCATACCCAAGCATTCCGCTTCATACCCAAAACATTCAAAAAGCATTAATGACGTAAGCCAACAAATATGCCAACATGATGTTGCATATTTCTCAACGACTAGTAAACTGTGGTTGTACTTACAGCAGACTCGCCATTGTTAAAATTTCACACACTTTGTTACACTTTTAACAAACGTAAAAAAACACGTCTAACCTTAGCGACTGTCATAGACAAACTAAACAATGAATACATCTGAAAATGTTATCATAGTTCAGGGCATGTATGCCAATATAGGATTAAAAATTTACAATCGAACTTTCCAAACCCGCGAAATTTAAAAATTCTCGTTATTTTCTGAACACACCTCGTACACAGAAATAATTCCATTATCACATGAGTAAATTAGAAGACACTCTCCCTCTCTATTTTAAAGCACCTGTCTACAAAATTTTACATCTGTTAATAAACTAAAGTCAAAACAGTCGTGAACACAATCGCGCTGTCTACATCAGGCCTTATAAAAAGCGCCGCCCTGAGGCTACCAGCCTGTGATTCGTTTTTATATGAATAACTAAAACGGTGTGTTTATCGGTAACAAAATAAGACGAACATCATAATGCACTATATGAAAATGAGGTAGTACTCATACCCATACGTGCAAAATTCTTAAGGTGTTCCTGGAATGATAAAAATGTTATATTTTCTTCCAGAGACTTTCTTTTAGTTTACCGTGAAGGCTAAAATCAACCAAGAGACTTTTAAAATTAATTAGATATGTATATCCGTTGGAGTACATTGACAGGAAAAGGATATTGTTTATACAGATGGGGATTGGGGAGTAAAACCATAACTCGAACTGGCTAGTGAAAAAAAATATTTAATGATAAACCTAAATTGTTATACATTAAATAGCATGTTTACGATCTAATTTGAGAACAGATCTAAAAGCTAAAGAATCATATTATAAAGCTGTTAGGATTTAGCAACAAAATTATGCACTAAAAAAAGAAAAGATAAGTATCAAACTAGTTATATAAAAGAAAATTATAGCATGTAGAACATCCTGAGAGTACCCTTGTCTTGCACGGCACCGGTGCGATACGGTATGCTGCGCCAGCGCACAAATCGCGGCCGGCGGCGACGCGCGCAGCTGCCGCAGTCCGGTAATGAACGCACCCTGTATACTGCTGACGGCTTAGATACGTCACATACAGGTTGTGGAAGTAAGTGTATTTAATGAAAACCAATAATTTTAATAAATCACTCAACTGTCTGGTAAGTGAACCCTTGGTCTATATTTTTGTCTAGTGTCTTATGGCATTGGAGCATAGCACCCGTTTCGCAAGATACTTTATAATAATAAACCAACTTGAGTCTTTTTTTTCGAAGGCTTATTGCACTAACAGTCAGCCTTAGAACATTTGTCCGTAAAAAAACATAAATATTGTGAAATACGGGTATCACAGATTCGAGGAGCTCACATGTAATAATATTTCATTTGTTTTTTCTAGAAGCATTCTGTGTATTACCATGATGAATACACTACAAAACTAAGAACATCATATTTATAAAGAAAGCTTCATCAAACACCATGTGTTTTATTCTGAGAGCGCATTACATATTCGTGCGCTATAATAAATGTATCCGCTTAATTATTATTTTGAAAATATCCGCGCCCGCGGCACACAGCGCCACACAATCATATTTCTTGTAAAAATAAAAGAGACGCGCACTTGCTCGGCCCGACTTGTAAACGGGACAACTTGAGACGACTTTCAGTTTTATGTAGACGCCTTATTCTGTCTCAAAAAAAAAAAGAATTATTTGTGGTTACCTAGTTGTCAAGAATGAGATAGCAGATTACATTTTGAATTTGAATCTGTTATTTTATTAAACCTTTAAATCTGCTTGAAAACAGTGTAAATTTTAATTCTTAAAATTAAAGTTTTTAAGTATTTGTTAGAGCTACAAACAGTCACATTCGTCGTCTACGAGAGTGTAATGAAGAAATGGTTTGTCAAAAAACTTCTCTTGTTATAATTTGTGTAATATAGTGTTTACGATTAAATTACGTGGTGAAGCTTACAATAAAGAGTGGACCCTGCTTGGGCGCAACACAGTAGTCACGGAGGGACTTTAGTTCGGATTGCGTCTCTTGTGATGTTCCTTCACTTTGTACAATACATACATACACGCCGCCAGAGATGATTGGGTCACTGTTTTCATAAGGTCTGTCAAGCGTGTTGGTGATCGCTGTCTGGACATCTTACCTTTTATCGGGCCGTGTACTGTCAGAAGTTTAATACAGCCATTCTTTCTACATGTTATGTGAACATAGAAGTTAAGTATTCGCAGAAGCACAGTTGACGAAAGTCGTTCAAATAATTATATATGAATAATTAATTAGTGACTAAATAATACTAAATAGTTCAGTTATGTATACCTAAGGTAGATTAAGTAAATTATTATTAAATTAAAAATATTATGATTGCCTAAATAAAAAACATAAAGTAATTATTATTCTTCTGATAAATATTGCGATATGCGACTAAAGGATCGTGTTATCTATCAGTCAGTACGTATTTAGTCATACAGTGGCTGGCTGTTGGCACTATGACGTTAGCGGACCGTGTCAAAATGTGAAGTTTATTATCTATATATTTTCGTTCACATAGCAAGCACAAGGGGCTTGAAGAGTATTTAGTTAATGAGCTACTTAAATTGACATTGACACATTTTTATCAAACATCAGCAATCTGTTCTATTTTGTAAGACATGGTATAAGTTATCTACCTAAAAATTAATAATAATAACATGACTCGTATTCACCAAATTACACCGGAATGCTATCAATAAGATAAATTCAATTCGTTGCGAGTCTCGGCAAATACCTAATTACATTGTTTTTTTTTTAAGATATAGGGGGACAGATGAACAGACGGGTCACTCGATTGTAAGTGACAATTTGAAACTTAAGAGTCGTAACGCGCTGCCCGCAGCCCCCTCATCCCCCCATCAAAACCCTCATTTGATGGGGGGTTGAGGGAGGGGAAAGAGAAAAGGTTGTCTGAGAGGAGGGGAAAGAGGAAAAGGGGAGATGAAGGGAGGGGGAGTTGGCATCCGGTTCCCTCACTCACTCGGCAATACAATGCAAGCATTGTTTGTCTATCCGTTTTATGTGAGGTGGTATTATTACCCAGGTCGAGCCGGCCCAAGAAGAGGATTGCAAATTTGTTACTAGAATGTTCCTCAACTGCATAGTTATATATATATCCTTTCGAGTAGGCTTTGAAAAATGTTACATACAAGCCGAACGTATTTAAATGGAAATTTTTGCACAGATGTACCAGGAGCCCAGTGAAGAGAAGAGCATTGCTACAGTTTAGTACGTAGAGTACGGTGTAAAATGCGTCAATGCCCATACCAAAGCGAAAGGGTTGAGCAACCCTTTGTTGTTGTACAGACCTCGGAAGCGGTATAAAGGGGACAGAAAACTACTTCATGTTTTGGTATATATTTATTTAATTAATATAATCTTATATTCGATTTGTGCGGTACTAACCGTGAACTCATCCCAAGATTTGACAAATTCTTCTTTCTTAGCTGCCTATAGAAGATATATGTATTTAGATTAGTGGAATATAAAATTAACATTTTAATAACGTATGTATTTCGAATTCTGGGTAATGAATTATGAATAAATGAATTTATAAATTGCGCAAGATGGCTGGCAGGAGCTGGATGCGAGAAGCCGAAAATAGATCGAAATGGCGTGCAATGGGAGAGGCCTATGTCCAGCAGTGGACTGCGATAGGCTGATGATGATGATGAATTTATAATTCGTTCTTTTAACGTCTAAAAGTGGCACTTACGTCTTCTTAAAAACCTTAAGAGCTTATTTCATACAATATTTATAGTTATGTTTTTAATTATTTTATAACAAATCTTGAAAAAAATATACTTATAACAATACAAGTTTAATAAAAATAACAAACATAAACAAAAATCAATTTATTATTCATATTCATATTATTAAATACTTTTTTTTAATCTTTTGAAAGTCATTATCATTTAAAAAAGCACGAAATATTTTAAAAACCTATCTAGAACTTCATGACTCTATTTCACCTCATCGCTATACTTAGGGGCATAGTAGGCGATCAATAGAAGCAAGCTGCTTTAAATAACAATCACTCATTCACTCGGTTTGTTCACTCACTCTATCCTGTGTTACCAAAGGCAGGAGACACAAGGATCGTATTTTTAATTTTGTGGTACCAGGGCGACAGTCTTTAGGGGAACATATTATTAAAGTAGATCGCGTAACTAGTGTTTTTTTAAAAAAACAGTTGGAATCAGATCTAAGCTTAATATTAGTCAAAAGGATTGATGATTGCGATTTTTCACATCCTTTCAATCAAAATCAATATTCCTATCAATAATTTAAATAATAAAACTAAACACTTTGAACAGTCAGGCATAATTTCGCAGTCTCATCTATTCGCAATAGTATACGTGATTTCAAATAGAAGCGTGTCCAAATTCCATTGATTTTTAACTCTCATTCAAAAATCAATCACTTATCGCCGTCGCCAAAGACCATGAAACATCATTTGTCCGGCCATTGCGTACCCTCAGCAAACCCCTTCAACCGCACCAATGCCAAAACTACCGCGAACGCACCTTGATGACGTTTTGAAACTAAACCACCATGCCCATACCCCTCAACCTGAACTTTTCAACCTTACTAGAATAGACATAATGACAATTATTGTGCTAGCTAGGGATCTTGATGTAGTGGTTTGCCCTGAGGTTATTCTGCATGCCTCCTGCACGCAGAAATGAAAATTCGATGTCAGTGTAACTAAGTTGTTGTCAAATTGATTTTCGCTTCGTCTTTGTGAGTTGGAGTTGTCCGTGTTGAGTTGGTTATAATACTGCGTTAGGTGATGAAGGTAAACATAGAATAAGTAGCTTAAAATATTTTAAATATATAGTTGACATAGATTATAGACCACATTGCCATGTTTGCTCAGGTTTCGTTTCCCAGTGGGAATCACTTTGTGCTGTAAAACCTTCCTACGCAAGGAATAGTTCAGCAATGGTTGCCCTTACCAGAAGACTTCATAGTGATCATGTTAGTTTGCTAAGTTATTCTAGGAGAACAGAACATCTTCACATCATAACTTAGGATCAATCGTAACAAACGAGACTTATACACATCTGCCTACCCCTATATATCAAAAATTTATGCAGTCTATATAAAAAATGGGCATCAAATGATCAAAGGCACCATTGAATTGGTGCATAAAATAGTCAGAGGTCACTATTGTTTTTTTTTTTTAATATTGGAGGACCGACGAACAGTAATGGTAAGTGACAACCTCCATCCATGGGCGCCTGCAAGAGGAGTTGCGGGGAGCTGAGGGTTGCGGAGAGGGAAAGAGGAGATAGGGTGAGGGGAGAGGAAAGGGGATAGAGGTTGGGCCTCCGGAAATCTCTCTAATTTAGGCGAAATGCAACGCAAGCGTTGCTTCGTAAGCGGTTTTCTCCGAGGCTGTGGTATCGCACGGTCGAGATGGCCCATTCGTGCCTAAGCATGGCTCTCTCACGATAATGTCTGTGAAGGAAATGTAATGTTATTCACATTTCCTAGGTACATGTAAACGTTTATAAAGATAATAAGCCTTTTATTTCAATTTCTATCACACAAACAGTCCAAAAAAACATCAGATGAGTAGATGAATTATAACAACAATTGAAAACGTCACATATCACATACTATATTCATGTTTTTTTTTTTAACTATTAACAATGGATTATAATTTCAATGTATTTGGAATCGAGTACTGATATTCATTAAAATGACAAATGAAAAACAAGAATGGCAAAGAATAGTTTGGTGTCAAGCACCAATTGAATCTGTGATCAATCACGCAAGTCAGAGAGGGGCGCCAGAGCATTTAGTCACGGGGAGTGACCGCGAGGGGGCGCTATCTGATCTGGAGCAACAAACCGTTTAGCGGGCCATTTGATATAAACGTGATTATGTTATCTGTGATTACGATCTTATTGATGGAGATGTATAGCTTAATACAGTTGTAATGGGAACTAGGGACGAATTGATTTTGTAAGCAGACAGCAGGCAGGATTCATGCTGAACCAGTCTTCCCGGATATTAGGGAAGGCCTATATCTAAATGATGACGATGGTGACGAAAGATGTCACCATCGTCATCATACCATGTGCAACGTAAGTCACACATTAATAGTATTCTTGTTAACCCCCCCCCCCCCCCCGTTAAGCAAAATGGAAAAAAAAACAAATTTAAACTGAAAAAAAAAATGTTATAATTAGAAAGGCTTAGAAAGCTTCAGGTTAGTTTAAATTTGAGGAGTCTTATAACTTCAGTTTAGGAATCTAAAGGGGGGGGGGGGATTGGGTGTATATTCAAAGGGACACGGAAGGAGAAAGTGTGTATACGGAAAGATTGGGAAGTGTAGATAAGCAACAGCTGTGACTCGAACTGGCCTCAGCCATGAGGTCCGAGCCCTCTTATAATGATTCGTATATTATTAGGTAAGTCTAGGCCGTTATGTACATCTATACATATAATGAAACCATGTATTGATACCCAGCATTCAGCATCTCTAACCACTAGATGGCCAGTCCACAAATAAATAAATGTGAACGACTAAATTAAATATCCTTTCATTTTTTAAGAGCCTTAATAACTTACAAGAACGCCAGAAGTAAACAAATACTTTAAATGCTTAACCAACAAAATACCTTCAAGTGCTATAACTCAGACAACGAAGTGCAAATAAAGCCTGTTCCCTTCACAAAATAACGCTGAGAGCGCTGTAAATTGGTATATCCGGTGGGCCAGTCCATTTCCGCCAATAAAGCCCACTTCCGGTGCGGCCAGGTGGTGCCACTATTTAGTTTGCTTCGTCACTTCCCTCGGAGAAAATAAGATTTTCAGATGGGGAAATTTCATTTTATCATAAAAGATACGTATCTAGTATTTTTTTTTTCTGTTTTGATATTTGTTTAGGAATTCTTTTTTACCTGTACCTGCCTATCTTAGAAACAATTTTTTTTAACTTTTATTATTACAGTAGAACCAGAAGATGTGTACTAGATGATACAAATAAATGTCTTATGTACGAACTACGTCTGAACAAAAGTTACAACAAAACTATAAGCGTAAGCCGTAGTCAGTCGCTAAAGTGGTGGTGATGATGGTCGCCTGTTAGTCTAGTGTTTAGTGATCGTGACTGCTGAGCCAGAGGTCGTGGCTTCGATTTCTTATTTGGGACAACATTTTATGTGATCCACCAATAGTTGTCGCGAATCTGTGTTTTGGTGGTTTTAATGTTTGTGAAGACAGGTGATACAGGGGTCATTACTAATGCGGGAATTCTTTGTTAAAGCAAGAAAAAGAAAAAAGCATTCCAAAAATATACAATTATTACTACTACTATAATACTACTGTTATTGTCGTATATATTGTAAAAGTGTTGTAATATAAAGAAGGGAAAAGTAATAAACGAAAAACACTAATCGCCTTCACAACCAACTTAATTTTTGTGTTGCCATACTACAATAATATTATAAGACCACTTTATGGGGTGGAGGGTTGACAACCTGAGATACAGGAACCTTCCTAGTTCAGGTGTCAACCCACCATAATCTCTTTTTGAACTATAATTTGTACAATGTTGTTATTACTGTTTTATGGTGAATAAATAAAAAAAAAAAAAAAACATAAATAATATGAATAATATTTACAAAGTTTTCGATTATCAAATGGGAACACACACAAGTCAGCCACAAGTTCTTTAAATTCGACTCCTAAAGCTTCTTTTAAATAGTTACCTTTCAGGAGAAGCTAATAAAAACATGTTAATAAAAAAAGGTTTTAGGTCCTTTATTAGGTACCAATACAAATGATCAACATCAATCGTCGGGCTGCAATACCCCAAACACGATCACTTAGTTTAATAGAAGGCTGCTCCTCTTGTTTTAGAGGGACAATACACCCGTTCTTTCACTTTCGCTGGCAACTGCTGGACGAAAGCCTCAAAAGAGCGTCTACTCGTAAACCTGGACTATCATACTAAACTATACAAAATGATCAGAACGATAAGGAACTACTAAAGCGTCGTTTAGTCGACTCTGTTAATAACAAAACCCTCTTACAGTTTTAGGAATAGTGATGATTTAGAATATCTATAGAAATCCTGTTTTGAAACTGACAATTGATCCTTAAAATATATCTAAAAAGCTTATATTCTTTTGAGAGATGGCTGACGTAAATGAAACTTCAGGAACTTAATTAGACTAGAACTAAGACTAAAGTCTTAATACATATATAATTATAAAAAAAGGTTTAAAACAATGTACTAGTAGTCACTAGTACATTGTTTTAAACCTTTTTTAGAGTTCAATAAGCTATTTGTCAGCTGCAGATAACGCTCCTAAACCACACTACATAATAAAATCAAATAAAAATAAAGTAACAAGTTCTTACTCACCTGCCATCCGTTAGGATCCAGGGCCAGATACGTCATCAGAATAAGTTGCGCACATGGAGGCAAGTATTGTACTTGTCATTCACTTCACACGAAAAATATTTCACATTTCCTATAAGTACTTAATAATAAATAATAAGATATAATTATTAACATATTTTTACATTATAAAACACTTACTTCTTAAATGTTCTGGTTTATTCCAAAACAATCGAAACATCATTTTAATACTATACTTAAGAACAATCAAATTCTAAATCCACTTGTTTCAGAATACTAAAAAGAAATATTTAAAACAACACACGGTACTTTGAACAGTTTAGGCAAATGTCTTTGGAAGTTACTCGCCAGTACCTCCCTCGGGGGAGGAGGGAGGAGGGACTACCCCTAGTATTTGTTATTCAAAGTTTCCTAACAAGAGCCTTGTTAGCGACCGTATTATGTGGATGTTCGTGTATTATTTTAGCTTGTTTTAATTTAACTATAGATGTAGTCTCACATTTATTCGTTCTACTGTATCATTGAGAGCGCAGATACGATCATAATATGATATGCATATATGTATTTGTTGATTTTCGAGTTGCAGGGTTGTTTCTTTTTTTTAAATAGATTCATGCAGTATCGTTATTCTTGTTTTTAAGACCTTACTGCCTATATTATGATGTCTATAATATAGCAGTTAGAGATAACAACCAACTGTTAAATAGACATGGACTGTAAAGATTTTATATAAGGAATGCCGGAATTAGATTGCTGTAGTGATTATTTAATTGTTAAAAACTATACTTGCTTGCCAAATGGATTATATAATGGATTATAAATAAAATTGTAAGTTAACTAATTAACTTAACACATTGCGTTTATGTTCTTCTCCCCTAAGTGTTAGTGTTAAAAAAAACACTGTCAAATAGTGTCTTTCCGTTATAAAAATCAACTATTGCAACGAGAGTTTAGCATGATTACATTTCACTGCAAAATTGTAGTAGTGCTAAACTGTCATTATGTCGTCTACTAATGCCATAATACTTTAGGTCTGACACTATTCAAGATAAGGTTCGAAATGTGTTTTGGAAAATACGTTCTGTGATAAATAATAGAAATACCTAGTTAACTATCAGTTTCTAATTAGTAAACGTCAAACATTTAAATTCTGTAGAAGTCTAAATGTCCCAATTTGATCATAAAGTGGGAGTTATCTCTTTTTATTAAATTATGGAGTAACTTGTTTGACTTAATATGATCATATGTTCAAATAGTTTAGTTTTATTGTTAAAACAATATGTATGTAGTTATCATTTTGCTGTAGAGTCTGAGACCTTACTAACTTCTAGCTGATTAGCCTGTTGCTCTCGTGGTTTGTGGCCAAGACTACTGAGCCGCTGATCGTGAAAATCTTGTGCGGTCCTCATACAGTAGACACGAGTCTATGTGTTTATTGTTTTCGTTGTTTCTATGTTTGTAAAGACCCCCGCCACAATGGAATAGTTCCAAGAGCGGGACTTTAGATTAAATTAAAAAAAAAAACAATTCAAAGACGCTGGTCAGGCTAATTATGTTATAAAAAATGGAAGCTAGTACATTAATAAAAAGAAAGACTGTAAAAAACTAAAATTACGTAAAAGAAACCATGTCTACACAATTCTTTTACATTTTTTCTTGTACCAGGAAAGTTTTTTAAGAAAAATAATTACACAAGCGTCCCTCCCTCTCACCGCCAGAGAGGGCTCTCTGCCTCTGAATTTTCTTAAATAATTATACTTCTTTATTTTACCAAATATTTGGATAACAAGATTACAGAGGGTGATTACCTTTTGGCTTTATTTATTATTTTTAGGGAATTAAAAGTTAGTTGTATTGTTTGATTATGGGATTGTCTATTTACAATTTGTAATAAACGTCTTTAGTAAATTCTGAGGATGAAAATTATTGTAGAGGTGTATCACAGCGTCAAATATAAAGGTTTTATCTCAGCCTATGTACCAACATACGTACCAAAATACAATTGTACATAACATGCTTGTTTGTTGAACGGATCTAAATAAATTTTGGCCCAGAAATAGATTTGCAGCCAGGAATAACATATAGGCTACTTTTCATGTAAAAAAATGTACTACCAAATCTCCTCATCAACCCTCTCTTCTTCCCGCATTCCTCATTACCTCCAGGCGGGCAACGATAACTTATCATCACGTGACCCGTCTGTTAATCTTCCCACTATATAATAAAAAGAAAATAAAAACTGATTTGACTTGAAGATTACCATTTAGAATTAAAAATATATTATTAGTATAAGATTTATTTTCCAAAACACCAAAAAACCTCCGGTTCAAACCTTCCCACCAACCCAATTCAATTTCAAACCTCTTCAATAGTGTCATAACTAAAACAGTTAATAACCGAACGAATGAACGAACCATTAGAGAACATACAGGCTAAGTATCATTCAAATTTACAGCACTCCTCCAATCACAAGAAGACGAAAACACATACTTGACAAAGTTAGGGAGCTAACTCGAGTTATAGGTACGCGACCCTGATTTACTTGAGTTATTGCTTATACTCCCCAATATGTATATTCCACATATTTGTAAGTATGTTACGTAAATGGCGCTAAAATGTGGGAGTTATTTATGCCGCTGCCTACCCCTTCAGGGGTATATAATAGGGGTTCATATAATAAAAAGTATTATTACTTAAGCCATAAGGTTAGTATCTACGATATTAAATCTAAATCATTTTTCACTTAAACCTGTCTTCTCAAGGTAACCTACAAAACTGTTATTAAATTAATACCACATTTTAATAATCACAATGAAATAATCGATATACATTTTGCACTACACTTTACACACAACTTATAGTACACAAACACTGCCGTAATCAATAAAAACGCAACTGCAATTTTCATTATAATAATAACAGTTTAATTATATGGAATAACAGA
Source organism: Tyria jacobaeae (assembly GCA_947561695.1). Classification (NCBI taxonomy): domain Eukaryota; kingdom Metazoa; phylum Arthropoda; class Insecta; order Lepidoptera; family Erebidae; genus Tyria; species Tyria jacobaeae. Next base: position 6,230,539 of record OX387230.1, on the reverse strand, counting down.
TGGCGTTAGTCTCGCAAGAATGGCCGCATTTCAGGGCGTCCCGGCTGAAACTAACGGAGCGTCGAGATGAAACAAATGCAATATAACTACACATATACTGTATTGTGCGATAATGTGATTTTATGCAGAAATTTCATTACATATTATTATTAGATTGGGTTGATTAATATAAGTTCATTGACGCTGCTAAGAGTTTCGCGCTGATTTGAAATGTGGAGTAACGAATTCCTCTAATGGCAGTTTATTGCTTTTTGGTGTGTTTTGAGTCTAACTGTAGTATATAAAAAATATGTTATCTGTATAACTACATTAAGTATAGCTAAGCATAGACTTAATTAAATACCGAATACTCTTTATATAAAGTTATCAAAGTTTTAGTATGAATAGTAGCTATCCTATGCCTCCTATAAATAGGCATTATTGTCTAGATTTTGTGGATGCAAGATGATATGAGAATTAAAATACGGATCATAGAAAAAAATCAACCCTTAATTTATGATTTTAAATTTATTTATTAGTCGTTATTATTACATAACACACCAGAAAGTGTTTTACATGCTTATGTTTAAAATAGATATTATGTATAGGTATTCCTAAGTATTATTTATCCTCTTCGTGTTCAAATATTTACTGTCAAAGGTCAAATCTATACTTTAGTACTTACATGACCAAATAGAGATGTACTAGTAGTAGTTCAAGTTTAATAGTTTGAACTCATTCTCATTTCGTCGTATGGTAATTATGAGCTTAAATATGTAAATGATTTCGTACAACACTCTATACCAGTTTGACCAGAACTTGTTGTCTTTCACAAACTCACATTTCAAGAACGTAAGCATTCGAACAAATCCCTGTTAAACAACGTATGTATTTCCGAACCGATACGCCTAAATAAACCTTCAAGAAAAGAGCGTACTCCTACCTAAAAGGCCGGCAACCCATTTGTGCCTCTTGAGTTGCGGGTGTCCATGGGCGGCGATAGTCATTTACCATCAGGTGACCCGTCTGCTCGTTTGCCCCCTATCGCATAAAAAAAGATATTTGATTTTTTTTTTCATTCAAACTCATTTTCCTTCAACCGGCTTTTCTCAACCATCGAGATATTCATCTATAGTATAGTATAGTAGTAGTACTACATTTACATAGCTATTGTTGTAAATAAATGAATTTCGGGAACTAAAAAATCACGTCCTCTTTTTCTCAACAGTTAACATCTTGTTTAGAACTTGTAACATTTAAAAATATAAAATTCGTAAGGCCTATTTTAGTTTTTTATTTTATCTAATAGCATTTACATCACGCAAACACTGTAGCTCTGTATATAAAAAGGTGGATAAGAAAAAGATTGGTAAAATGTCTATGTGTGCATATACTAAGACTCTGTTACTTTACTTTTACGTGCATTGTTTGTCGAAAATTTCTTCGGTTACATGTGTGTGTTTGACCCTCGCACACATTAATGAGTTTTCCTCATCTCGGATTGTGCGCACATTGTATTTACCAGTTTCCCTCGCACACACACAGGCTTATAAATGGCTTTTCCTCGTGTGTACAGGGTGTAGAGGGTCAGCGAAGTATGTGTGCGCGCCCCGCCCCGAGCAATGAGCCCTCGGTAACGCCGTGGGCAAGGACTTTAGGAAACTGTGGAGTAACTGTTTTGTCGAAGCTGTTTGCGATCGATATTTTTGAAACCTTCGTAGGGAGTTTCTTCAGATTGAGAAGTTTTATAGACATTGTAATCAATGCTACAAAACTTGTTCAAGTTTCGTTTAGTGTTTAGTTATTAAATGCATCAATTCCAAGTACGTTATTATAAAATATTTTGATTTTTAATTATATTTTCATTTTTACCAACATAAGGAGTATATATTAGAAATAATTTATTTATAGGTTACATTCAGTGCTAAGGAGTAATAAGTAGTTAAATACATTACAAAATTAAATACGAGCGGTTCGACACTTTTTGAGCAAACTCTTAAAAATCTGTTAATTTTGTTAAATAATTTTTACTAACTTAGATTTTTTTACCTCGAATATGATAAGCATTATTCCCAAAATGTAAAAGTAAATAAAAATAATAGTTGAAACTCTAGTTACGTCTTTTTGTGGCAGCTGCGTCAACGCTTACAGTAGACATAGGGCGGGCTACTGTTCACAGCCTGCGGCCTTCCTGACCAATCACAGTGCTCGGAGCTATATCACTGTCCCTTTCACATCCGCCGCAACTCCCATCAACCTATCTCTTTCACTTCCCCCGGCGAAAATCCTAGCAATAATCCATTATCTTTCAATTAACTATCTTATTACTCTGTGCTAGAGTTTACTTTTGTTCAAATACAATACGTCGCTTCAGGCGTTCCGCATTCGTATTAATGTTTATTTGATATCGAGCGTCAGGCAGGCGACGATTTTCAAGTTCAGATTTATCTTTCAAAGGACTGTCAACCTTATTCTTTAAGCCGTTAAGCTTAAACAGTTGGCAGGCATTCTGGAATCGTATTTACGTGTGCAATGCTGGCATTTTCATTGTTACAATACTCGAGGGAATTGTCTAAAAAGCGATTATCAACTGTAACAATGGATCTCAAAGTTGGGAATGGCTTGAAGGTTCGAGGAGTTAGTGGGTTATGGAGTTGTATGGTTCCTACGCCCAAGGCAAAAGCTATTTGCGATGACAATTTTGCGAGCGTCGGCGAACGAAATATGCCTTTTATTCGTACTAGAGTCGGGATTAAAGCTCTAAAACGGAATTGCTGTCAGAGAGAGCTTTGTTAAAATTTGTAAACTACACTTATACGCCGTACTGCTGCGTGTCTACGTGCAGAGGTTTTATTTGGTTTTAAATACATTTTAAATATCAGAGTACTAGTACAGTTTAATTTAGATGTATTTATTGTTTATTCGACTTGGTGAATATCTTAACAAATTTACAGAATAACTGTATCGAGGTAGGTATTTCTGTAGAATCGAATTCATCAGAAATCCAACATACATTTTGCCCATTGATTGTTACAGTAGGTTCTAGCTAATATGTAATTATAATAACGATGGGCTTTTTGCCAACCTTACGTTAGGTAACTGGGTGAAGGGCCTGATGCAAAAGGCAGTCCTTCTTGATACGACACGTATTTTGAGAAGGTTCATGTCTCTGGAGGCCTAACTACCGGTAGCTTGGTCCCTGTACCTGATGGTGGTGGGACACAATTTAATATTTTTAAATATTACTTTTTCTTTTTTTATACCATGGGGACAGATGAACAGATGTTTCACCTGATGGTAAGTGACAACCGCCGTCCATGGACACCTGCAACTCAAGTCGTAAGTGCGCTGCCCGCCTTTGAGGGTGATGAGGGATGGGGGGATCCGGGGATGGGAAGAAGATTGGGTGGGGGAGAGGGGAGTTGGGCCTCCGGAAACCTCGCGTTACTTCACAACCGGTTTTCTGTGAGGCCGTGGTATCGCACCGGTCGAGTCGGCCCATTCGTGCCTAAGCATGGTTCTACGACTTTTGCAAGTTTTGTTTTTTTTTTATATTTAAAAATGTACCTGATTTATATGTTTGTTAAGTTACATAAAGAGAATAATGATGTAATTTATTTCTCTTTAACGCAAGTAAATCTATGATCGTTAATACTAATACGTCGTCATTATAGATCTTGGTGGCAGACGGGAATCTGCAGTAGGAAAGTCTGTCACACAGATTATATTATATTATAGAAAAAACAGCTCAAAAATATAAGCCATACTCTGTTTCTGTCCCCAAGGAATATTACTCTTTCTAGGGTTTACAATATTAACTAATTTATAATAATTTCCTAAAACTAATCGACATAAAAATCCCATAACCTGTATCAGGATTTCAAAGATCGAACCCTGATTACGCTCATTTGGGAGATGCGCTTGCATGCAACGTTTAAATATAGAAACAAACATCCCACAGAACTAATAATAACTTTTACATTTTCACAACTATTTCAAGAAAATAGTTTTAAAAGTAGCTTAGCCTTTTTAGAAACAAATTAAAAACTTTTTGGACCATAAAGTCTGACTAGAAACTTTTAATTTGTAAACAGACCGTATGACTTCCTTCTAGTTACTTTGTCTCTGCCTACCACGAGAGGAAAAGGCCTAAGTTTATGTATGTACGTGTTAGCCATGAAAACTATTAATTATCCTACAAACTACGTTACCATACTTTTGTCACATTTATATTTTTCGTGTAAACACAATTGATTGCCCTAGGAATTATTTATTTATCGTCATTTAAGGGGTATGTAATACAGACATATTATAACTAGAATAATAACATATAGCAAAGTGATTTTACACAATCTTTAATTTATTACCTACAACTTATAAATAAACCTTCTAGCCTACGAAGGGTGCTCTCTCACCACCCTTCAAAACTTTCCCATCTAAATGAAAAACTCCTTAAAAATCAAAAAGTACTATATCTATATAATATTTTTGTTGTATATCTTGCGTTCAAAGTATTCAGTTTTGGGAGGGAGGGACTCCGGACTTGTTATTGCAAATTATATATATTTTTCACAAGGGGAAAATGTTTGTACGAAACCTTAATAGAAACGAAACGTTGGAAAAAAATGAATCTGTATAACTTAAGGCTGTTTATACGAATAACAACTTTATTGCTTTAAAAATAAAGTTTAATAGAAAGGCTATCATAATATTATTTGCAATCTCTAAGTTTGATTGTGACAGGTTTATTAATTTGCTTTTTTCTTTATCCTGTTCGGTACTTCTGGTTTTCTTAGGCTCGGTATTATTTGAATCAATATTTTATTTTGTTTTTCTTGTCGTTTAATAAATAGCTTATTTATTAATTAATTAATTTATCTCTTTTTGGACACCATACAAATAATGAAAAAAAAATATAGACTGTATTACGGTACAACAATTGGCGGTCATCACTCACGGTGATTTCTTACAGACAACCTTTATACGGAGATTATTGCATAACATTAGGGGTAGTCTAAGGTGTACTATTCTAACTACATGAATATATGTACATATAAGTAAAAATATATACATAAATAGGAACATATACAGTATTTATAGTGACAATAGGCATTATTCTATACAGACAAGCTGTTTACCGGGTATACTCAAAGTAGGGACTTTGTACTAAAGTTGTGGGTCTGTATGATTAGTGTAAAAACTTAGGTAAAGACCGTGTGTTTCTCGATGGAGCAGAAAAGAGCTGCTGATCTCTTTCGGTGAGTGTCGTAAAAAGAATATAATGAATAGGACTCGACTGTTATATATAAGACTATAAGTTATATATACTTACAGTTGACGTTAGTGGCAGTAAATTATGGTTGGCAAAAAGTAGGGTGTGAGACGACTCTGACTACCCTTTTGGGGATATATACGCGTGAGTGTATGTATATGTTAAATATTGCTAAATGGCAAAATATTTATTTTCACTACCTACTGTCCGCTGATTGAAGATAGTTTATACATATAACACAAGCGACAATTACGGTCTGAGTATATGACGTCACAGGTTTTTAAATACCTTGTTATTAAAACGATAAGATTTGTAAATTAATATTGAAGCTTAGAAGAAAATCAATTATAAATTGTTTTCCAAAAAAGTGAATTTCAAACAAGCATACTTACTACTGCCTAATAAAGAAGCTTATGAAATATTGAAACACTAGACGGATACAACTTTGCTAGTAAAACACTACTGACTAAAAACCACAAAAACCTTTATATTGTTCCCTTCCATGACAGTTTCTATCAAAGGACGACCAACCAAACAACCGACCGACAAGGATTACAATGATATCATTCGAACATTCTGATTATTAAATTAGGTTCTAGGAAAATTCTTTTCACATTATACATTACAAAACAAACCCTCTTGAATAGTAAGCTATATCTATAAGCAGTTATACATACCTATATGTATTATCATTCAATTATTTCGTTAAGACCACATTAAAACGAATTGGTTTATTCACTCAATGCATCACACTAAGAGTCTCGCAAACGAATTCGTCACGCGTTTTATTTTCAAAAAAGAGCACATTACAACAATCGACAAACGTAAAATATCGATGGACAACGTTTAGTTACCACGAGGATTTCGATTACATGGATGTTTATGTTGAAGGTTCTATTTCGTCAGACCTTGAAAATAGGGTAAACTGGCAGGTGCTTTTACGTGAGAATATACATTTTATACAACCTTAGAGTCTTTGAGTATTAATCCTTCTATTATTTGTATTACCTGCTTAATCAATTTTATTTTTGCTGCCACTTTAAAACGTCAGCTCAGCCTTGGGAGATAATTTTTGTCTGTTAATTTTGTGTCATTTGCTACATTTTATGTCCCTCTCTGTTAGAACACCGCGGTTTACTGGTATGAGAATTAACCTCACTATTTTAAAGAAGAATAAAGAGATAACGTAGTGTCTGTTTAGAATAACGTTTTGTTTTGAAAAGTCCATAGGCGACGATGATCAAAGCTTAACATCACGAAGTCCGAATTGTTATTTGCCTTAATGGAGAAAAAAAAAATACCTTATCCAGTTCAAGTAAGTTTCTGACCCTGGCCTAAACTTAATAATTTTATACAGATATAGCATACTGCTTAACCCCTTAACTGTTTTGTTTGTAAATATATTCCAATATGTTTTAAAAGAACAAAATTCAGGTAACTAAAATCCATGATAATTCATTTCATGCTCGATCAGTCGATTCGATTCATCGAATAGGCCGAATACAATAATATAATCGACATAAAAAACTTTTTTCTTTATGCTGTGTGAATTTGCGCGGGTGTGTATTTTGTCAATATGAGAAATCCCGTCTATATTTAAGTTTGCATTTTTTGCAAAATGAGATTTCTTTATTTTGGGATATTTTTCTTTGTGGTAGGTTAAGTGGTTCATTGTGATGTTGAAACGCAAAAAGCGTGACGAATGAACACCGCATACATGAACAACATTGCCTTTCCATGTTTTTTTACTGTCTCATATTCTTTTCATATTTTTTGCCTGGCTTTCAATAAGGCACTTGACATCAGTTTAAGACTTTTTGCGAATAGAAAAGCATTAGTACGAAATACGCTCATATCATTTGCTTTCGTTAAGGCTTTATTAATTTGCACCCCGGAAAACCCACAACCACTGTTTTCCAACTCTATTAGATACTAGCTGTTACCCGCGACTTCGTCCGCGTGGTATTTAACAAAAAAGAATTCTTCTTTCAATCGAATATTATAATTTGTTTAATTGGTTTTAATTTTTTTCGTGAGGTCCTATTTTTTTTATCAAAAACAAAAGTAGCCTTAGTTACTCCTTACTCGTTATGTGTTATATGCGCCTTGGTGAGACGCATACATACAGCGGTGAGGTAAGCTGAGGTAAGGGGAAGTGGTGGAAATGTACTCACGGGTTGGTGATGGTTAGGAGCTGGTGGAAGGCGCCAGGGGTTCTCGGCACTCGTGGCACTTCTTGTTTTATCACGACACGGGAAGCAATGAGCTGATTCGGGGTTTCTTGATCACACTCGCGTTTCTTGAGCAGAATATATTTAAACTTTATAGCGCGCGCGCCGGTACACGTATTTCGAATTTTTTTTCAAGTCTCTTACGCAAACGTCGATTGTTTGACACTTTGACGTTTACGTTTCGTTTTTGCAGACGTCTCGCTAGTGGCGAGAACACGTTATATCAGCTATCTGCCAGTGAAAGTCCCGTCAAAATCGGTAAAACCATTTCAGAGATTAGCCGGAAGAAACAGAAAGACAGACAGACAGACAAAAAAAATGTTGTTTTGGTATATGTACCGTGTATACATCCATATGCACTTAGTAAAAAGCGGTTATTTTAATATTACACACAGACACTCCAATTTTATTTATTTGTAGTACGTAAATCTATTTGTATAATAGATTTACGTAACTACCAACTTTTTTAGGTTAAAAATTCAATTCAAATGTGATGTTTATCCCCTTCGGGCATACAGGTGTGATATGTATGTGATCTATAAACACGTACTCAACTAACACATAACTATACTTCCATATTAAAACTAAAAACAGAAGCAATGTGAAGCCGAAAACGTTATAACCACCAACAGTAATATACATATGTATGAAATTAAAATCAAAAGTCGATATTGTACTCGTCTATTGATTTCACGAAAGGATTTTATTACTTACTAGCTGTTGCCCGCGACTTCGTCCGCGTAGTATTTAACAAAAAAGTTCTTGTTCAGTTCGCAGTTTTCAATTTGGTTTTAATTGGTTGTTTTTTTTTTTTTTGTAAGGTCCTATTTTTTTTTCTAAAATAAAAGTAGCTCAAGTTACTCCTTGTTACATCAGCTATCTGCCAGTGACAGTCCCGTCAAAATCGGTCCAGCCATTTCCGAGATGGTTAATCTCTAGAACAAACAGACAGACAGACAAAAAATTTTAAAAAAATCGTTTTGGTATATGTACCGTGTATACGTCCATATGCACTTAGTAAAAAGCGGTTATTTTAATATTACAAACAGACAATCCAATTTTATTTATTTGTATAGATAGATAGGCGTCATTGTATTAAAATAACTATAATACTAACTTACCTAAACACTGCAGAAGGCCTCAGGTATACACACAATGCGTTCTAATTTGTATCCTTCTAGATTTTTCTACCTGTTTATAGTTAGAGGGTTCGGAGTTCTCGGCACGGACCAGTTCGAGTTATAGCTATGCCACGTTGACTTGCTAGATTGCAATCCATCTGTATAAGCAACATTCCATCCTCCCGTTCTAATTCTAATTCCCGAAAGAACCCGAATGACGGCAATAGGCTTGCCCCCTATTAAGTAAATGGGACTAAATTTTAATGTATTAATTACGGTTCTGTCTACCCCTTCGTAGATACAGGCGTGAGAGTATATATGTACATATATATGAAATGAATAACTTTAACAATAATTGGACTTTAAAAAAGTAGACAACCGACTTCAATGCGTCTATCATAAAATTTAAGACTTGTATGGTTTTCTCATGGATACCACTTTCAGGACTAACCGAACTCTCATCTAATTACCGGTAAAGTACATCCTTTCCAATAAAAAGAATCATCGATCAAGAAATCGGTTGGCGTGATATTGAGTTATTCGTCGGGCATAAAACTTAATGCAAATTTAAGACTTATATGGTTTTCCCATGGATACCATTGTCAGCACTGGACTAAATTAAAATTGGACCACGCGGGAAGCACCAGCATTCAAATAAAAAAAAATCGTCGAAATCGGTTCACGCAGTCGAAAGTTCTGAGGTAACAAACATAAAAAAAATACAGTTGAATTGAGAACCTCCTCCTTTTTGAAGTCGGTTGAAAAGTATGGCGACGGTGTCATTCACCTCGCTCTACACCTTCAAAGAATCACTCTAGTACGTCCGTAAATACTTAAGATGAAGCGGTACAATGATTATAAGGTATGAGAAGGAAAGAAACGCTACACTTAAATGAGATCTTGAACTAGCCTCAAAATGACTATTTAAGAACTTTATTCAATTCCGCCAAGGAACACACTCTTGACTATAGATAAGATGACGAGGCATGATCTTTCTTTCAGTGCCATTAGTATTAGTATTTTAAAGTTAGTAGGTGCGTAAAGTATTCTATTTCTTCAAATACTACCTTGAATACAAGAATTTTTTAAACTGCGTACAGACTGTGAATGGCGTAGAATTTGCCATCAGTTACGTAGTAGTAGTAGTATGTGGATATCACAAAATAAGTTAAAGGACATAACTCTTCGAAAACTGATGTTATAAACACTACTTGAGTTTAGTTTAGTAGATTGGGTGGATTATAAATTCACGTTATACATAGATCTATAATTCCTGTTTAGAAGTTTTCTTTACAGATTAGACTAACTTATTACATTCTCAATACAAATAGGAGTAATTGCAATGATTCCATATTAAAAACTGCAAAAACTAAATGTGAAAATTATTCCCGTCTTAGATGAGCCTCACAAGTTGCACCGCTTCTCTGTTAAATTATTCAGAAGTCATTAGGCGTTCCTTTCCACGGTGTGCACACTGAAACGTCATTGTTTGTGAGACGAGCTTCTGTGTGTCCTGATGGCTTGGTAACTGTGTGGACGGCAAACAGTCAGTATACTACTACTATTATACTACTTTTTTTTAATGTAAATTTAACTGTTTTTTTTTTTTCAAGACAATTGTACTATCCAGTAATTCAGGACACTAGTTTATTTTCAAGCGATAGGATGAGGAAATTTAATCCCACTACCTTCACATTTGTGAATAAGAGAAAGCCGAGTGAATGTGATGGTTTAATCTATCACTATACAATTTTAGACGTCCTTAATACTTGTTAGTCTGCAGCAAATCTCATTACAACAACGACATAAATACAAACAAACGCCCCAAGGAGCCTCGTGCTCGTGTCGCGCGTGCGTTAACATCGCCATAACGGCACAAAATAAAATGGCTCAAATTGATTTGTGCGCCGCGATCCACAAGAGGTTATAATTTTCGCGCCATGCTGCGAACACACGCTGAGCCAATGCTGCCAACATAACAGATACAGGCTTGTTCGTTTCACCGATAGATACGACGGTAAATCAATGAAACGCAATAAAGTAATTCATTTTGCAAGCAGTGTAAACAATATTGGTTGGATTAATTATTTGGTTCATGTGTTGTTAACATTTAAAGGTAAAAGGTCCACTGTCTTCTATGTCTTGTTATTACTGGATGTACACTGATACAAATTAGTATATTTTCGTAAACTACAGACTTATCAACGGTGATATACTCAAGCATAGGAAGTTCACACTTTTCACCATCGTCGTAAAGTATTGAAATCGGTTTTTATAGCATTCAGTTTTGAGAGTGTGCAAAGGCTCTCTTCGAACTCATCGGACCCTCTCCATTCTTTCATCGCCACCACTAGTCGCAGGCTTTGGTTCCATCTTTTCGTCGTCGAAACATCTAAAAGTCGAACTAAACTCTTTGACAGCTACTTTTTGGTTCGAGTCGCAAACGTTTGGAATGAACTGCCTACGTCTTTTATTTTGCAAGAGAACTACATTCCTTGATTCTTTAAAAGTAGAGTGAATAGGTTTCTCTTGAATAGGTATGTACCACCTTCATTTTCATCATCACTTAAGGTGACTTGGAAGTTAAACGCCTATGCCAATTATCGATAGGAATCGTTTTCAGGGCCTCTAAATATTTAAAACAACAGCGGCATAATCAGGGTAACCCCGTTATTTGCTTTTTTAATAAGATAGATAGGGGAGATTTTTTTTTATAATATATTCTAACATTCATGATATTTCACTGCTTACCATCATTGTAGTCATATTATTTCGCGCAGCCTATAAAACTGTGATCTTCTAATTTTGCCTTATATATTTAGACATACGCACATACGCTCACGCCTATTTGCCTGAAGGTATAAACAGAGGTGTACGCCCACACTTTACCAATTAGAAATAGCTCTCACTTATTTGCTGAAAATAAAACAAACCCCACATAAGAGTAAATACTTATATATTACCTGTTAAAGTTTGGCGTTCCATGAAATACAATATAATTATGCCACCGGCAAATAACGCAATTTATATTTTAATTTTCCTGTCAATGTGTACAAAACTTGAACCAAAAAATCCTCCAACTAAAACCACCAATTGTTTACACTGCTTGTAAAGCTAGTCAGCTTGTGTCCAATAGCACTTGATCGAAACGTCAGATAAATTTAAAAGTAAATACCCACTCTTATATTTTAGTGTAAACAAACTTTAGCACACTCACATTCGTGTTCGTCAAATAATAAAATTTTATTTAGTAAATATTGGTAAAAAACAAATGCACTCAACTAAATTACCTAATTGTTACAGTCCCGACAGGGCTAGACCCTTTGTTGGGATCAAAAGCTTAGTCGCTGTACCTGACATTACTTTGTGAGCTTATGACCCTACCGCTAGAGAACGGCCGTGTCCGTTCTACGACAGCTCCGAGCTTTAAATTACTGTTTGTTACCAACATTCAGAACGTGAAGGGCTTTTTGGCATAGTCAATTATTGTGATAGAAATTTTTGCTTATGGTTGAAAATGATTTTTATTCCGATGTTTTCATTTCATTTCATTATTCCATGTTTCTGTTCCGACATCTTGCAAAAAGATTTTTTTTTTATTGGTCCCTTCTAAGAAATTATTTAAAACCAATAAATAGGAATAATATATAAGTAGTAACAAGTACTACAAACTTGTTGCTTAGTTTATTTATCAGAGGTCATTATCAAAAATTCGGCAGGTTATTCGGTAATAAACTGTGAAAGGTTACACCTTCCGACCTGTTAAAACCAGAGTAAATGTGATAAATATAAGCTTGTAAGCTGTTTAAATAATATTAAAATTTTAGGTCTGAAGGAAGTCATTATATTTGTGACTGAATAAAATTTGTGATTTTTTTGAAATATGTACTAACGGCCTTTCACTGACTCTTTAGCCAACAGGCTTTAGCAAGCTAGGTAACAGTGAATTAGAAAGAGCATGTAGCTTCTGAATGAAAGCTAAACTATCGTATACTACGAGAGTGTATTTTCATTCCTACCACAGTAACTGCTGCATGATATTGCTAGCGACCATCGATAAACCTAGAAATATACTTACCATTGAATGGAACAGACATATAGTATTCTAAATGCATCCGAACAACGATATAAAGCTCCAATGAGCTTGTCGTACAAGTTACAAGCACCAGACCACAATAAACGGCCAACTACAAATATCAGTTAAACGGACATGTACCTGACCTGCTTAATCTTTATGAGCCCCTAGTACTGACATGGTTCTACAGCGCCATTTTAGGAGATCGCCTGACAAATCTAGGTATATTTCCTTGCTGATATGTTAAAGTAGCTACATTATACGGCAAGCGGGACTCCCTACTGGGTTTTCTGTCTGATATATATGTTGTCGACACGATAGCGCTTGGTACAGTAAGAATAAGGCTCAACTCATACAAAACCATGTCAGTTTTAATACTGCCTACAGCTTAATTTTACTGCTAAAGGATGGGAATACGATCATTGGCCGTTAACAGGCGATGGTGTTTGATGGACAAGATCTTGGCACGAATATTGCATTGACGTGTAACGTTTTCTGTACAACTCCCATAAATATTGTTATAAAAGTGTAAACAAACTGTTCATGCATAATAATATATTGATTACATTGATATAGATTTCATTTTTTTTTTTTTTTTTTTTTTTTTATATTAGCCTACCATAGTGACTCCACTTTGCCTGATGGAAAGCAATAGGTGGAGTCAAAGAGTGGTGGTCACCATCCTCATTGCATGTGTAGTCAATGCAGCATGGTGACCCACACTATGGCGGCCTGGTGAGATGCTTTTTCACGCCCCGCTTAAAAGACCCGGGATCATAGTGGGAAGGAAACACGTGCGCTGGTAGAGAATTCCAGGCTTTTACCGATCGGCACAAGAAAGAAGAGCCAAACCGTTTAGTTCGGGTACGTATATTTTCGACGCACAAACGGTGACTCCTCAGGCCAGCACGTGTAGTCCTGTAGAGGAAGGGAGAAGGTGGGACCAATTGGAAGAGCTCATCAGAACACTCCCCGTGATGTAGGCGATAGAGGACTGCCATAGAGGCGACATCTCTTCGCAACTGCAGAGGCTCAAGAGACTGGGTGATCTCAGGACAGTCGATAATGCGGACTGCGCGCCGCTGCAACCGATCGAGAGCGTCAAGCAAATACTGCGCATAGCCGTCCCAGAGATGAGAGCAGTACTCCACGCAGGAGCGAACCTGGGTCTTGTACAAAAGACACAGTTGCTCGGGCGAGAAGAACCGTCTCACCTTGTTCAAAACGCCGAGCTTACGCGAGGCCGCCTTAGTGACACTCTCTCTCATTATGCAGAGTCTTGTTTTGATATTATTTTTAGATGAACTAAAACTGGAGCTAATATATCTTTATTTTGTACTCACGCACTACGACTGATTCCTGTCGCGGGGTCTTTACAAACACAAGTGACCCGGATTTCTTCATACATAAACTAGTCTGTTGGTAAAGTGACCAACAGATAATACAATATGTCGCGGGAGACTTGATAACATTTAAATGAATTAAATATTTAAAAAAATGGGCACAGAGTATTATACATTGCATAAAATATTACATAAAAAAATAATTAAACACATTAATGACAGCATTCGGACACAAAATTTACTTTAATGTAAAAGAAAAATAAAAATAAAATATTTTATCTGGAACTCACTCTACTTACATTCATTAGTGTTGTCAAAGCTATTTATAGATCCGAGTATAAACAAGTTATGAAACATGTATTTACGCTGACATTTTTCTTAAAAATTCATCAAGTCTCACGCAAGCATGGCACGCAAGACTTACACTTTTTGAAATGTTTTATTTTATTTTTTTTACACCTCACACACAACACATCGTAATAATAAGGTTTCTAGATCTTAAAAATATGTATCGTTTTCTTAAATAAAATTCCAGCACTAATTTTACTTTTATATTTATGAAAGGGTTGTAATGCGTGTGCGCCAATCCTTAACGCAGCCATTTTGTTATTCAATTACGTTGCGGGAACACTTGTAAATTTGCAGAATTGTGTCTCATCACATGGAATAACATTATTTTTCAGATATTATCGTTTTGTAGAGTTATAGCGTAGAGTTTTTAACTAGAAATCTTTATTCAAAGCTTTCAAGAAGGTACGTAAAACTTTATTTGTTGGTAACATTGACATTTGACATTCAGATTGGTTATGGTTTTATTGAAAAATGTTTTTTTTAATTCATAACTCTTTCGAAAGGCAATTGATGGCTGGTAACACTGAGATAGCTAAGCCTGCAGGCTTGTGTTGCAAATCGGTATCTTTAAATTATTAAAGTACTTTTTATTTATTAAAAAATTAAAATATTTACTGAGTAGTAAGTATTCATATTTATTCAGGAACAACCCGTTTAACACGTGTGTATTCAGATGATGCCCGATTAGTTTCGGGCTCGATGGGGACCCTTTATCACGGAGGAGTTGTCTATTAGGTACGCACAAATCATATAATTACATGTTGAAAGTCAGATAGAACAAGTTGTACTTTGTTCATGAAAAATAATGAACACTTTTATTTATTTCTTGAACTTTAATTTCATTGCTTTTATATTTTATCCGAATAACAATGAAATTCGTTGCACGAAATACTATACAAAGTACTCGTCAGCTATAAATTCTAATTCAAATAAAGCCAAATTATTTTATAAACTATACTAACAAGACATCGTGACATTACCGCGCGTATTACCTGAACCAGTAGGAATATATTAACATTTCTATTCTGCACAGTTTTCTTTTCTCTTAATTCGAATTACAAATAAATCACAACATTTTTAACACAAAAGTGCATTTGTTCAGACATATGTATCCGCTCGCACGCTACCAAGCAACACACGCTGCGCGGACGCCATCGACAAATAATTGAATTCCCGCCATTATACTTTTAATGTTCGTATTAATTTAGACACGACAGTCATACACAGCTTTTATAGATATTTTGAAAATAAAAATTAGGATAATTGTCTATGGTTTTAAGAAATAAAGTTTGTAGATTTTTTTTATCATTATCATATTTTACAGGGCTCAGACTTCCCGGCACTAGTCAATTCGAGTTATAGAGACACGACCCTGACTTGGTTTCCCCAAATTCTATCTCTTCTATCTATCTCTATCTTTCCTTTCCCTTTTAATATCCTCTAAATTCGACTTTGGCGAAGTATTTTGAGTGGTCACCTCACCACTACGCTGCTGCGCTAAGTGTGGCGGATTCGATCCTCACACGGGTAAGTTTTTTTTTATACTATAGGGGGAAAGACGAACAGACGGGTCACCTGATGGCAATCCGAGGACACCTGCAACTCAAGAGTCGTAAGTGCGTTGCCCGCCTTTGAAGGTGTTAAGGGATAAAGGGGGTGTAGGGAGGGGATTCCGAATGCGGGAGTCGTTTAAGTAAATAAAAAACAAGTTTTTATATTCCATTCTCAAAGTGACTGAGATGACGTCAATAATCTTGCCCCTTTATTACGTAAATAGGTCTAAACTGTGGTAGTCCAACATGGACGTTAGTTAAGCCTCTGCCTAATGCTTCGAGGCGTAAATGTACGTATATACATATAGGTACATTATCATCATCGTTCGTTTATTGCAGTCCACTGCTGGTAATATTAGTCTAGTGTTCGTCAAAGCACCTGGTCCGCCGCCTTTAGCATACAGTCTATCTCAGCTACCTTCCGTTTATCGATTTACAATTACATGGCAAATTAAAAACAGAAATACCAATACATAGTTATCATGACATTATAAGCTACATTTTTCAATAAATTAAATCAAATAACCATGTCTGACCCCGACTGTTCTATATCTAGATGAAGAAGAAAACCGTTTAACTAGTCTTGTGTATATAAATATTGTTAAACAAGGAAAAATCTTTTTTTTTCATTCCCGCAACGAACACCCGCAACTCTATCGAACCCGAGCGGAGATGAAAGATTAGAAGAGGAGAGTTCTTCCTCCGAAACCTCACTTACTCGCTGAAACACAACACAAATAATGCTTTACTACCAGTTTTCTGTGAGGCCGTGTGGTGGACTTGCCACATGTTAATTTATTTGTGATTATTATTGTATCGTCTTGGAACATGTAATAATTTAATATAACATAGATAACTATTGTTTCAAGTCCTAATTATTTCATGCGAACCTTTTAACAAAATCAATATATTTATTTCTCAAAACTATCTAGTTTGTATAATGAAGCCCCAATAGTATAACAAAAATATACTACAGCAATATTAGCTCCATCCTCACACGCATTATTTCAAAGTAAATTGTCGGTAAACACCGCCATCTGTCGTTTTCTACATTGACCGTAAGTAATTTAAGAACTTCTATAAATTATTCAGAACACATCACTATCTTCGTCGACACAGCCCGGTTATTACAATGTAGCAAGCTTCAATACGACGCTAATGTATTACGCTATGCATTAATATTAAACTGTGAAAATATCTATATTGGAGCCGATTTGAGTTAAATTTGGTATGTACCTCTATGCACGTATGATACCTCGAAGCCTGGAGAACAACATGGGCCACTTTCTATTAATACAAAAATTTATATTTATTTATATTATTATTTAGAAACCCCCACGGGTCATCACCTCACTGAAGCTAACAATGAAGTGGTATATCGGACTCGAAATGACTAAAACCGGTGTTCCGTCACGAGTGGGTACGGGTTATGTTGCAGAGGACCCGGGCATACCCTAAGAAGGAAGCTTCCGAGAACCCCTACCCCCAGGCCAGCGCTCATAGAGATCGGAGGTCGTTCTGTGTCCTCTGCGGGAAGAGAGAGTGCTACTCCTCTCACGTTCCCGTTCTCCCGCCTCTTTGATCAGCATCACCTCTTCCCAGAAGGAGACGGCGTATTCCCACGCACTCTTCCTTTGGACTATGGACTGAACCATGGTCGGGGACAAATTTCTGGAATTATAATAGCTTTCTATAATTTGGACTAGTGTTTCTATCATTTGGACTCTAAAAATTTTATTTTTATATTATAATCCACTTCTTTCTCCAAACTCCTTTTAAAAGTTGACACCCTCAACGCGGGCCAGCGCACTTATGAGGCTAGAGTTGAATGTGTCTATGGTCGGGGTTGTGACTTGCCTTCAGATGATCAGTCTGTTCGTTGGTATGTTGCATATAAATTGGCCGATCACTTTAATATTACTCTTTATTATAAAACCAATGCGTCATTTTAAACCAATAATCAATTCTATTATGACTTTATTAAAAATTTAAATTTACTTAACATATGCTTGTTGATATACGAGTATATAATATTTATAATCTCTTTCGTCATAATTAGTATTTTTATATTACTTTATATAACTATTTATCATTTTCTCATCATCAGTACATCTTGAAATAGTGACAGATGGTAAGCCGCGGGCTGCTGTTGCGTCGCCCCGCCATATTCATATATTTGGCAGTTCCTGCACGCATATCAACCTAAACCTTTAATAATAAATTTGTATCAATTGAGTGGTATATTTTTTAATAAACTGAGGAAATAAATTAACGACTGACAAACAAACATATTTAAATATGCATGAGAAGTAACCATTACTCGGTTCAAAATTTTCAACCGACTTCAAAAAAGGAGGATGTTCTCAATTCGACTGTATTTTCTTTTTATGTTTGTTACCTCTGAACTTTCGACTGGGTGAACCGATTTTGATGCATATAAAGCTGGTGCTTCCCGTGCTGAAATGGGACATTTCAATTTGGCAACAAATAGACGAATATAACTCAATATCACGCCAACCGATTTCGATGATTCTTTTTTTATTATAAAGAATGTACTTCAAGCTAGATGAGAGTTTGGTTAGGTTCTGACAATGGCATCCACGAGAAAACCATCTAAGTCTTAAACTTTATGATAGACGCATTGAAGTAGGTTGTGTACTTTTTTTAAGTGTAAATAACTATCTTTGAGGCGAGTTTTGACTCTGTGAATATTCAGTGTATATAGCTGAGGCAAGTTTTAATATAATAAGCATAAGAATTGCTGTTTAAGTTTCGTCGACAATGGGCAGGTACAGATGCTCTAGTGGACTGTAAGGTTGGATATACTTCATAATCAGGTGATAACGAGGAAGTAACCCGCTAACATGTCAAATAAGTCATGGTTTCTCTCAAGAGTGATTGTTTTGTGGAGTACAACTTATTCTGTGATGATGATCTATGTAGATCGGAAAAACAGATTTATTAGCCAACGCTCCAGAATCACTTCCCTGTCAGTTCAATTTCATTGTAATTACCTCTTTGATGCAGTACCATATAATGGCCACAGCGAGTACCTAATTAAAATAATAAATCTGCTCACAAAATTTTCGTCTCAATTTCATAAAACATAAATATGTCCCCTGGTTTTTTCAGGCAACCAAAACTCTAGGCGTTTTAAATCAATAATATTCCGAAATAATAAAATTCTGAAATCAATAAATAAAATAAAACAGTATTCCATAATTAATTTCCAAATATAACCACTCGTAATTTGAAAATAATAGGGTTGGTTTGCATTCTCTCGTTATTGAGGTGGGCGCATCGAGGGGTGACATTCCAAGAGGGGTGATCACGGTGATTATACACGTCCCGATAATGAACGCGTTATGCATAGTAAACGCAGCTTTGACAACTGCAATACATTACCAATTTTTTTTATGGGAAGTGATTGACAAAATACTATATGACCCGCCGCATACTAAGCGGTTACTTGTTCTGTATTTCTAACTAAATATGACCTGTACCTACATGAGGGCCTTGCCTAAACAAATAAATTTTTAAAATAAATCAGTCATACACTGCTTTATTTAAATTTGTCCATATCAGGTCATCGACTGGCAGCGGATTTGCGACCATCGTCGGCAGAAGGGGCAGGTTTCCATGGGCAGCGGTAGACATTTACTATCAGCGAACCACGTCTTATTTTTAAGTCCTTGATTAAACTTCTAGCACTAACAAATAAATATAAACTAGCGGTTACTTGTAGAACACTATTGCAATGGTTTTAATTTCGGTTGGCCTACTCTCGGGTATAAAAGCTCATCTCGGATAATCTCATGCAAATATAGATTTTGTTTTAAATATGAGCTCTAAGTATTGAAAACCTTTAGTTTTAGTTTTTTTAATTTTTCAGAATCGTTGGCAACACACGGTAAAAAAACTGATGGTACTTAAATATGTACTGTAGATTACAACAAAAAAACTCTGTATCCTACGTGTAACCGTGCTATAGTTGTATTTATTATTGGACCTGTAACATTTTAATTATAACGTACGCATCCAACGGAACGATCGGAATTTGCATATTTTATTACTGTATTCCATTCATTAATAAAAACTTGTACAAGTGTATCTTGGGCTTGGACTAAAACTATTTGTCATAATTTTGTCGGTTACTCTTTAATCGATAAGAGAAGTCGCCTGTTACCATAGAGAATAATAATATAAATGGAACCTGTTACTGTCCGACAAGCCAAAACCTCACACGTATTTAAAAAACAAGTTAAGGACTACAACTTATCTCTATAATTACTGATTTATATTATTATATATATATATATATATATATATATATATTTATGTATATATTATAAGAAACTTAATTTGTTATTTATTACTACACCACAGGCTACCTAATACTTTATAACAATATCAGCATCAAGGTTGTCTGTTAGAGATCGCCGTGTGTGATCAGACCGCCTATTGTTATACCTAAATATTTGTGACATGTTTTCTGTATGTACATGTATAACAGGTTTACAGTAAAGAATTAAATAAATAAATAAATAAATAGAAGACTTTTTAGAGTTCCATTCACTAGAATAAAAAAATAAGAAAACGGATATTATTTAATGAGATATTTAGAGATTTAGAATTGTAATTAGGTTCCTATTAACTTTAAATAAATTAAATACAGCACAAAATAAAATAAATTAAATATTATGTCAAAACTTGTGTGTAATCACAGCCTTGCCTACAGGTAGCGTTAAAGAAGAGATGGGTTTTCTCTTACAGGAAAAGCACTTTCCACGTTTTTCTTAATTACATGTTACACTGTCATTAATACTGACTGATCTTTGAACGATTCAAGTTGAGAATTACACAGTTATGCCTGGAGCAAGACGCGCGTCTCCTCCGATCATAGGCTACTTTACAGCAGTTTCTCTGAAGGTGATGTTTTCTGTATCCGTCTCCTGTTACAGTCGCAATATAAAGAACAGCCCCCAAGGATCATAAACATTAAAATCTTATCCTTTTGTTTTTTTTTTAGCCTATGACGTATGACCTTTCCGAAATACTACCAATCAGTAGCACACTATTTTATTTCACGTTATTTCTTATAAGGTGACCAGGTCATCGCTCTGTCATGAAGACGTTTCATTGTTCGTTTTCTATAGCTTGATCACACTTTTATGATCTCTATCAAATTTTTTTATCAGGATCCTAAACTATTACCACTAGCCTTATTTCTTTTAAAAATATCATTCGAAAAATTGTTTCAAAGCTAAGACCACTTAGTTCTCGTGTTATATTGAGACTAGTAGACAATATATGTATGTATCTAACTATACGATAACGTGTCTAACATATATAACCCAGGCAACGAAAACTCAAAAAAAAGTTAAATAAAAGTCTGCTTGCTCTCATATCTCATGGATGCGGCCTTAATTATTTATTAAAGACAGTTCAAATTGTCGATGGTGGCGGGCTGCGGTTCTTTGTTTTATAACAACACTGCACAATAGAGGTTTAATCACTGCATCGCTTTCGAAATACGAACATGTGTTCATGATGACTTGTCAATGTTTCTTTATTTGAGTATGTAGTATGACAGGGTGTGTTTGGTTAATGAAAAAGTATGTACTTGTACTTTTCTTAAGTATAACCTTAGTACTTAAGTTGAGAAATAATGAATATGTTGCTATTATGAATTATGAATACTCGCTTATTATCAATTGGAGTCATGTCGGCAATCTTGAAGGTAGGGACCTCTCCATCTTATGGCTCATGTAGACTGCGACGACCATCCCCGCATCTACCTATGCCTCTACAGGTCCCATAGCGGTGATGCCGAAACGGACCGACTCATCGACCACGTCCAAATGGCTACAGACTCAGTGCTCCAGCAGGTCCCATCCGCAGAGATCGTGATTCTTGGCGACTTTAACGCCCATCACGCCGAATGGCTTGGTTCGCGCAAAACCGATCATGCGGGAAGATCTGTTCACGATTTCGCCTTGGCATATGGCTTGACGCAGCTGGTAGCAACGCCTACGCGAATCCCAGATGCAGAAAGCCACGTCCCTTCACTGTTGGATCTTCTGCTGACCTCACATCCTGACGGCTACAAAGTATCCGTTAAGGCCCCTCTTGGCTCTTCGGACCATTGCCTGATTAGGAGTATGGTGCCACTCGTTCACTCGCTGCGGCCGCGAGTTACAGGCAGTCGCCGCGTATGGCACTATAGGTCAGCAGACTGGGATGGAATGAGAACATTCTTTGTATCCTACCCATGGAGGCAGGTTTGCTTCTCGCCGGATGATCCCAATGTCGTTGCTGACTCTGTTGCGGATGTTGTGCTTCAGGGTATGGAACTTTTCATTCCATTCTCCCTGATTCCCACAGGTGGCAAGTCCCAGCCTTGGTTTGGTCGAACCTGCAAAGCGGCGTCCCGCCGAAAGCAGGAATGTTACCAAGCATGGGCTAATGCAGCGACAGCACGGGATGTAAAGACCAGCACATTAAAGAAGCAATTTAACTTTGCCTCCAGGTCCCTCAAAAGAGTAATTGCTGGGGCGAAGTCGGCTCACATCGGCAGAATTGGCGAGAGACTAGTTAGTCTCCCCTCCGGAACTCGTGCATTCTGGTCTCTTGCCAAAGCTGTCCAGGGGAACTTTTGTAAGCCATCCCTTCCACCTCTGCGCATAAGAGATAATTCGTTGGCCCACGACGCTAAAGAAAAAGCCGATCTTCTGGGCAAACTCTTTCGTCCAACTCGACCCTGGACGACGGGGGAAACGCACCGCCGACCATACCGCAGTGCGAGACCCGCATGCCGGAAGTCCGGTTTACACAAAGGGCAGTGCGTAAAGCGCTTCTTTCCCTCGACGTTGATAAGTCGAGTGGGCCCGATAGAATCTCTCCTATCATGCTGAAGACGTGTGCTCCAGAGTTAGCACCGGTTTTAACGCGCCTTTATCGGCTTTCCTACTCTCTTGGCATAGTCCCGAACTCATGGAAGACAGCTCTAGTGCACCCAATCCCTAAAAAAGGAGATCGCTCGGATCCGTCCAACTACAGACCCATAGCCATCACCTCCTTGTTCTCCAAGATAATGGAATCCATTGTTAACTGCCAGCTCCTCCGGTACTTAGAAGACCACCAGCTCCTCAATGATCGACAGTACGGCTTCCGTCAGGGTCGTTCAGCTGGTGATCTTCTCGTATACTTGACTCACCGGTGGGCACAGGCGATCGAGACCAAGGGGGAAGCGTTGGCCGTTAGTTTGGACGTGGCGAAGGCCTTCGATCGGGTCTGGCACAAAGCGCTCCTTGCGAAGCTTCCTTCCTATGGGCTTCCCGAGAAACTGTGCAATTGGCTCACCAGTTTTCTTACAGACAGAAGCATCAAGGTCGTTGTTGACGGTGCATGCTCCGACTCCAAGTCTGTTAATTCTGGTGTCCCACAAGGCTGTGTGCTATCACCCACGCTGTTTCTTCTGCATATCAACGACATGCTGCAGATTAGCAGCATCCATTGCTATGCAGACGATAGCACGAGTGATGCCCTTTACACCGGCCGCGCTAACATTTCTCGGGTAAACGTCATCGTAAGCCGATCCAAACTTGTGTCTGAAATCAAAACTTCTTTATCAAAAGTTTCAGATTGGGGTCGACTTAACCTAGTCCAATTTAACCCCACAAAGACACAGGTTTGCGCGTTCACCGCTAAAAAGTTGCCATTGGTCGTATCACCTCAATTTTAGAGCACTTCCCTATCTGCATCACCCAGTATCGGAATCCTTGGCGTTGATATATCAAGCGAAGTCCAGTTTCGCGGTCACTTAGAGAGTAAGGCCATATTAGCCTCGAAGAAGCTTGGTGTGCTAATCAGATCGAAACAGTATTTTACTCCGGCCCACCGCCTGCAACTTTATAAGGCGCAGGTTCGGCCGCACATGGAATACTGTTCTCATCTCTATGCAGGTGCACCCCAGTACCAACTTCTGCCTCTTGACCGCATTCAACGGAGAGCGACTCGCATCATCGACTGCCAAGATATTTCTGATATTAATCACCTTGGCGTTGCGTAGAGATGTAGCTTCACTCTGCATCCTCTATCGCTTGTATCATGGGGAGTGTTCAGAGGAATTGTTCGGACTTATACCGGCTGCTGGTTTCCGCCATCGTCCTACGCGACAAAATATCCATCCCCATCACCTGGACGATTGGCACTCCACCACTGTGCGCTTCTCCAGAAGCTTTTTGCCTCGCACAACCAGCTTATGGAACAAATTGTCGCCTGCCGTATTTCCGTACCGATACGACCTTCAAACCTTCAAGAAGAGAGCGTACCTCTACCTAAAAGGCCGGCAACGCACTTGTGACTCTTGAGTTGCGGGTGTCCATGGGCGGCGGTAGTCACTTACCATCAGGTGACCCGTCTGCTCGTTTGCCCCCTATCGCATAAAAAAAAAAAAAAAAGTCAAACTCAACAAAATCATGTCAACTATTGAAGTTTTGATTAAAGTTCTGATAAAAAGGTCTACAAAAATAAACGTAGAGATTGACAATACGTTAAAACAACCTATCCTTCACACATAGCTTCCAACGCATTTTATTCTGTAGATACATACATATATTGTGTAAAATTTTAGTTGCCGAAGCAAGTTTCGTAATATCAGCGTCAGAGCAGATTTTAAAATGTTTATATATCACTCTCGAAAGAGACAAAATTGCCGGGCCTATTGGTCTAGTGAAAATAGTGATCCACAAATAATTGTCCTGAGTTTGGGTGTTTTTTGTGTCCGTTAATTCAAAGTGTTGATTAGTTGTTCGTAAAAAAAATTGTAAAACATTTGTTTTTTTTTTCTTTCATCACAATAATGCTGCTTAATATTTAAAAAGCACACCTTATATACCAACTTATTTAGGTCCTTCTCTTGTCACATTTCTTGCAAAAAAAAATGATTCCTTTGATTGTTTTCAGAAAATAAACACCTACTAGCCTATGAGCATAACTTCCTTATGTAGGTACCTGATGATCAGCATCTATAATCTATATGTTTCATAGATAATGAATTAAAAAAAATAGACTATTTTAAAACCAGAAGCATGATATACCTTTGCCTGTCCATATCGATATGTCATTTTGAAATTCGAACGAAATAGTCATCGGTAGCGGTTCGCGCCACGGGACGCCACCGCCCGCCGCGCGTGTAACAAGCTTGTTGCGTTCGTACCATTGCCAACATTATTTTGGTACGATTGAGATGTTTGAGTATTTGAATGTTTATTCTTTTTGAAAAAAAAAACAATTTCAAAGAGGTTTTAATAATAAACTGTATCTAGTATACATATACATATATTTAGTGCACTCATTCGAAACATATTTATATTAAGTAGTTTTTCCAACAGCTGATTATGCATCACTACAATCAATCAATCTATCGCTGATCACTGCTAGAGATGACGTTCTACTGATCTTCTCTACATATAGGTGCCAGTCCTCTATACACGGTTTCGACTGTAGAACTGGGTGTTTCAAAGCAACGACCGTTTGTCTTTAGGTAAGTATGGCCGGTATCTTCGTTTTGGTTTACTTATTTTACTTTTATTTTATTTAATATATTTAGTAGGCACAGTCACAGAAAACAGAACAAGCATGACGTCAAAATTGAGCGTCAAAAACAAATTACAACTACTTCAGTAAACACAGCCAAATTGAGAATTTTATATTTATTATACCGATATTAGCATGCTGAACTGTCAGTATTTTATTACAAACCTGTATTATTGTAAAAAATATTATATATGAAGCTGCCAAAACTAAATCATGTGATATCCCCTCTTATCGTACCATTAGATAATGAAGGATTGGTATAATCCCCATCCATAGAATGGGTATGCAGTTGCGTTCTGATAATGTAAATAACCGCGGGCAAAACGGAACGCACTCTGAAAGGGGCTTCAAAATTCGAATTTTGCTTTGTTTTTTATAGGCAAAGGGATTTGGAGATATATATGTTAATCTGAAAAAAACCCCGAAAAGTACTCTTCTTTTTTAATTTATATGAAACATTAATATTTTAAGAGTTTAGACCACGAAGTAGTAGATACTAATACTAATTATGAATATGAACTGATGATGAATGAAATAACGTGAGGCCCTTTGGAAAATAAATACTTATATTATTTTTTCTGCATTTAATTAATTTAGCCTGTGGAACAAATTGTTGCCTGATGTATTTCCGGATCGATACAACCTTCAATCCTTCAAGAAAAGAGCGTACTCCTACCTAAAAGGCAACGTAAAAAATGTCGCGATTCTTAGCAGTGCTCTGTGCATTTAACGTTGAATGTAAAAAAGGTATTGGTTTTATTTTTAATTGTAACATATTTGGCGAACGCGTCAATGCACGCGGGGCTCTCCTGTAAAGGGGCCTGTCGCTGGGGCGCCTGCAGCTATTTGATTTGGAGTGCATATTGGAATAAGACAATCTCTTCTCGTAATAACTTAGTTACAATGCGTTTGGTTGCCATAGTTACCGTATCCTATCTCCATTGTTCTCCACAGAATACGTAATAAATACTTCCATGGGGTTCTGTTACATAATGGGCTATAAGATTTTGATTTTGTTATGAGATTTAGTAAAAATGATATTATCGACGGACTGAGATTATTTTTTCATTTTTTTTATTTGGAATAAAACACAGTTACACATTACATAATACAAGGTTAAATGAACAATTTCAATGTAATGGCCATAAGATAAGTATCAATTATAGTAAAATTTCCCAACTATATTGTGGAATATCTTTCCTAAACCTTCCACATTTTCACAACTATTTAGAGCAAAGCTATAATAGACATTGTTTGCAATATACATATTGCAGTTGGAATATTTTTACATAAATACGTACGTACGTATCGATTTGATATCCCCTCTGAGATTGTTAATAATTACACTTCAATTAAATTTAAAAAATAATAACTTTTGATTGTCTTATTGTCACTTTAACTTTCCAGAAGCCGACATCGGCAATTAAATCCTTAAAAAATAGAAAAAATAAATTACAATCCAAAGGTTTATCAGTTTCATAATGATACGTAATCCATCAGAAAGCGCTGAGACAAATTTATATAACCTAAAATTGAACGTCTATTTATTGATGATTAAGAACTTTATTTCTTGATACGTAATATTCATTTCAGATAAATAGTAATATTAAGCAACTTAAACCTAGGTCTAATTAATTCGTATCCTCTACGAGGTATACAGAGGTATCTACCTCTGTATACCTCGTAGAGAATACGACACAGATACGATAGAGGATACCTCTACGAGGTATACAGAGGTAGATACCTATGTATACCTCGTAGAGGATACGATTACGGATAGATAGCTGTTGTTATGTTATCAAAACATTCATGAATTTATGTAAAAATAAGTTAATGACAAACATGACATGATCAAGAAATTCATGAATTTATGTAAAAATAAGTTAATGACAAACATGACATGATCAAGAAATTCATGAATGTTTTGATAACATTACTTCTTACAAAATAAAACACATAATCATAATAAAAATAACTATGTATGTACTTATTAATCATTCTGTTGAAAATACTTGTATCAATAATAGACAGTCGAACCTACTTTCATAGAGAGTTTTGTTTTTTTATATTAGGTACCGTAGGATAACCTTTATATATTATATATTGTATGTATGTGCCAAAACATTAAAAACTAAACATAAACAACAACTTTTCTTTTACAAACCTTACCTTACAAAACCTTATTTGTTCATAAAGGTAAGTATAAACTTTATTAATAATGTCAATATAAATAAAACCTTCCAAATATGGAAAGAATAACCTTCCTAGTTTCACAATAGCTAGGCCAGAAGCAAATCAGCAAGCGGTCAAGTACCAGGCCACCAGAT
This sequence comes from Tyria jacobaeae, assembly GCA_947561695.1. Classification (NCBI taxonomy): domain Eukaryota; kingdom Metazoa; phylum Arthropoda; class Insecta; order Lepidoptera; family Erebidae; genus Tyria; species Tyria jacobaeae. The sequence goes on along the minus strand of OX387230.1, from coordinate 6,202,687 downwards.
ACTTGAAGGAGGTAGAGTAAACGCGGCGCGGGAGGCACAAGGTGTGCGGGACGGGGAAAGCGATCCGTCAACGGCTCGCGGCGATCACGACGACCGACGACCTAAGGTAACAGACATATTGAGGAATAAAACACTATTTCTTTCAGAAGGTTTTAAATTACAGTCTTAATTTTTACAGGCAAGTAATCGCGTCTTCAATTTTCGAATATGAGAAAATAGAATCAATAAAAGTTTTAGTTATGGTGAAGAGGTGAGATCTATATGTCAGTAATACCCATATAAATTACATAATTTATAAATCGTATCGATGTATAAATGATTTTAATGGATTGAATTTTGATGGCGTTACAGGAAAAAGATATTTCGGCTTTGGAATGGCGATCTTTTCAAAATAAACCCTAAATTATCAACAAAAGCAAATATAAATGAAACACCGTAACCTTTTTTATCATTCTTGTTTTCAGCAACTAGTGTACTTACCAAAAGGTTAACGTTTATTTGACTAAATTATTTGTAATAATACGTATTCTTGATAATGAGTTTATGTATTGTTCACAAACTCCATTATTCGGAATAATTGCATTCGAACCTACTATGTTTTCCGGCATAATAACTACATAAACAAAAACACCACACGGAACGGACATATTTTAAAATCATCGAATGATTTTAAGACAGTGTGAACACATCCGTAATGGGCGCGCGACTGGCCGCTCGCGTGCCAGTAATTGCCCATCGTTCCTTTTTGAATAACTATCACGACTTTTTCGCTCCAAATACTCTTTTCTTTAGCCCGTTCGGTTGTTAAAGGTATTCGATGCATGCGGCCAAGTGACTGTGTTCGGATATTTCAGGCATTTTGCGTGTAATCATTGGCGTGTTATGGGTGTTCTCTTGAATTGTTCCCAGTTTAAAACGTTTTTAAGAGCCGAAACGTCCTTAGCGTTTTATTTTTGTTAAGAATTGTACTTACATTGTCTGAACTCAAATTTGGAAACATGTTAGTAACTTTAAAGAGGTTTCAAGATCGGAAACAAATTAGAATTCATTTAAAGTAATGTACCCTAATATTATGCGATTTATAGTATTTAATGTGCGTAAATTACGTCTTAAAATCTACAAAGGTAGCAATTAGAATCAATAACAGAACTGACGCGGTTTCTAAACAGGTCCGACATTGAAATCATGTCATTTTAAAGACTATATCGAGAATCGTTTTGATAGTTCTTTTGGGATAATAATGTATCGTACTCTTGTAGTTAGTTTATAGTGAGATATAGAGCGAGTTGACTGTTAAGTTGAGTTAGTTTATGCCTATATAACAAATTTAGCGTAGGGATAATTTTATTGCCTGTATTTCTGTAGAGCTCAATGACAACAGAAACAAAGACATGAAAATATCTAAATAATTATAAATGCATGTAGCTGAACATTAAACATCTAAATAATTAAAAATGCATGTATCGGGACATTAAACATGTAGATCATTCTCAAAACAATATTAAGCAACATAAAAAATGAGATACCGTTAGATATATTGACATTATTAAAAGCATATCCGTGTATTGAACATACATATATTCCAAATGGCATAGAAATATTATGGAATACTTAGTTATTGACTAAGAGCATAGGTGCAGACAGAAACGCATGTACATGTTATATATAAATAACACCCAGACACGTAACAAATGATCGTGTTCATCACACAAATATTTGCCAAAGTAAAAATCGAACGCACAAATACCAAATAATTAGAAAAAATTAACACTTTAAATGTTATTTTTTGAAGATGAGAGCAGCTGAAGTAGATACTATTGGTACTCTGATAGTACGTTAATATTGAGAAGGTATGACTCATATAAACTCCAAACAAATATTTTTAGTTCTGAGTTTGTGTTAAGTTTTAAACTAGAACTTGGTTTGTATTGGATCCTTTTGTTATATTTCATTATTATTAAAAACTTAGAGAATCTTTGAATTTCAAAGATGTTTACTTAAACTATTATTGCTGTTGTAAGTATGCTTAACTTCATAAGACGAGCTACAAAATTTTGAGGAACTTTATCAGGTTTAAAATAAAATTAAAAGGTTTATTGTTAAAGAAACTAAATCACAAAAAATATACAAACTTATTATGAGAAATACAAAAACGTGATTTCGTAAGTACTGCAGTAATCATCATGAAATCCACCACTATCTAGACCTCGTACAAGAAACATAAATAAGTAGAAACAACAAAAAACCACAAATGCAAAACAACATGATCATGATCAGGCACATTCTTAGCTCTCCATTACGATAAGGTTTCATTTTCGATTTCCATTTTGTACACTGTCTGTCCTATAATCAGTTCACTTAAATTTTAAATGGCCAGCAAGGGAGGATGGCCAGATGTATTGATCATCAGATGAGACAAAAACAAATGTGATTCACTTGTACAGGTGAACAATGTATCTGTTTATTTCCAAAAGTATTAATTTAATATATATATATATAATTATTTTTTTGAATATCTTGGTTTTTGGAATCATTCGTAATACTGGTCGGTCTTTCACTAATCACTATTGTTCTGAATCACGTCCAACACTCATGGTATGAGTGTTGGACATACACATATTTTAAGAATGTAAGCTTATGATAGATTAGTCTTGTAATAATAAATATGTAATTTAATTCTAAGCACGTCTGTAATTGTTATACATAGATAGGTATATCAATTGAAGTATTAATAAAGTGTTATTGGTTTCTAAACGTCGTTCCATCGCAGCTGTTAAGACAAGAACCGACTACTGTGTCATGTGATGTCATACTCGTGGGGGACAATCAGTACACTCACACACTACCTTCGTTCTTTCTAACACAATCATGGGATCTTCAACGTAAAAGGACAAAGTAGTTATTGCCCAGACAGCATTGGGAGCAGCAGCAGTAGTAGTGCAACTGCCAGCTAACAATTGTCATCCATCAACTCAATGCTTGTATTCATCGCGGTGTATATAGCACTAGCTATCGTCGGTGTATTGGTACAACTTCAGAACCGATGTCATCAGGGTTGGATCAATCAAAAGATCAATAATAATGAAGTGCGCCGAATGACTTACGAACGCGTATACTGGGTAAGATGGTTACTTTAAGTGCTACGATTAGGTATTTCCTTCATTTGTAATTTTATGAAATAATTTATGTCTATGTGATGATATGGAAGTAAAGTGTACCTCAATATTTATACGAGTAAATCTATTAAGAGGAAGCATTGTCAAATAAAGCCGGCCTAGAAGGAAAGGAGCTTAGTTCTTGTGTGTATCTTTTGACAAAAAGATGAACTAAGCGAGCCCTTTAAGCACCTTCTCATACAAAACTATTTACACAAGTAACAGCCACACGCGGGACAACTATTAATATGTGAATCACCTAATTTATTTTCCCGAATGGAAATCAAACCCTGGATCAATCGTCAGGATCACTAACCACCAGACCAACCGACCAGACACTTGATTCTTGTTTACCGCATATTTATATTAATACAAACAGTTCCTATTATTTATTTAACTCAAGTTTTATAGTTAATTAAGAAGCGAAACGATTTTCTAATTCATTTAGGGTGAATACATCCCCCTTGGAGATCAAAGAATGTATTAAAAATGTCCAAATAGTATTACTGTTTAATGTTTTAAATCTAGTGGCGTACATTTATGTATATCGATAAAATTATAAAAAAAATATGAATAGAGAAATACATGTACATTAATGGTAGATGGCCCTGACCTCCTGGCAACAGACAGTTTGAGCTACAGATATGCGACCTTTATTCTCTAAACTTCTCAGCCTCTGACGTATAAGCCGTGTCCTCCGTGCCCAGTCCAAAGTAGTGGGACCAAGTTCTAATTGGCAAAACGTGGGTGCACACATACACCTCTATCTACCCCTTTAGGTAATCACGCATGAGCTTATGTATGTAATAGACTGGGTGTACAATGTTTAATAATTATTTATTGTACTAGGAAAATAATTTGATTCAAAAGTTTAAATATATGATGAACTTAACTCTTTGAACCGATTTCCGAAGGGTTAGATCGAAGATCGAATAAACATGCGATGTGATTAATTGTTTTTCAAAAAAAATTGGTATTGTACTATGCGTTTAATAAGAAGATAAGTGACATATTCTACTGGCATGCAAATTAACTCAGAAACATACGGTTCAACAAAAAATAATTGACATTATTCTTATTATAATATTATTCATTTTAAATTTCAAACGTAATTAAATATTCTGAGGTATGACTTGTGAGAGTTGTGGTGTATATTTATGAGGTTTTGTTATTACTTACTTATTAGTACTTATTTAAAAAAGTCATAAATGAATTTGGATGTTATCATCTTGTAACACTTATTATTTCTCTCCATTTAATTAGACAAACATATAAATTACATTTTTAAATATGGAAGAAAAATCACAATATATTTAAAAATAGTAAAAAAAAAAATAGTGTCCAACCAGTATCGGGTACAGGGGCGAAGCTACCGGTGGTTACGGCTCCAGAGACAGGAACCTCCTCACAATACGTGCCGTATCAAGAGATAATAATATTCTTAGTCTCTCTCTCGCGTGTAGAGTCAGCGCAGATATTCCGCCAATATTAAGTGTTTCGAGAGACACGTTTAGAAATAGATTGGACGGTGCTGATTAAATTTCTATAACTATCTTGTAATCATAACATACTATGTATTCTATCTGTCATATTAAATAAATCTTATGTTAGCTTCTTTACTGCCTGTTTGAAAAATTCGTTTTAACACAAATAGAATATATCTTTATTTTGAGATATAAAATATTAAGTTGAATTGCGTAATAAGTAGTATATTTAAACAACATTTAAATTCCGAAATATACAAAACTGTATAGATGGACGATAAAAGTTATTACGTCACATCACTAGTGTGTTTAAAAAATCAATAGTGCGGTGACCCCTACTGATCAGACAATAAGTCCTTAGGGAGCTTTTGCTATTTGAAAAAGCTATTAAAACGTGCGTATTAATTATATTCATATACAAGCGGTACTTAATACCTAGTTTGTCAAACAGTAAAAAAACCAATTACAGCCACTTCAACAAAATCCACCACTCTTGGACTCCACTCATTGTGTTCCATCAGGCAGAGTGGAGTCATTATGGTAGACATATAGATATAAGAAAAAAAAAAAGGTGGCCCGTCAAATATAGGTACATATCATCATCATTATTATTCAGCCTTTCGCTGTCCACTGCTGCAGTTAGTCCTCTCCGAACGTGTGCCATAACGCTTTTTATTTTAATCTAAAGAATACTAGCAGAGTAGGTTACACATAGTAATCCTGTTAACCCCCCCAGCTAAGGTCAGTATGGTAAGGTATGCTTATGTGGGGTGGGTTCACGAAGGTAGTTGCACTGGGTAGGGTTCGAACCCACAACCGCTTGAAGACGTCGAGTTGAGGATATTAGCCCGCGTAGAACAATACCATTGTATAAAAATCGATTGTTGTTGTATAAATCTAATTTCACTTGTTACATATTATACCTTAGTTCTTACCCGTATATGTATAGCTTCTCATCGTTTTCTTCTAACGTTTCTAGTAAAACTATAAGCGCATTGTTTAAATAGCAACCCCGCAAAAATGTAGAGGTTTTAATTATACTTCCATTCCAGAAATTTCTCTAGTTTTAGAACTTACATGTAAAAGTTATGAAATATAAATTTATTTGAGAATTTTCTAAAATCTCCAACCACAGACAAATGTCGCACAATAGTGCCACCCTCACACGTTTGGTTCCAATAATTGTGCCAATTTAGCGCACTGCGGTCGGCATAATGTCGTTATGCATATCTGTACCATAGATTGTTATTTCAAAGAGGGGAGTAAATTTTATTTTTTTGATAACTCCGTGGTATTTTATTAACATAATAAAAAGAAGGGTCGATAATCGCTTTTGTAAATGTTATTTAGAACTATAGAAGTACATAGATATATCCCGCTCATAGAATATTACTTATAGATTTGAATAGACGCAATTACATATATAAATTCTTGATTTAATACGTTTTTTAACAGGCAGCGAATCTTAGAGGCGAAGGTTAGGAAAAGAGTGATGCTGTCAAATGTTAATAAGTGTGTTTTCTGTGGAAGCTGTTCGCTTATGGAACGATTTGTTAGCTGACAGCCGACTACGATAAAAATCATATGATTATCTGTATAACATGTTTCAAGATACATTATGAATATCTGTATAATGTATCTTGAAACATGGGAGAGCCATGCTTAGCCATAAATGCGCCGGCATGACCAGAGTAATACCGCGGTCCCACAGAAAACCAGTAGACAAGCAATGCTTGCATTGCATTGCCAAGTGCGTGAGGGTACCGGATGCCCAACGTGCGTCTTCCCCTTCAAAGGTCGGTAGCGAAAATTCAAATTAAATATCTTTATTTCATAAATTTGCTCAACAATTATTTAAAATAATTCTATTAAAGCCGATGTCTCTTTCTAGAGGTCGATGTGCATTTCATGCCATGTACTGTACTGATTTTGAAAAGAGCCTGTAAATCTCTAAAAGTACAATCCCAAGCTCTTATATCTTACATGTAATCCACCGCTAAGTATACCTTACCTAGCTATTAGCTACCTTTAAAGTACATCTTCCGATTTACTTACTTAACTACACACTTAGGACTCCTGAGTTGCAGATGTTAGTGGGCGGCTAATGTCACTTACCATCAGGTGACCTGTCTGTTCGTCTGTACATGCCATCCATCCATCCATCTGTACATACATACCATGCCATCTCAAGGTTGAATTTTGAAGGGAGAGATTGCTCTGAGCGATACTGCCTGCGGCCATTTGTACATTCTCGATTCCTTTATAATTTTCTATTAATTCCTTCCAAACATTACAACGTAACTTCAAAGCTCATAATAATGTGAACCTAAGTAACAAATATCCCTTTACCTTCAAAAACAGCAATTAAAACAAAAGACCCTACTCATTTAGGCCCATTTCTTTGTCCAACCTCCAAACACACACACACACAAGAGCGTACACATAAATCTAAGGCCGTGACGTCATCGCCTGCGGGCGTCGCACGCGCTCACTAATAACTATAACCGAACTACAATTATGGACACACGATCGATCTTAACCGTTACCCGATCGTTATCTGCGACATACGACAATTAGCATAGTTGATGTGTTAGTGGTGAAGTACACGAATTGTTTCGGAGTGCTTCGGGTCTGCTTCATAACATTACATTCCTAGCAACGATCTCAATGACTTAGTGAGAACAGATCTAAATGCCTTGCATGGCCTGGCATCCTGCCACACCATGACTGTATATACTGATAGATAACAGTCAGATCCCCTAGTCGGCTTTTACGACATCTACGGGTTGAAAGAAGTTCTCTAATATTACAGTTTAATTTAACAAAAAACATTGTCTAGTGCTGCATTTGATAGATATGGTAACAAACAAACAATCAAGTACAACGTACTTAGTAATGGTTCTGTATGACACTAAGTTTATTTTTCAGTTTATCTGTTAAATACAGCAACTGGACCAAATTCTAATTGCCAAAATGTAGGTGTTTAATACACAAGCGTAAGCGTGTCTATGTATGCATGGTCAGCTCCTACGGCTTGCAGCATATCGTCTGCAAAGGCACTAATATTATGTTAAATCAAAAACTAGTAAGTATTATTAACTTCTTGCTTATCTATGCACAGCGGGAAGAGCTCACTTAGTTCCGATGCCATTACGTCCACTACTGAACATCTTATTTACATGCTATATGAACAAGGAACGACGCAGGCAACTGACACATTTAAAATTAAGTATAATAAACCTCTGCTTATAAAACATTTGTTTATATACATCGGGACCTAATCGTTTTCGTTTTTTACCCGAATGAACAAGAAGGAGGGTTATGTTTGTCCCGTGTATGTATGTATGTATGATGATTGATTGATTGATTAACTCTTTATTGTACAGTAAGATACAATATTTAGTTTAGAAATACTTGACTAATAATATTTACAATAGTAATATGTACAAGATGTTTCTATGCCATGTTAAATTATGACATATAATTTAATGTGAATAAATGGGGAACCCAGAAAAATTTTGTTAGTACAAAAGTAGAATATGTACAATGGCTTTATCTCTGAAAGTGACGTCTTCGTCGAAAGAGACAGAAATGAAAATGTAGCCAAGTTCATTATATGCGTAATTTGCGCAACCAAATAGGTACATATAAAAACTTGAAATGATTAGTCTATGGTAAAGTACAAAGAAATTTCTATATAATCAAAGCAAAATGAACGAAGAGTTGCTAGAAACTATTTAAAATTTGCGTTTTATTACCTATGTTTTTTTTTATGAATTTTAACGGCTGCGGAATTAACCATACGGCCTTACCTACTTATGAATTACGTAATGACAGACCGAGAATGTCAAGTCAAAACTATAAATCTAAATTATGGGTTAAAACGGCTTGTCCCTTATTAGACCTAACTTCTTTGTGCAATACTGTGGCAAGATTGTATTCCATAATGTATATCGGAAGTCGCACAATGTTGAAATAAATTAAAGACATGTAGATGACATTCTTTAATTGACGTAGAAATACGTATTTATAAATCCATGGAATAACCCATAGACAATTGAAGGATCTTAGTATCCATTAGGGCGGGAACACGTTTGAACTACTTTACCTAAACTAGTTAAGCGGCCAATATAAGTTGGCACTCGCATTATGAAAACTTCCCCCAATGAAATACCTCTTTATAAATGAAGTATAAAGTGTACAGTATCTGTAACCATTAAGCCAAATACCAAAAAAAACAGATAAAACATTATTTTACCATAGACATAGATACAATTTAGGTTAAAATAGAGTAATACAAAGAAAGTATATACTTTAAAAAATCCTATAATTTTCTTGATAGTAAAAAGAGCCAAAGATTCTTTTTGTCAGTTTCTCCTTTTTAATATCTACGTTTCATGTATATTGCCTATATTTTTTTTATAACATAGGGGGACACACGAACAGACAGGACCCCTGGTAAGTGTCAACCCCCGCCCATGGACACCTGCAACTCAAGAATTGTAAGTGCGCTGCCCGCCTTTGAGGGTAATGAGGGATAGAGGGATGCAGGGAGGGGAAAGAAGACGAGGGGGTGAGGGGATGGGAAAGAGGAAAGTGGGATGAGGGGAGAGGAGAGAAGAGAGGGGGAATTAGGCCCCCGGAAACCTCACTCAATTCGGGGAAACGCAACGCAAGCGTTTCTTCACAACCGGTTTTCTGTGAGATCGTGGTATCGCACCGGTCAAGCCAGAACATTATATTATTAAATCTTATCAAATAGGTATATCACATATAGTGTATCTATGCGTCAGCGTAGATATATTGTATAAATAAATCGTCTTTAATAATTGAGACCTATTCAGGTATAATAAATTATTAACATTATTAGGGACAGATTATGCAGGATGACATATTCGTAGGTCAAGTTGTGACAAATTACCTTCCCGCGCAATTTTACTTGACAGGTTTAATAGACATATAAATGACTGTAAGAGTTGTGTGTGTACGTAATATAATATTTATGAATAGTTCCTTGCGACATTTTAATAGCATAGACACAATCATTCCTTACCATTACGTATAAATCGTGTATTGTATAATGTAATCGTATAATAAACTAAAATTATTCTTTTTATTTAAATTTTTAATTCATTTTGTTATGAGTATTATTTTTTGTATTAAATTGTAAATTTATTAATATTTTATTGTTGCCTAGCTTTTGCCCACGACTACGCACACGTAAAATTAAAAATCAAAAATCAATTTCTGAGGTAAAATGAAGCCTATATTTTAAAAAATGTTTCAATTTTAATAAAACTATGGATTTGTTTTAATTTTAATATGTCGTAAATTTTCGTAAATTTTAATTTTAATTTATAAACCATATATTGAAGTTTCAAAAATATATTTTCTTAGAAAATAATAGAATACATACAAATGTTTAACAGACATTGCCAATCGGATTAAATACATTTTTTATGTAGGTAACACAGGCAGACAACATTGGTAGAGCCATGCCTAGGCACGAATGGGCCTGCTCAGGATCAGGTGATCCCGTCTGTTCTTCTGTCCCCCAATAAAATTAAAGAAACGGGCATCAACAAATATAGGGTTCCGGTTTTACCTTCTACGGTGTAGGACTCTAAAAGGTAGAAAAAGGAATAAATTACTTTCAATGAGACGGAACATCGTTGTATGCAAAAACCAGATACGCATTTAGCAAGTACATAATTAATAACAACAACGTAATGTTAAGACTATTTACAAAATTGAAGTGTTAAAATAGTTTTTGAGTTATCTTAGATGTAATTTGAGAAGGTCGGAAAAGAAACCTACACATAGAATAATACTTAAGTTTAAAAGTATGCTTAATAGCTATCATAAGAGAAAGTAGCCTCATTTAATATTTGAAGTATTATTAAGCGCTCGTGGCGATGGTCAAATCGATTAACTCGCATTAAAACAAAACACTTAGCTTCAAATATGATGTTCGCAACTCAACACGTTATAAAAAAAAACACCAAAATTGGCGCCACGACACTCACTCACGATTCAAAGCGCGCCGCGGTGCCACAACCGTTCTGAAACGCACTCAATAAATTACGACTCCTAATCACCCCTAATTGGGATGTGTCGTGACCCAACTTAACCTTAGGTCGACAAATAAGAACAAAATAATGCAAACATAATGATACGTGCAGGCCGAACGTTACAACTTTTAATTTTCGAACGTTAAGCTCGACGTCCATAGACTGTAATTATCCTCGTTTCCGAACTTAAGTATAAGGATAGAGATATTAATAGTGTGTGTGTTTACTTTTTTCTTTGATTTATATATTTTTATAGATTCCATAAAATTAGTGGTTTCTTATAGTTTTTTTGTTGTGCCGCTAATGGATATAAATGTGTGACCGCAATAAAAATAATATTTAAGGACGCGATCTGGTATCTGAGAATTAATATGTGTGGCCTTTTAAGTAAAGAAATAATCGTTGAATATTTTTAGTTAGTGTTAATCTCAAATTATATAAAAAATGCAAAAGAATAACACTTAAAAATAAGCTAAACAAAATTTTGCACTATTTAAGTATCCAAAACTAACCACAAAATTATTCCACCATCAAAGCGAGCAATAAATCATTTAACATATTTCATAGAGATGTAATGGGCTCGATCTCCACCACTAATTGAGCCGTGCTATAGATAAGTAGATAAAACACGGTACAACCCCTGAATTATGCGTATTATTTGCATATAATAACGCAGGGTGACATATTATGCGAGGGAACTTAGAACTTGTAGAAGGTTAAGTTTGAACTGTCATTGCATTCGTGTTCGTCGTGCCAATCATACACATTGATAGTAAAAAAACGTGATTAAAACTGCATTTTTTGTTATTAAATAAGCTATGTAATTTTACAACATGACATTCATAGTTAAAGATAGTGTCTATATAGAAATAACAGTAATAGATACAGAATTTTCTCGTGAAAACGTAAGTTTTTTGAAAAAAAGGCTAAAAAAGGGAAAGATGACAAGTAATTTTTTAAATGAAGAAAGAGGTTATTTATTAGCAACCTAAGTTTTTTAGAATCTCACAGTCAACTTAAAATAAACATATCTTTTAAGTATATAATAAAGAAGAAAGGTTATGTAGAAATGGTGTTCATTGTAACTTCTACACTATTTCACTCATACAATTTACACGATTTTTATGATTAAACGACCGTTTCACTCGGAACATAACCCATCTTCTTGGGCAGTCCGCAAAAACACAACTTTATCTAAATAATACGAAAAATATGATAAGATTAAACGTTAATTGTAGATCTTCTGTCTTTCTGCTGTGCTATATATATCTGTATAATCAACATAAAACTCTTACTCAGCGTGAATATGATTCAAAATCGCTAAATATGTACATTTATATTATTCTGACAAATAACACTAAAACTCTGGCAGTCGATAGTGCGGCCCTAGGGAGCCGCATGATGCCGCAAAGGGCCGTTTATGCAGATTCCTTAATGACGTCACGATACCGATGATGGCGTTTTTGGGGAAGCGAAACCATAGATACATAAACCTATAAATAATATTAGTTATGCATAGGTTTAAGGTAGGTGGGGTGGTTTAATAATATTTGTATGTATTTTTAAGAAATAAAGAAAAAAGTATATCGGACTCTATTCTCGACATTACGTGTAAAACATAAAAAAAAATTGCATTTTACTGTTTGAGAATGTGAATCATGAATCTTTTTTTTTAGGGTTCCGTACCCAAAGGGTAAATCGGGACCCTATTACTAAAACTCCGCTGTCCGTCTATCTGTCTATCTGTCCGTCTGTCACCAGGCTGTATCTTAATAGTTAGTCTGTTGACAATTTTCACAGATGATGTATTTCTGTTGTCTCTATAACAACAACTACAAAAAAACAGAATAAAATGAATATTTAGGGGGCTCCCATACAACAAACGTGATTTTTTTGCTGTTTTTATAGATATTGGTACGGAACCCTTCGTGCGCGAGTCCGACTCGCACTTGGCTGTTTTTTTTATAAATGAACCGAGCTCCGTTGACCTTTGAACTAATATTAGATTATTATAGTCTCAGAATAGAATACTTGTAACACTATGTGATGGGGCAATATAAATAATAAATAAAATAGGCGATAATAATCATCTATTTTTAAATTTACTAACTTGTTTAATAGTCTATTTGACCCATTGTTCTAACAGTTTCATGATTTTTCTTCTAACAAATTACGGATTCAATTCTTTGTCCACCCGTGCATTCCCACATCACAATTCTCAAATAAGCCCAAATACCTCCTACATAACCACCTCACTCTCAATTATTGCATACAATTTGCTCTACCGCATAGGGTGCTAACAGGCTTACGATCGAGTAAAATTTGTCCACTCATGTCCCCAGAGATCGTAAGTCTTGGGAACAAGGCAGAATACGCGATCGCTTGATCACCCTCGTTGAGAACAAAAATCAACAAGAGAGTCTATGGTACGTGTTGTTCATTTTAGGAACTGTGGAACTGTTAAATGTGGATGTGGTATAAAGGTATTAGCAATATGTTTCTTGCCTTTATTTTTATTAAATCTAGCCAGATTTATCTTGTAATTGTAGATTTGATTAAATCATGTGTTTACTTCCCTTCGAAAACTACAAAAGTGTACCCATTTATCTTACTAGAGCAAAGAAAACTGTATACTTAGTTATGAAACTAGTATCGTAACAGAAGGGGTTTAATAATGCCGCATCCAAGTCTATATCACACTCAACTAATCCTCTACACACAAATGTCAAGTGTCACTCAATATTGTAGCGTGTTGACGTACGGGATTACCGCCTAGCAGTCTATTCTCTCAATGCTATATGAATATTTTTATTTGCCAACATAGAATAGCGACATTTTTTTTATAATGCGTATTTGGCTGTTAGATCTGTAAATAAATAGGTTTGAATAACCAGCGCTACCAACCAAAAATTTTTGGCTTTGTACCAAGCCAGTATCAATACACGCACTACATACACCCACACACCCACGATACCTTTCTTAACATTATGCGCTTTTATTTTTCTTATTCTCTTATTGTATCGTTACTAGTCATAGTACCTTATAGAATACCTAGTTTTCCAGTTCTAAGTTGAAGGTAGATTCAATGCGATGGACGGAAGAAATCAAATCCGCCATAGACGCATCACTGCACGCACAAGACTGTTAAAGAGAGCCGCTGTTGAGCGACATGAAGAATAACAACAGATAGTGGGGTATTTATTAATTACACTAGCTGTGCCAGCGACTTTGTTCGCGTTAATGTTAAAAAAAACAATACTTATTTATATTATAAAACAATAGACTCTCGCTCAGGTTTTGTTATACTGTACTTATTATACACTCACAGCGTATCCACAAAATATGGTTATAATATTGCTTACACGCGAAATAACCACATACTTAAAGTTGTCTTTTTTGAAACCCCCACCACCTCATCGGAGCTAACGGAGAGGTGGTGTGTCAGACTCGAACAGACTAAAACCACACGGTGTTCCGTCACAAATGGGTGTATTGCAAGGAACCCGTATCCCTTACAAGGAAGCCTCCAGGAACATACTAAAAGTTGCCAGTGTAAAAGCACTTTTTTTCTAGTACTAATTATATTATATGATAGTATTCAATATTTATATATTTTTATTTAGAATAAGCATACTGAAGGGGCAATGGGCATGCCGCACCTGCCGGACCGATGACCGTTGGAGCAAACGGGTCCTAGTGTGGACACCGCGTATAGGTAAAAGGAAAGTAGGACGCTCCCCAGCCAGATTGACTGAAGACCTGAAGAAGGTAACTGGGATAGACTGGATGCACACACGTTAGGAGAGGCCTATGTCTAGCAGTGGACTGTGGGAATATAGTTAGGAATAATAGTAGTTAGGAGTAATTCCTGTGTCACTTGGGGCTTTACAAACATTCAATAAACAAACACAAATAACACCCAGATTCGGACCAGCTGTTTTTTTATTATACCACTTTTCGTCCATATAATGTGTATTTCATTTATTTTACATAACCGAATTGCTCAAAAAGGGCTATAGTGTACTCTATACTCTAACCCTATAGTTGCGGGCTCGATTGTCCATTGGTTAGTGATCCTTTTTTTTTTTTTTTTTTTTTTTTTTTTACGTGTGGAAACCCCCACGGGCCGTCACTCCACCGGGGCTTTCAGTGGGGTGGTGTGTCGGAATTGAACCGACTAAAACCACACGGTGTGCGACACTGCGCCTAAAATAAGAGGAATCCTGGAACAACTTTGGTAGGACATCAGGATCCCTCCTAGCGCTGTGCCCGCAAACAGCGGGCACCACCTTAGGGTAACTCTTATTTCGGCGGCATCCATGCACACGTGGACGTCGCCTCCTCGCGGCTGGCCACTATAGCGGGTGGAGGGGAAAGCCCGTCCCGACCACCCGCGGCCACACTCAGGGCGGCATGAGGCGCTGGAAGTTGCGTCTTTGCCGCCCGGTTCGCCGGCGGCGAATGGGGTCCGAGTGGAGATCTTCCTCCCGGGCCCGTTCCGCCGCCTCCTTCTGCGAGATGACATCCTCGCAGAAGGATGCGACCGCGGTAAAACATCTATCACTGCCGGCCATGGAGCGTATGACGGCCGGCAATGACAGATCCTCTCCAATGACTGCAATGAGGGCCCGACGCTGCGTCACCCAGGCTGGGCAATCCATAAGCGTGTGCTGAGCCGAGTCCTCACTGCAGTTGCAGTGGTGGCAGGCGGGACTCAGTTCCCTCCTGGCAACCGAGTGCAGGTACTTGCCGAAGCAACCATGCCCGGAAAGCACCTGCGTCAGCCGGAAGGAAAGAGTCCCGTGCTGCCTCCCCGCCCACTCGAGGATGACCGGTGGTTAGTGATCCTGCCTAACCACTAGATCAACAGTCCCTTTGATTTCCACACCGTCCAAATTTGAGGGAGGAGGAATGAATAGAGGTGGGACGACGGGAGAAGAGGAGAATGAGTGGAGGGGCAAAAGGAAATGTGGAGTTGAGACGCCGCACCCTCACACCCTCGACAATAAAATGTAAGCATGCAATGGTTGTTGAAATATTCCGGTCGAACCGGCCCAGTCGTGCTGAAGCAACGCTCTCCCATGGAAAAAAAGTAAAGAGAACTTTTAAATGGTTTTTGATATCTTGTTCAAAGCAGATAATCATTTTCTGTATGAATAAAAATGATTATATATTTAGTCTAAACTCTTCTCCTGTTCTTGAGCATAATTACATTTATTTTTACTGTTTCAAAATATACTATATACCTACTAATTACTACTCTTTTAGAAAAAATTGTGAAGGCAACTACTCAAAATTTAATATACAACCTTATTAGAGTTGGCTCTTATTAGCTTACCGCCCTATCTTGATCACAAGTACCCTCTGCAGAGGAGGTTAATAAAGGGCGCATTACTGTGTAAACATGGTCACGTGACCTCCCGCCGGCAGTCACGTGACCATGCACCACAGACGAGATAAAGATCTCTCACGCGCGAAATTATCTGTGACCGGGTGTTCGCGCGCTATCTGATGTCAAAGTGAAAATACTGTGCTTCTGACATACCAACGGTTGTGGTGTAGAATTATAGTTATTGAACATGTCTCTGGCCTATATGATTACCGGAAGTAACCTAAACTAATAAAGAAATGATCTAAAATAGTTTTAAGTGCAAATATTGCGAAGAAGACGACTATAATCGAAAGTCATCTTTAGTTAAGCGTTTCTTTTTTCTCTCGCAGTTTTCCCTGTGTTTATACTCACTGCTCCACTCCTAAGGGTTGCAGCGTAATGTTTTATGGATAATTAGAGGTAGAGACAAAGATGCAAACAGGCAATTCTTCCGTTTTATTAATGCAGAGAATAGAACTATTCTTAAGCTCGAAGCGATTAGTTAATAATTTCCATCGTTAAATCTGGTGCAAGTTTCTGTAATATTGCGCAAAGTATTGTGCTATCCAAAGTCACATGGGAAACTTCTTGTCTTCGTGATCACTATGAGACTTATGGCTCTGGTGTGTATTCCCCATATGTTGAGACTTCATCAGAAAGAAGTATTAGACGCATGATCCCGGCAATTGAATTAATTATATAGCTAAGAATATGTTCTAAAGATTTGGTTTTAAAGGGTAATTGCAAAATGCAAGCATTGCTTCACAACAGGTTTACGCATACTACGCATGGGTCTAATACGATAAAAAATATATTTTATTTCCAAGGCTCAAGTAACATATGGTCTTCATTCAAAAGTTCACCTGTTTCATCTCTCATCACACTTACACCAGCTGTAGTCTCTGTAACTCACTTATATTTGATTCTTTCTCTCGTCCTTCTTTCGTTCTACGCACTAATTAGCTTCCTTTTAAGCATTCTGTAATGTTCTTTCTTCCTTCATAATTCAATCTCATCCTGAAGCACATCGACATCCTGGGCTACACTTTCATTTAATCTCTGACTCGTTCTCTTTACCTTCGTCTCTTTATCCCACCATTCTGATTTAACATTTCTTAGCTTCCGGCTAATAATACCGCAGACTTCGGTAGCATATTCAACGATGGCTTTTGACTTCCATCCATACCCCGTTCACTCCATTTGAAAACCCCTATCATAATGGTATTATTTTTTTCCTTCAATTTACTTTTGAATTCCTGTTTCACTTCAAGCTCATACAAACATTCCACTTTAAACAAGATACTTTGGACCGGTGCTTCCGACCCTTAAACAAACCAACCACTGATTCGACTTACGACTAAGCAGTGATTTGTTCCTACGTTGGGGGCCTCTAAAAGCTCTAATATCCATCAGCTTGATTTTCAATCGACCGTCCACATTTACGAAATCAATCAAGCTTCTTATCTTCTTACTACCTAGCCACCACTTCCACTTGTTCAGAAAGAAGAATGCCTTTACTTCATCACACATCAGCCGGTACCCCGAATCATAGAGCCATATAGCTATCCCTTACTTTTCGTCTCATTAACACTTAAAAGTAAAACAATCTTTTTTGCCTCCATCATCTCACATAGTTCCTTGATGTTCTCATCTCTTATCATTACAGTCTAGCTAGTTTAACAATATTTATAAAGATTAATTAACCAAATAAATTAAGTAATTACTTAGAAAGCGAATCTACATCTGCTAAACTATGAAGAAATTATCACAATTAATCCCTCATACTAATTAACAGAAACATTTAAATATACTCGTTATCGTGTTACGAGCTTGATTGGTGCGTTTGACCGATTTTTTAAATGATATTTAGTATTTCGCTGTGGGCGCCATCTTGTCATATATAATAAACTGTAATACATAAATGTTTAGTAGTTAAATCTTTAATTATAGTACTTTAAAGCAGTTAATCACTTTATAGATTGAGTTTTTATACCCAGGTCAATGAAAAGTAAGAAATTTATCTCGGCAAATGTGTATAATATGGTTACTATGTCGCCCGAAGTCAAAGGGCCTTCTTTGAGTTTTGTAAGAATTTACGCATTTATACACCTACACGCGATTTAATAATAGGATATCTATGTTTGGTACGATCGTGCACCGTTATTTCGCCTATTATATAGTAACATCTTTTTATGGTATTGATGGTTGGTGGTTAAGTAATCGTAAGTGACTATCGCAGCCCATGGACACCTAAAACCTAAGAGGGACTAGTGCGATGCGTTTGAGAATGCCCTCAGAGATGGTTGGGCCTTTTTTAACCCAAGACGCAAAAAGAGGGGTGTTATAAGTTTGACGTCGATGTCTGTCTGTCCGTGTGTGTGTGCGTCTGTCTGTAGCATCGTAGCTCTCAAACGGATTGACCGATTTCGATGCGGTTTTTTTCATTTAAAAGCCAGTTTGTTAACTATGTTTGGTTAATATCGGTCCTGCAGTGCAAGAGTATCAGCTCTTTTCAAAAATAATGTAAGGCATTTTTGGAGTATGATTACTCGATTAAGTGCTTCACGCGTGCCACAATCGATAATGACAATTAATTGATAGCCTTGATCTGATGCTGCAACCAGAATGGTCTTCAGAGAACCCAACTCTTCGAAATCTCACAGCAGACATATATTTTTTTACTCTTTAAGGGTTGTTCCTTAAACTATAAGTATTTTTATGGGTAGGGGGTTTTTTATTTTTTTTATTTAATATTATTTTTGTATCGTGTGGAAACCCCGTCGGTCCGTCATACCGTAAACACACTCACTATGCGAAACTCTATAACTATTACTCCGGTCGATCGAGCCTGGCCATGTGTGCCTTAGCACCGCTCTCCCACATAATGTTTTCCTTAAACTCTTTGTATATTAAAATTTAACTCAATCAGCTGGGATTGGTCCCTGATCACGGCACATGTCTAAGTTGGGAATGTACTATGTATTTCAGACGTTTCAAAGACAAAATAACAAAATTATTAGTATATCAAACAGTGACATAAACCACAGAGGAGTTATAGGTAGGTCAGGACGACCCGAAGAAGCCATCGTAGCCAAAACATCTTTAGACGTGGATAGCATTAAGAGGAGAAACACTAGAAGTAGTAAAATACATATTTATATTTATTGTTTTATTAATAAAGACTTTGTCTAAAACCTTTCTAACCAAAAGGCGACCAGAAGAAATAATAAAGAACTGAAAAGCCAAAAATTAAAGACCTCGTTGTATTTACCGAGTGAGTGAGTTCAGGTTTATTATTATATTTGGATTATACATATATTTTTTGCGCTTGTTATGGTTCTCATACAGGGGAATGAATAAGAACAAACACGAGATGGATGCTGTAAACCGCGTGGTTCCCTCGACTGGCTTCGATATCCGTCATCAAATCGATTAGAGATTTCATGGTCTCAATCATGTTGCAGCGTCAATCACTAAAATATATGTACCAAGTTTCAACATAATCGGTTCACAGATGAAAAGTTAGTGGGTTTTGATAACCCACTAACTTTTAACTTTTAACACTTAACATTCGTCCCGTATTTTCCAACCGTTCGGCTTAATTTTTTTATTTAAATGGGACATGTTTTGAAGTATGTCCTGCATCTACAATAAGAGAATGAACGAGTGTCATACATAAAAAAAACATTGACGTCGCTTGAAAAGTGGAAACCTGTAAAACGTCAAAAAGGATAGTTTATAAATAGGTACTCCAATGCACTGAGAAGGCTGCCCTTACCTGGTTCATAAAGAGCGCACGCTCACGGTTTATTTACAGTATCATTACTTCTTCTTTAGTCGAGCTGAATTTAAAAGTGCTTAAAAGGCTCCAATGTCATACACATCACAATCCATAGCCTACCCTTTTAAGACCTACAGAACCACTTCTTTAAGTTACTATTAGCGTAATGTAACTTATAACTTATACCACTTTTAAGTGTCACCTGCTGGTGTCATTTCTCTGTCTTAGATAAGTTAAAAAAGATAAGTCAATTTCAAGTGCGCGCGCATTCAGCGTTGGCACCCATCGCCAACGGCCATCAATTTAAATAATACCGTTAACCATTACGCCAGATACTGTGGATTATAAACAAAGCCGTGATACTGATATAAAGTCAGTGTATGCAAACATCAGTTGCAATACTACTTACACATATGTACGTATTATAACTCATTAGGAAAACAAAAAAGTATTATGTAGAAGAAGTATGTACTATTACAGGAACTATTACAATAAGAAAGAACCAAAAACAGTAGAATAAATAAATCCTCAGTACCTACGTTTTTATTTTGGGTTTCGCGTCTTGCGTTGAGCCCCTAACGCAGTGCTACCTTCCGCTATGATTGTCTGCACGTTTCATACGATAGAAGGCATATAATTCCAAACGAGTTTATAAGTGCAATGACCATAATTACTGGATACAATCAGATCAATTTAATATTCATACCAATGTATACATTTATATTATTATCATCTTGACTATCATGTTATTATAGACAATCTATTGAAAAGGTATCTCATAAATATCACCTTGGTTCAGCGTTCGTTTGAGTAAGTGCTGGACACGAGACTATTATTGAAGATAAAAGATGTCATTAAAACATTAAATAATAAGTTTTTATAAGTACAAGAAAAAGGAGGTATATACATATATATTTTGTATAATTTATTTTTGATAAAATGTAGAAAACCTAAGATTTAAACTACCAGATCCATCCAGAGAGATCTAAACGTACCAGATGTAATCTAGTGTAACTTATGGCAGTCTAAATTTCTAAATAGAAAAAACCGTTTCAAAAGAACATAATCCTCAAAAAAAATAGGTTCAACAATGAAAAATAATGTCTTAAATCTCTTGAGTCATGGTGCTCTTATTATTTTTTTCTATATAAAAGTTTAAAATTTCAGATATTTAGAACATTTACAAGCTAATTTGTCCTTGTTCCTGAAGGATCAAAGAACTTCTATCTTGAATATCATAATACTTACATTACCTTAAACCTTCTTAAGATACCCACAACACAATTAATTGGACGTCGACGTTAGGGTTTTCTTGTTTAACAACTTTTAGTAGCTTAACTTGTGAGTAAATAAATTTTGGAAATTAGTTTTATTTAATCTTCTTCCAAATCTATTAAAACCAATTAATTTACCAATCATTTTCGAATTGACAACGGAAGAAGTCGGTCAGAGTCGGTCTAAGTCAGTCGTGAACCTAGTTGCCTGTTCTAATACAATATTTATTCAATTTTCTTGTTACAGTTCATAAGTATAAAATAAAATGTGAGGACAATGCAATACTTCATTCTGAAATATAAATTCTAAGAATTACTACCAGGTACAGTTTAAGTAATAGCAGTCCGGAGTTGACCAGCCCCGATCAATGGCACTCGTTCACAAGTATGACCAACGTGCCAAACATCGTCCACCTCAACGATATTAAGGGGGCCAAACGGCCCGACAAATACGCCACCATTGGCAGGACTTCCAGGCTAACATGACTCAGAGCTTGTAGGTGATATAGAAAATAAATATAATCAAGTGATTACACAGTTCTCACGAGTAGATACAACTCAAAAATGTCTACATAAAACATCATTCATAAAATGGCTACAATCTAAACCCGATTTCAATTTTTATATTTTTTTTACAATTTTATGTAAAACGTATCAATGTCAGCAATAATAATAATAATTGAAAATTTCAATAAATAAGTAAATGTCAAATGATTAAAAAAAAATGCCGTAACAATTCATTTACTGTTTGTCTGTGGAGCCGTACCAGCAAGTAGCATTTCAGGAGCAGAGTTTCATGACTCACAAAATCAAACGCTTTTCAGAGGTAACAAAAGATACCGAATGTATCCCTAGCTTCCTCCCAGGTGCTCAAAATATGCTATAACAAAGAAAAGTTGATCGGGAAGGATGTTATTTGCATAAGAGTGTAGTAGTATTTGATTGGGTTTAATTTTTTCGAAGACCTTGCTAAATACCGGCAGGACTGAAATATGTCTATAATAGTTAGAATCTTTATTGTCTCCGGATTTAAAAAGCGATATAACTCTACTGTTTCATGAGATCGGGAAACAATCCTTGATCTATATTCAAATTAAATGTTAGTCCTATGTAGGGAGCAGAACTTTCAATGATAACTTGGCAAGTGTTGACTGACATTTCCCATAGATCTGCAGACAATTTTATGTTAATATCCTTAAAAGCTTTGAACTTTTTTTAGCTTGAGCAGTAGAGGAACCTAGACTTTCAGTTATTTTCATTGGGATCTCAGTAAAGAAATTAACAAATTCCTGGGCTATGTCATTGTCAGAGCTTAAAGTATCATGACCCTAATCCTAATTTTTATTAGATACCGTTGTTCTACCACTTTCATTATTAATTACTTTTCAGGTCGTTTTAATCTTATGTTCAGACAATTTTATTTGATTACTAATATAATTAGATTAACCCACTCTACACACTTTAAGGAAGGCCCCAGGCCATAAAGTGCGTAAAGTTTATCTCTACTTCGCCTAATTCCATTAGTTGCCCAATCACTAAAATTATATCGTGGTACTCCTTTTTACTTTTCTTTTGAAAGATATTAACAAATTCCTTTTACACTACCGCAAAGAAATCGGTTTTGAATTCATTTACTTTGTTTACATTAATATTAAGTGAAGCCAACCGGCCATTTAAAAAATTATCAAATTTGTCAATGTTGTTAGAGGTCATTAATTTATTTGAACTTTCTGCAAAAGTTTGTTGAACCTATAGGTGTGACAGCAAGACCACTGTGATCTGACGGCAGATAATGTACAATAGATGTTAGAGAAGCTTGCGTCGCGGCAACCAAAGAGACTTTGCATTACAATTTTTGCAGACATCGGTTCTTAAGATAATTTTACAGAAAAAAAAATGTTTTAAAGTAATAAAGAATCAAAGAATATGCAACTACTAATTAAAAAAAAAACAATAACGAATAAGAAAACTTAAACATGTGTTGGTGTGTGTGTGTATATTTGCCCTCAAATGTGATTTTTAATAATGTATTGAGTTTCTTTATATTATAGTTTTATGAGTCAGTTTGTTATGTGTTTTCCTTAGTGTAGATAGCTAGATGAGCTGTTTTTTTTATGAACGTAGTGTTTATTGTGGGGAGAGGAATGCGAAATACCCGTTGTTGGATTAATTTGTTGGCATTTTAGTATTTCCTTACGCATCGAAATTATTGCTTATAAAATAAATATTTGTGCACTCTAAGAAGCTTATATTCACAGTATAGGTTACTTTTTGGACTGCTGAATGGTTTTTGGAGCATTACATTCAAGACTGTTTTTTTTTTTATACTATAGGGGGACAGACGAACAGACGGGTCACCTAGTACCGGTAAGTGACACCGCCGTCCATGGACACTTGCAACTCAAGAGTCTCAAGTGCGCTGCCCGCCTTTGAGGGTGATGAGGGATAGGGGATGCAGGGAGCGGAAAGAAGAGAGGAGGAGGAGATGGAAAAAGGAGAAAGAAGATGAGGGGAGAGAATAGGGGGGCGGGGGAATTGGGCCTCCGGAAACCTCACTCAATTCGGGGAAATGCAACGCAAGCGTTACTTCACAACCGGTTTTCTGTGAGGCCGTGGTATCGCACCGGTCGAGCCGGCCCATTCGTGCCTAAGCATGGCTCTATCACTGAAGCTACTACCTGTTCTCTGGGCTCTTTCACGACTGCGCCAGCGTACATTAGTAAAGTAATGAGATTGCGTTAGTGCTTTGTAGATCATTATTATAGTGTATTCATAGGCGCTCTTACGTAATGATTTGAAGATGTATATGAATTTTCAGATCCCACCTGATAATTGATCAATTTATTTATTGTACGTTAGACGTTCGTCAAATATGACACGTCCGATCAATAATAAAACAGTAATTATATATGAGAGTGTTATGTCACAATCATATCATAATACATTACAGGTATGACATATCATTACAGGTATGAAAAGACAAACGAAGCTGCGCTGGGCGTTTTGAAGTAAGAGTTTTATGTAACATTATGAAATTTAGGGTGGACAGATTTGTATCTAGCAATTTCACGAAAGCTCTCATGCCTTTTTCAGCAGTGTTACGACACTCGGTTTCGACTTATTACGAAAACTGACTGCTGTATCTTCGGCGTAGCACAAAACTTCGGCGTTTGAGATTGGTATTTTTAGGATGTCATGTATATAAATACAGGATAACGTTGTCCCTAGAATACTTCCTTGGGGGACACCAACCTCAAAATATTGTCAGTCATGGAACTCTTTAATGGTTTTCAGTTTGAGTGTTTGAGTTTGGGGTGATCTGGTATGTTTTAACGAGTCGAGTGACAAAGGTATTTTTTTGACTTTAACCGATTAAAAATGTAGGAGGTTCCATATTAGACTGCATTTTTTTATCACATACATACATACGCTAGCGCCGGTATCCTCTAAGAAGGAAGCAGCTGTATGAAACATCCACATTTTGCCAATAAGAATATGGTCCCACTAACGTAATAGGGGCAAGGCAAAATAGGGGGCGTCAATCGGCCACTGTATGGCTGTATTATAACTAATTAGCACTTAACGAATAAGTTATCTAATAGGTATGAATAAAAGTGAAGTAATAACTTAATAAATTAATTATATATAATATATTTAATGGATTATAGAACAGTATTAAACACCTAAATAAGAATAAGGCAGTCAAATTGAAAAACTTGGAAGGAACTAATACTTTTTAAAGTAAGACTTCTTCACCAAAAATTTTATGAAAAGCTGATTTTTTATAAGCAATTAGTTATTAATCCTATATTAAACTGTATATTTCGATTCACAATAACATACTAACCGCACGTCTTCTTTAATTATACAGTTTAAGATAAAATCGCATATAATACATATATTATCATCGTCAATCGTCGTCAATGATGTGCATAAAATTACGAGACATATCCCACAAATAACAATAACGACTTAAAGACACGCACGTCCATCCATCCCGGCTTGCGATAGCATAATGCGGAATAATAATTCTAAATTCAAAAGTGAAGAAGTTACGATGGTCGGTCGCGCACGGGCCGGTGTTCCCAGTTATATAATTAGAAAATGAAAGGGTGGCGCGCACGCAGCCTACGGCGCAACCACTACTATCGCTCACCATCGAGCCTGCTCCCGCTAGTGTTGTTACACTTATGTACTGTCGATTCTTGTAATCTTTGTTAAGATTTTAGAAAGGTAAAAGGAAAGTGGTTTTTTATTTTGATAGAAAATAGAAACGTTTCCAGTGTTAGAGCCATGCTTAGGCAATAATGGGCCGGTTCAACCGGTGCGATATTACGGCCTCACAGATAACCGGTTGTAAAGCAAAGCTTGCGTTACATTTCCCAGCAATTAGTGAGATTTCCGTAGGCCCAACTCCCCCTCTAGTATTTCCCATCTCCTCATCCCCTGTCTCTTCTTTCCCTTCCCCGCATCTCCCATCTCTTATCACCCTAAAACGCGGGCAGCGCACTTATGACTCTTGAGTCGCAGGTGTCCATGGCCGTCGGTTGTCACTTACCACCAGGTCTGTAGAAATAAAACGTCTAGACATCTAGCCCTGACTAGACTTATATAACTGTATTTGCTATGGCTGGCTACTTAATTCGCATGACTATGCATAGGTTTTCACTTAAGCCTTTATAGATCTTGAATACTTTAGAATTTAGAACTCATAATGGAACATACTGATAAAACATATAAAACTGAAAGTGCTTGTTTAGAGAACTCTGATTTACCGGCATTATGAGTCTGAATTACAGATATGCAACCCTGCCTTCCTCGACCCACGACATTCCCTTTTTTTTTTTTTTTTTTTTAACGTGTGGAAACCCCCTCGGGCCGTCATCCCACCGGGGTTTTCGATGGAACGGTGTGTCGGAATCGGACCGACTAAAACCACACGGTGTGCCATGCTGCGCTTAGAATAGGAGGAATCCGGGAACAGCTTTAGTAAGACATCCGGACCCCTCCTAGCGCTTTGCCCGCAAAAGCGCGGGCACCACCTTCTGGTAACTCTCAACTAGGCAACGTCCAGGCACACCAGGACGTCGCCTCCTCGCGGTTGGCCACTATAGCGGGTGGAGGGAAAACCCGTCCCGACCACCCGCGGCCACACTCAGGGCGGCATGAGGCGCTGGTAAGCGCGCCTCCGCCGTCCGGCTCGCCGGCGGCGAATTGAGTCCGATTGGAGGTCATCCTCCCGGGCCCGCTCCGCCGCCTCCTTCTGCGAGATGACCTCCTCGCAGAAGGTTGCGACCGCGGTAAAATTCCTGTCACTACCGGCCATGGAGCGTATGACGGCCGGTAGCGACAGATCCTCTCCAATTACTGCAGTGAGGGCCCGACGCTGCGCCGCCCACGCCGGGCAATCCACGAGCGTATGCTGTGCCGAGTCCTCACTGCAGTCGCAGTGGTGGCAGACGGGACTCAACTCCCTCCTAGCGACCGAGTGCAGGTACTTTCCGAAGCAGCCGTGCCCGGAAAGAACCTGCGTCAGTCGGAAGGAAAGGGTTCCGTGCTGCCGCCCTGCCCACTCGACGATGACCGGCTGGAGCGCCTCCACAGTGGCAAAGCCAGCACGTGGAGCCTCCAGCCGGGACGACCAACGATCCATAGTAGCTCGGCGAGCGGCCTCACGCCACTCGCGTACCTCTTCGGGCGGGGGCCGATTGCCACTACCCGCCCGGAAATTTGTCGTCCGCCGATAGACTTCGGCGAGCACTTCCGCCTCCAAGTCCCACGGGGGAGTTCCGGCCAACGCGCATGCCGCCTCCGTCGACACGGTGCGGTAACCGCGTATTGCTCTAACCGCCATGACCCTCTGAGGGCGCCAAAGGCGTGCCCTATTCTGGGCGGTCAGAGCTTCTGCCCACACCGGTGCACCGTATAGTGCCATTGACCGGACAACCCCCGTGTACAGCCGTCTTGTTGCGACGCTGGGTCCGCCCAAGTTGGGCAAAAGTCGCCCAAGGGCAGACGCAGTGCCGACTAACCTTGGAGCCAGCTGCAGAAAGTGCTCGTCGAAGCGCCATCTTCCGTCGAGGATCAGGCCCAGATATCGTATGTGGGCCTGAACCGGTACAAGGATCGAGTTGACCATTATGGAGGCGCCAGGGGGTGGACCTCGACGGGGCCCATGGAATAAAAGGGCCTCCGTCTTATCCAAAGCCACGCGCAACCCTATCGCCTCGATGCGCCCGACCACCAGTGAGGCTCCTCTGGTGGCCAGGCGTGCAGCCTCTTGAAAGTTCGACCCCCGGGCTGTGACCAGAGTGTCATCGGCGTAACAGATTACGCCCAGCCCAGGGGGGAAGTCACCTCGAAGGGCCCAGTCGTACCCCATGTTCCACAGGAGAGGTCCAAGGACAGACCCCTGCGGAACACCGCACGACATGGGACCCACGACATTCCCTAAACCATCCATGGAAGCAATATTCCTTTTCTTAGGTTATTACCTAAGTATCTCTTTCAATATACTTCCAATCTACCAATCTACCATATCCTCAACCCCCTTTCTTCTTTCCCCTCCCCGCATCCCCCATCCCTCATCACCCTCTAAGGTGAGCAGCGCACCTACGACTCTTAAGTTGCAGGTGTTCATGGACGTCGGATGTCACTTACCATCAGGTGACCCGTCTGATCGTCTGTCCCCCTACAGTATAAAAAAAAAACCAAAAGTCCCAAACTTAAATTAAAATTTTAATAATTAATATTGCATCAAATTTACCCCTTCAGAAATACTAAATACTCGATACCTTATTGCACACCATAACGTTACAGAGATTATATTGGGTTTATGAGTGTGTTATGGACCTTGTCTGGCACGGCAGTGTACGAGAGACGAGGAAGTTATTACTATGGTTAACTAGCTTATTACTAACTTTAATATTTACTTATTATTGTAAATATGTAAATAGGCAACCTATACTATTTCTTCAGTCATATTTCGCAGTATTTTTTAATTTTTTTACATTTTTTTATTGATATTAACTTGACCAAGTGCGTGCATTGGGACAGGCCTAAGTCCAACAGCGGACTACAGTGGACTGATTGATTTCATTGATTAAAAATATTAACTCAGTTAGTAGTCAAATTATTCATTTCCTTTATCGATACAAATTCAAAAGTAGTTCTGCGTCACTATCATAAAAATATACTCCCCATCCCGTAGGGCAAATGGCAACATTCTTTATTTTTGAATATTAATAAGGAGCGTGCAGCATTACACCGTATTTCACATCGGGTAACATCATTACACTTCCTCCTTGTCGCACACATCCTAATTCTATATCTCTGCACTCCTCTAATGTTCGAATTTCGAATAATGACGACCTTTTCGGTGCAAGATGGTAGATCAGCAGAGATTTATCTAAGTTCTATAACGACCTGACTATCTGCATAAGTATTATATTATAGGCTGAACATAATTGCTACCTTTGCACGATAACTCATTCAGCGAAAAATGTAATGAGATATTTTGGTATTATTTTGGCGGGTATCTGTGTGTGAAGAAGTGTCCGTCAAAATGTGCTAAATTAGGGAGGCCCTTATTATCAACAAGGTACATTTGGCGCAAGGGTATAATGTACTACAAAAGCAATTTATTACGTGCATTACAGCTGAAAACCTAAACTACGGAAACTCTGAAACGTCAGTATAGCCTAAATCAGCATGATGTGTATTGATTTATTTAGTTTTACTTCGTGTCTAGCCTTATATAGAGCCTTTGTTACTACTTGGCGTGAAATGTAGTCTGTCTTCCTCTCTCTCTCTATATTATACATAATAAAGTCAGATAATATTGCATAGTGCTAGATTAATATTATATTCTTATGTCAATTAAGAGAACTCGCAAAAGTAATAAATACTTCATGTGCATCGTGTACGGATTGAGCATCAAAAGTGTCTAGGGATAAAGTACATTTTTTTACTATACAAAAATATCCAATGAATATTTACTAAATCTAGTTTTCCACCCTGCCTTCTCACTTTAACTAGGAATTAAAGAGTTGCATTTTTTCTTAAATTTTTCGAAAGAAATTTTATTAAAAATTAAGAAAAAATGCAACTTTTGCAAATTGTGGGCAATTAACCTAAGTTAATGCCGCCAATTAATTGGAGAAAACGGCAAAATGAGGACTTTATTTTTTTATTGTAAAGATAAAAAAAATGTGTTTCTACCATTGACACGAAGCACACAATCACAGCGATGCTTAAAATGAGTACATCAAAAACATTTTAAAGAATAGGCGCAAACATTTTTTCTAACGGTTCATAAAGTTGTGCGGTATGCACGGCATCCACACTCGGCAGTACTCTTCTTTGTACCATATCCCATGCGTGCTCAATTGAGTTGAGGTCTGGCGATTGAGAAGTCCATGGCTGAACGTTCGGCAAGAGGATGATCACGTCTGAAACAATCCTCTCCAATGAATCTAAGCAAAGATCCAAAAACCGGTCCAAACCATTATTGTCCCCCTCCCGGCTTCATACTAAAAATACAATTAAACCAAATATAAAGATTTTTTTTATTTAAATTGAAATTCGCTTAAAATAATCAATAAGGATCCAAAAAGTTAAAATAATAATCCTCAATTGCGGCGACACTCTAAAACATACTTGATCCTTAGCCACTTTTGATGCATGTAGCACGTGTTTAGTCGGTATACAATGTTGCAGAGAAAATGTTTTTTTTTTGTACTTCATTTTTATTAAGCTTTTTATTGTGTTCATTGTGTGTGATTAATTTTGTTTAATTAGATTGCTTTAATTCTTTTTTTATGTGTAATTTTAGATTTTGTCCTGAAATTGCATACCTCTAATAATTGTGGGTTTTGTATCTAAAATAAATAAAAAAGTGTATATATTAAGTTACTGTCTGTTAAAACTTATATTTTGGTTTTCATTCTGAATTCGAACTACTCAGAATTGTATAGCGATCGAGAAAGAACAACAATATGATTACTAAAGCATATGTATAGTGTTACTGGCATAAGAGGTAATAAAGGCGATCGCTAACGAGCTGCAAAACACACAGCCTCCTCAACTTATACGACACTTAATGCGCGCGTACACTGCGGGACACAATACTCGTATAGTAAGTGTTAATATTATATAACATTAAAGCATCTATCTAATCCATCAGAGGGTTAATGGAACCAACCTTGAGTACAGATCTTTCAATAAAAAAAAACACAAATGACAATAACGCGTAACATTCACAAAAACAGTTGAATTTAAAACCGCTTTTTTTAAAACCCGTATGCTGTTGGTTTGAAAAGAATAATAATATATTGCTTCGACTCATTTAGAGTTTAGTTATTTCATGATATTTTGTGATATAACTATCTCTCCATTTTATAAAATACACTTCGTTATATACCTTAATGTTACAACATCGCAACTGATATCGATATCATGTAATATGATAGCGTAATAAGTCGTAGAGATAACGAGATAAATGTATAATGGGACAAAATTTGCTTTTTATAAAAGATTAACCATACACATAGTTACACTCAAGCCTGTCGCCTGACGGAGTAAGTAGAGGTGTATTAAACACTTACATTTTGCCAACTATAATATAATCCCACTTATGTAATATGGGACAATCTTACTGCCGTCAACCGGGCACTTATGGCTTAATATCGTAATGGGAAAATTGCGATTCAATGCTAGCATATTGAAAGGGACAGAGAGTATAGAACGATAGAAAAGGGATCTTACTTGCACGATCGATTAGGAACTGTAAGCATTAGTTCAAGCACATCAGGTTCGCATGTCATGTATGTTGATGACGGGAAGTCCGAGACTCTAAACGAAAAATATTAAATACCGTAAATTATAAATACACCGTTTATACATAAATAATAAAGCTGAAGAGTTTGTTTGTTTGAACACGCTAATCTGGGAACTATAGGCAATAAAACATCACGCTACCACTCTTAGGAGTGCAGGTAAAACTGCGGGAATCGGCAAGTCTTTTAATATACTTACATAATTTGACTGTATAATATAGTTTCCTGTTGGTCTAGTGGTTAGTAATAATGACAGCTAAGCCAGAGGTCGTTCGTTCGATTCTGAAATAGGACTAATAATTTTGTGTGTGTATTGTTTTGTATGTATTCATAAATATATCAGCAGTCTAGTAACTATAGTACAAGCTGTGAGAGTCTAAGATGTCTAAAGATGTTTTTGTTTTTATTATACCAACCGTTTATTTGTCCGGTAATGTAATGTCAGAGTAATTGGAATAAAAACGAGTTGGATACAACGCGGTATAAATTCCTTATTATTTTACGAGAGGCCCTCTGACCTACCAATAAAACTCTCTAGCTGCCGCTTCGCTTAACACTTAGCAATTATATTAATTTCAAACAAAAGGTCTGAACAATTAACATAGACAGAACCTTCGACAGAATACCTAAATACGTTCCGTTTTGCACAGAACACCCTTAGGTTTAAACTCATTATTAATAGTTTTCTAGGACGATCTAACGTTCCATGCAACGTATTATTTTAGGTCAATTGGTTCAATTTTATTGTCAAGTGGAACTTATTAGCGTTCCGATGAAATTTGTGGCATTACCGGCAGCCTCGGGGTGGACTCACTAACTTAGTAGGACTGATATCAAACTGTAATATTTTAGGACAGTCTTCAAGGCAACAAATTTGTGAACGATGTAATCAATTCGTTTCATTTAGAATTATAAATGGTTTTGGTAAACACGATTTTCGAATGCAAAGTGTGACGTATGCGTAAATTAGACTTAGCTTGTACTATGATAACCAGACTGCTGATAAACATACTGATATATATATATATATATATATATACATACATTCACTCACGTCTGTTTTCTTAAGGGGAAGGGGGGCAGAGGTGTATTAAACCCCAATCTTTTGCCAATTAGAACTTGGTCACACTAACGTAACGGGGCACAAGCCTATTGCCGTCCAGCGGGCACTGTGTGACTGTAAACTTATACTATCTAATAGATAACACTCCCTTAGTCCCCTTTTACGATATCAGCAGTAAGAGATTAGGTGGCGGTATTGTACTCCACCGTGAACTACACAGCACATAACTATAGCTATATACTACTGTATTACTTAATAAAGCCATGTTGTAGATAAATTATGGATCGTGCTTGTCACAAAATTATTTGTCCTGGGTAGGAGAGGAACCAACGACCTCCACCTCAGCAGACAGGATCAATAACCATCAGCCCGCCAGTATCTATGCACCGAGACCATTTAATATTATATCTCCATTTCTCTATGAATCTCATGGTTACCACAATCAGCTACCCAAAAGTTGCGTGTCGCATGACAATGTCTCTCCAGTTTCCTATGGGAATCGACCTAACCCTCCTTACGTTGGAGAGCGAGCTGACGTATTGCGACCAGCAACGTGTACGCCTGGAATGCAACTTAATAAGTCCTAAATCTGACCGCCTATCACACCGGGCAGTAATTGTTCGCTTGTTGTAGACATTTTATTTCAGTCTGTCTAATAACGACGGTCACGTGTAGGCCTTGAAATTACCAAGGACTTAATGTGCACCTTATAAAATCCTCTGAAACCATAATATGAATGGATTACCAATAAATCTTGATTGACTATTTATTTACCTTGAATTTCATAGAAGATTAAATCCTATATTCTAAGTAGCGTATATTTATTATATCGATAAATTGAGCTACAGAGAGTGACCATAACATGACACAAAATTGTCTTAAAATATTAAAACAATAATAACAACTTGACACATCCAACAGGGCCGTCTGATCCCCAACTAAGCAGAGCTTGCCGGTAAACATACTTATATATATGTATATATATATATATTTATATTTCTAGTAACAGGTCAGTCAATAATAACTTCTTTTTAAAATCTGTATTTGTACGCTTAAGGTAATTTGGATCAAATAGAAATAATAAACATTGGAAATAAAATGTCACTTGTCAATGTTAGTCATTAAGTGACTGATAAAATCCAATACATCAGTTATCTATCCAATCCATTACATCTCATACATTATGATTTGTATTAAATAATAGATTATCTACATAACATATTAAACCCAATTTATTAACTGAGACGGTGTAAACGCAAACGTACCCGCATATCTGGCAATTATGAGTTTGGGGGCTATCATTTGTGTGGCTAGGTGCGTCGTGCTAATATGCAGTTTAGTTTTAGTCGTGACTGTGTTGCACTTCACGATTTCTGAACTTTTGACGTGAGCCCTTTGATGTGGGTGATGGCGCCAAACTTTTGGGAAATTTTGTAATAAAAAAAAAACTTTTTGTAAGTGTATGTTTTGAGTGAGTGATCCGTGGGAGGAAGTTGTGCATATACTTTTACATTTAAAGATAAAAAGTAAAAAGGTTTTAAATGCAATATAATGAATTACTAAGTGTTCACCGCAGTTAACATTTTTTATATACCTACCCTTTATCGCTAAGAGGTGATCATAATTATTCGTCTAACATTTTCAAAACACTCGTCAAACAATCGTCTTTCTTGAGGTTTTTAAAGTTAGCCCTAAAATATTCGTTTTGTTCGTGCCCAAATTTTCAGAGAAAAGTTCAGCTGAAAATGGGAAAAAAATATTATTATTATATTCACAACCTTGAACACATGCCAGTTTAATAAATCAGCAACATTTTTTTAAATAGCTTTGATATTCATGATTTCCTAAGAATCCACGGATGACAACTTTAAAGGAATAAATTCACATCAATCATGAAATCAATATTAAACAGAAGTGGAACTGATTTTATCAATAATTGATTTCACTGTTTTTGGAACTCGAACATATGGGATAAGTCAGAGTTTTCAAATAAGTTTTGAGAGTGACGGAATGTTATGTTCACTTGCTTTTATTTGTGTTTATCTGATAGTGGTAACTTAACTGGATTGTGTTAAACTGTTAATTATAATTGAAGCTTTTTTGATTGTTTCACAAATAAATAAACTTAATCTTTCAACAATATTCTTGTAAATACACGAAATAATAAGGGAGCATTATAATACTCAAAATTTTATTATTTTTTCTTATCTATATTATTCTTTTAATAAATTTATTCCATTCCATGCCTAAATAAGTCACCCACGCTTCAGAAGACCTTAGTTAATCAGTAACTACTACTAGAATATACACACTTTTAAACAATAATAAAAACGCAGATAAAACGAGTGTGATAGAGATAAGTGCTTTAGTACTGCTTCAATATTGGTTATAAAATAAATTTAAAACGAACAGTACTATTTAGAATAAAAGGTAATTTGATTAAAAAGCAGTTAAGAGTCTTTCAGCAGCTGACGTGATAAAGAATTTATACAAAATAAAATTTAAGCAATACAGTGCTTCTATAAATTTTGTAATCCACAGCAAAATGCTTCAAAATAACATCTTGATATATCAAACCGACCACCACAAGTAATTACTAATATATAAATTATACATCGCTATCTATTCGTATCTAAGATTTTAATGACAGAGTTTAAGTAAGGGGCTTCGGATATCGACAAGATCGTATCGACTCTGACTCATAGCGTAATAATAGGTCTCCTAACTTCTCCGCTATTTATTAGGCACAGTTTGTATTCGACGAATTTGATTCCAAAGCGATTCTTTGAATTTACAACTGATCATTTTTGCCGCAAACTATTCATTAAAGAATTAAAGTGTTGCGATAGATACGATTCCTAATTCGTGTTTCTGAATTTAACGACCTGTATTAGGAATCAAATACAGATACTACTAACTAGGACAATTATGTAGCACCTATCTTTCATTTACCTTTTCATGTTGACTAGTTTTAAGTTTCTATGTTGATATGAATTATAAATAAAAAATAAAATGTACTGTAGCTACTGCATAATAGATGGCCCTTATAATGGTTATTATGTGACGACATCTAGTACCGAGTACCTGTATTTAGTCATGAATTTGTATAATTCGTAAGTATAGATGTCACTGCTGTAGACACACTGAAGAAAATGATGAATATAATTGTGATGCATGTATTGTACTTACATTGTAACTATACTTTGAACCAAAAACTAAAAGACATTTTATACTCTAACAATATCCAAAAAAATAAAAAATACCAGAAGACGTTTTAAACTATAGCAACATCTAAAAACAAATGTCAAACTTGACTAGTCGGCGTTTTTAGAGAATTCGCTTGTCATTCATTCATAGTTTATTTGAAATCACAACATAATAATGGCTTTATTTGATTTGTGCCGTTTAGATGAAAAAATCAACAGGAAACCCGTTGATTCACTAGCCTCCTTCCAAAATGATGTGATCGGATACAGCCAGAACTTTATAAACAGCGCTCAACTTGCTACACCTCCGTTTTGGAATGTAAGTGAAGGTTATCACTTTGTGAAAATGAAGTTGCAGTCTGATATAATGTATAACATGTTTTGAATTCTTAACAGCCGGTGGAAACCTTGGCGCAGTTTAATCAGAGGGATGAGACTGGCAAGGCAATCAAAATTCAATTTGACCACGGCACAACCACTCTTGGCTTCCGTTACCAGGTATGTGTGGAATTTATTAATTTTTTGTCACAGTGAAGTACATTGTAAGTTATATTCCTCAATGTTTTGTATACTTAGTGTGTAAATTGTCTTAAAAAACTTTAAAATGGAATAAATAAACATGTGAATTATTGTTGCTGACTGCAATGATTATTCTTTGTTTTTATGTTGCATTACATAAAAACAATAAATAATCATTGCTGTTATGTCACATTATTACAAAAGCCATGAAATAATATTTCTTAAATACATATTCAATGCCTTTAAATTTAGTTTCTACCTAACTAAACTCATTTATGTCATTTACATATAAAAAATCAGAATAAAAAAGATTTCATTTATACATTT
The DNA here is from genome assembly GCA_947561695.1 of Tyria jacobaeae. Taxonomy (NCBI): domain Eukaryota; kingdom Metazoa; phylum Arthropoda; class Insecta; order Lepidoptera; family Erebidae; genus Tyria; species Tyria jacobaeae. The sequence goes on along the minus strand of OX387230.1, from coordinate 6,166,600 downwards.
TGTAATGGTTGAATTTTTGGAAGCATTTACAAATCACCTCTCAAAAACAGGTAATATTAAAACCTCTAAGAAGAAGCACCTCATGCCATAGTGTACCACAAATACTTTTAATATTTGTGTACGGCTAGCGCAGCAGTTTAATTAGTCACCTCACTACTGCATCTAGTGTTGTGGGTTCGATCCCCGCACAACAACACTTTGTGTAATCCTCAAATTGTTATTCTGAGTCTAGGTGTACTTTGTGTCCGTTGTTTGAATATTTGTAAAGTCCCTTGTGACAGGAATTAATCCTAGTGCGGGAGTTGTCTTTATAAGAGCAGGGAAAAAATATTAATGGGTAGTTTCTCTTTCACATCTAACATGGCCATCTGACCCCAAACTAAGCAGAACTTGTATTATGGTAACCAGACTGCTGTTAATATATAGTTAGTCAAGTTTTACATGGATAAGAATGTAATATTTTAGTACTACATTTTTCCAACAGTTTCACTAGTATTTATGGTGACCACACTATGCCTCAAGTGTTGTAGTGTGATGTTGTCTAGCCTATATTATTTGTCTATAAATAATTCTTCCAACACATGAAGAATTACTTTAATCCTACTAACACTTCTAGAGATTAACAAATTTAAATAGACAATCAACATGTACACAACTTTATTTTATCAGTATAAATGAATAAAAAACAAATTGTGGGCCAATTATTTATCACTTTTGTTTTGCAATACCTTCTTCATTAACACTGTCCATGTTTGTTGTATTAATACTTGAGAAATACATCAGTATAAACAATCAATTAATTTTCCATTAAGACCATTTTCCGTACACCAGGGTGGAGTACTGCTGGCAGTCGACTCTCGTGCCACTGGTGGACAGTTTATTGGATCGCAGTCCATGAAGAAAATTGTAGAAATTAATGACTACTTGCTAGGTAAGTAACTTCATATTTAGTAAAGCTAACACTAGACAATAACTTAAAATAAAAGCAATGACAAAACTAAATTTTCTGCTGCATTATATAAATTCTGAGAGACAATATTCCAGTTTACAGAGACCAGATAAAGAATAAAACCATTTGTTCTGAGGCTGGGGTGCAACTGCCTGACAGTCTATCAATATATAGGCTGCTGTTTCCTTTGCTTACATGCATGCTATGCACAGTGCACTGTTAAAAGAGCCATATCCCATGATGACACTACCTAGCTCAGCTGTTGTTTCTCCAGCCCGAATAGCAAGCTCCAGTCAACCAACAGTTGGCTGTTGATAGCGAAGAGAGACACCCTCAACCATACGCAGTCTTCATGGCTTACATACATACTTAACAAGGCATCAGATGGCCTTGTATAAAAAGTCTGAAGTTATCATTATTTCTTCTTGGTCTGCATGGTGGTATCTCTAAAAAGTAGTAATATTTTCCCTTACTTAGGTACATTGGCCGGTGGTGCAGCTGACTGTGTATACTGGGACCGTGTGCTCGCCAAACAATGTCGCCTCTACGAGCTACGTAATAGAGAACGTATCTCCGTGGCTGCCGCCAGCAAACTCATGGCTAACATGGTGTACAATTACAAGGGTATGGGCCTCAGTATGGGAATGATGTTGGCTGGTATTGATAAGAGAGTAAGTCTTGTCCTACACATATACATAATTATATACAGAGATACAGATTAATTGTCCATGATTCTGACGTATAGCTCTTTTTCTCGGTCATCAGACTTTTTATACAAACTAGCCGGTTATCTTCTCTCCCATGACACAAGAACTAATCCTAGTGCGGGAGTTGTTTTTTTAGAAAATCAAATTAAAAGAAAAATATTACACCTGAATCAACAGACATTAGTCTTTCAAACGCTATTAGATCTTAGAGTTATTAATTGTGTACTCTAGTGTTTCTTCATCTCTCTTTTTTTTATTTAGTACGGGGGGGGGGGGCAAATGATGAGCATGTAACTTCATGATTTTTACAAAAGGGAGAGGAAAGCAGAGAGAGGGTTAGGCCTTCGGTACCCTCACTCACTGCAAAATACAACGCAAGAATTGCTTTACAACCGGATTTGTGTGAGGTCGTGCCGGTCCATACGTGCCTAATCATGGCTCTTCCATCTTATCTAAAAAGTGCTGACTTCAAATTAAATGTACACGTGTACATACATCTTTCTTTGCATCTAAACTCTAGTTCTACTTACACTAAAAGCCATAAAGGCATGAGTGAATTAAAGTATTTTTATTTTGTAGTATCCATTAATACAGGGCTATTTTACAAGCAAAAAAAATACAGAAAAAATTGAATATGTTTTAATAAGTCTTATATTGTGACGGCAATAGTAAAGTTTATGTTATTTACAGGGAGCTCAAATGTACTATGTAGATAGTGAAGGCACACGTACTCCTGGCAAGGTGTTCTCAGTCGGTTCAGGGTCAGTCTATGCATTTGGTGTGCTTGATAGTGGGTATAGCTGGGACTTGTCTGATACTGATGCACAAGGTAATAATTCCATTATGTTTTTTGCTAGTTGTTTGGTCGTTCATATACAAACAGCAATAAATCTCCTAATGGTTAACTAAAACTGATGCCAAGATATAGGAAAGAAAGTAAAATTTATAAAACAAAATTATTCTTATCTTTTTAGAGCTAGGCCGTCGTGCCATTTACCACGCAACACACCGTGACGCGTACTCGGGCGGTATCATCCGCGTGTACCACATCAACGACAAGGGATGGGTCAACATTTCCAACGAGGATTGCTCCGACCTCCACTACAAATATCAGGCCGAGAAGGGCATCACTGATGTTTAGGTTAACGTTCAATAAACTCTATTATTTTTATATCCATGGTTTATTTACTGACACCAATACATATATCATTACCAAGAAGTACTAACTAGCCCGGTGTTGGGCAGTTCGTATCCATAGGCTGCGATGGCACTTTCTTGAAGTCGTGTATCCATCATATCAGGGTTGATCAGCCCTATAATAAGTGTTCTTTCGGTAGTGAAAAATAAATTATGAAATTTGATAAAAATTAAAATGTATGTAGAAATATACTTAAATATTCTGATTTGGGAGTCATAAAAGCACATTATTGTTTTATTATATTAAAGTTAAAAGTAATTTTCAATCTGTATATTACGTGACCTAAAACACGAGCCGCCATGTTGTGACGTCATATAGACAAAACTGTTAGTTCACTGTAAACAGCTAGCTACGTATCTATCAACTTTAACTTCAAAGAGTAATAATTGTTTTTCGTCAGTGCATTTTATACGTACCTATACTGTACTGTACATGTACTGTTTTTACAAAACCGGTTTGCATTTTGATAAATAAATTAAAATGCAAACCGGTTTTGTAAAAACAGATATCATCTGCCACTTTGATAAACAACTTTTCTAAAGTTCTAATTCTAGTATTGTTACAACTAGACACTACACACCCACGATTGTAATTCGTTATTAGACAAAAAAAACATATTTATAGCTGTTAACGTTGAATGAGTGCCGGTCGTACATACACGACTGTTGTTTTTACCAATATTACGTCACCAAAATGGCTGACAGCGTTTTCGCGATTATAAAAAAGGTTTAAAATTTAATGTAATTGTATGGCACGAACGCGTGTCTATTTTGTCGAAATATATCTTTTCATTATTAAAAAAAAACATTTTGAAGTACTTTTGCAAACGTTGTAGAATACCCTATTGGACTGACCAAATATATAGATATCATATATGTGGTTGTTTGTATGTGTCATATATAAAATCATTTTTTTTAATGAGAACAATAATAATTATCAATTATAGTGGCGTAGCTGAAAATTCTTCAGATAAGCATATAGTATATGTATATAGCAAAGTGATAATATTTTTTTATCCTTAACAGCTAGTCCAAAGCGATGTATGTGAAGGTAGGAGTCCAGCAGAAACTATTGGTTAAAAAAACCTATTCATTTACGCAGTTTGTTCTCAGTGGGTAGGTGACCAGCCATCCTGATGTCAGAATGGCCCGTCATTTTATCGTTTTTTTTAATCGGGTGTAGCAGTTATCTAAGGATTGGTAGGAACTTTCTATAATTGTTTAGATGAAAGTAAGGGTGGTGACAGTCCATTCCGATGGTCACAAAATGTGCACTAAAACTGTTCTTAAATATATAATATATATATATATAAATATATAATATATATATATATATATATATATATATATATAAACATATAATAATAACTCCGCACATCTCACACACGGCCGTCTGATCCTAAACTAAGCAGACTGTTGATAAACATACTTATATATTTCTAAACACATACATAATATAGAGAAATTATACCCAAACATAGAACAAATGGTCGTGCTCTTCACTCAAATATTTGTCCTGGATGGGAATCAATCTCACGACTTCAGCTTAGAAGTGAGAATCGCTAACCGCTAGACCTACAGGCCAGTCAATGTGACGTCACAGTGGTTGAAAGTACAGGTGCTAATATTTTTAACATTTAAAAATTTTAATGATACAGCTATGTGTAAGATTAACAATTTGTAACAAAAGTAAAAAATATAAGTTAATAAACTTATGTACTATTTATTATAAGCAAGATTTATCAAAATTATAAAAAGATGGTGGTGGTGTACTCGTAGCGGTATTGAAAGGTTTACGTTCAGTAAGAATTTTACCACAACATATCTTAAAGACGAAGATGGAGTGGGTCCTTCTGCAAATACCCGCTTCATCCAGAGCCAAGAATATTATCATTAATGCTATTTACCAATACACCTAAATAGGTATATGTTCAGCACTTTGATTTGTTGCAGCTCTTATTGTGCACACCGACAACGTTGAAAATTTTTATATGGTAGGGGAATATAAATTACCTGACATTTGTTGGTCACTCAGTAGCAATGATATGTCACTATTGGGCCAGTTATGCAGTGGTAAATCTTCGGTTTGTCAATACCTCGAGTGTGTTTATATCTTACATAAGTGCTTGTCAGTACAAATCACAAAAAAAAACTAGTAGAAATTTGTTATAGCCATCAGTAAAAGAGACTGTTTCGTGTTCGCGCCCAGTAATATTTTGCTACCACTTGATAACAGTCATCCGTCATTCTGTGTTATTAAATTTTGAACTACGTTACACTACTTACTATGCCAAGAAAGCCTATTATATAAAATAATTAATTAATAGCGAGTTGAGTAATGTGGACTGGAGTGAGGAGATTAGGAAGGATCAATGCGTTAATGAATCTTTGAATACATTTTATAATATTATTTTTGATGTAATAAAAATGCACGTACCTTTTCTTATTGTTAGGTCATCAGTTTCCAATTTGGTTCTCGCCTGCCCCTATACGCATACATAAAGGCCCTCGACTATTACCTCTACAATTTTGAGTCAAGATTGTTCTGAAGGTTGTTCAATACTTAGCAACATACAGTTTAGTGATAGTGATGTATTACAGGTACTCAAATTATTAGATCCTTCCAAAAGATCAGCACCTGACGGTCTTCCGGTAATATCTCTAATGCAAGGGATCTTCCCCGAAGAATGGAAACGAGCTAACATAACACCTGTCTACAAATCGGGTCAGAAGCAAAACGTCCGAGAACTATCGCCCTATATCAATATTGTCTGTTTATCGAGATGTTTCTAAAGACTACTCCATAATAAAGTATTCCGTTCTTCATAATATTATAATTCAACAACAGCATGGATTAGTGACAGTCAACTACCACAGATTTGGTGTCCTTCGTGGATTATTTATTTAACAACATGCACTCTCGCGTACAAGATGTTCCGAAAAGCGTTCGACAAGGTAGACCACCAGTTATTATTAAATAAAATAGCCTATAATGGTATACGTGGTGATCTGCTGCGGTGGTTTTCTTCATATATTTCCAACAGAACGCAGCGTGTCGGCGCACGAGCACCGGTAAGCGGCGGGGAGAGAACGACGGCGGTGCGAGGAGGTGGCTCTCTCAGATGCGGAACACATATGAATATCGTTTTGATGTGAGACCACTTCGCGCGACACATCCGCCCGCGACACTCGCTTTCAATATAAGTACTACTTTATACAGTCCACTATCTTTTATTTACACCAAAGTCGCAGGACCCTACTGGACACAGCGTGTAGTTATATCAATGGATTCCAGTCTTCTGTGTAACCTCTGGTGTATCCCAGGGGTTAATACCGGGCCCTCTTTTGATCACTTTATTTATAAATGACATTAATACACGTTTTCATAATTCTAAACTACTGCTCTAAGCGGGTGACCTCAAAATTTTTAGACCAATAAAGAGAGAGTGTGCTTGATTGTATGTTGCTTCAAGCAGATTTAGATCGCTTCAATCTTACTGCCAATCTAACAAACTGCAGCTTAGTATATCTAAATGTTGTTGTGTTAGCTTTACAAAAAAAAGTAATAAAACATTCATATTCATTGAATGGCACGAGCCTTACCAGATATCACTGATTCGTGATCTGGGTGTTCTTCTAGATGATAAACTCCGTTTTGATCAACACATTGATAACATTGTAAACAACGCCTAATATGCGGTACTAGTGTGGAATCCCTTCTATAACAAATATATACAACACATTGAGAAAGTTCGAAGTAAATATTTGAGAGCCATGCATTACCTTTGTTTCCACAGATTTGCAACTTCTGATATGTTTCTTAAAAGGTATAATTTGCCTTAAAAGAAGAACTATTGGAGACATTGTTTCTTTTTGCTTTGTGTAGAAATGCATACGACTGTATTGGTGTTTGAAATAAATTATGTTACATAGCACATAGAACATCAGCAAGACGAGAGGCATCAGCAAAATATATTTACTGTTTTGACTTCTCGTCCTAATGCTGGTCTGCGTAGGATTACTAATAATATAATTGTAACATGTACTTTCACGATATAGACATGTTTGCAATATCTTTGGGAACATTTAAAAGGCTTGTGACACAAAGATTAATTAGTTTTTTTTTTTGTTAGTTAGTAGGTTTGTTTGAATTCTTTTCAGTTCGTCTGGGTACGAACAAAGCAATCGCAAAAAAATTTTAAAATATTACGTGGAAAATGTTGTTAGTCTCACAAAGGTATTACTTTATTTTAATGTTTTATTGTTATCATCTGTGTGAATTTTCTCAAATAAATAAATAAATAAAAAGAAAAGCAATCACTTGTACATATCAATATCACTGGAACTCAATTCTTCACATTCGAAGCAGCGATCATCAGAATCATTTGAATCGTCCTGCACATTGATAACAAAATAAACAACATCATCTAGAACTCTTGTAATGTTTGGAGTATTGGTCCTCGACTTTATTTACATGATTAACACAATATTCGCACTTCTCTATGAAATATCCAGCAAATAATCCCTCTTAACTAATTTTCTTTGTCCAAATTAGAGTCGATACTTTTCGACTCATCTTGGAAATGTACTCTCTTGTATAACTCCGAGCCCCTGCTGAGTATAACAGATTCACTTGTACCTGATAATACCTTAATTCCTTATATGTATATACATATGTTATATGTATATATATAATAAATCTGTAAACCTGAATTGTTTGTACGAGCAGCACGTATCAAATACGAATTTTTATAGCAACTCTTTATGCACTAATATTTTGTGTAATTCGGAGTAACATAGGCTATTTTTCATCTTAATCGGTCTACTTTATAAACATAGAAATAAATCCACCCACATTCATACGATCATATTATACGATAATAATTTCTGCATTTAAGAAAAACACAAATTATACATACGGGTAATATCTGTTGACGTGGAATACGTACTTAATTCACTCATCAATAGATTTATTTGTATTCAATTAACACAGAAACACCAAATAAATTTCACAAACGAATAAATAATGTTGTGGGTGGAATTAAATAATCTTAATTCGATACTTTTGCTCTAATACAATTTTACATTGATGTAAAATTTAATTAATTGATGACGTCTTTGAACTTTTGAGATGTTTAGAATTTAGGCTTCGGGCAATTCAATTAGTATTAATTTAGTCCAGTATATCTCAATATGATGATGTTATAAAGCCAAATTAATATTAAGGAATGTAACTCTAGTAGTTTGTATTTTTTTCATGCAACAAAAATTTAAAATTTTAATCGTTTTTTTTATTGTTAAAATGTATATTATTGAATTCTATATAAATATGTTATTTCTTATATTTTATCGAAATTGTATCTGTTTGTAAGATTGTGTTCTTATGTCGCCGTAGCCCCCAAACGGCTGAACCTATTGTTGTTTTATGTTTTTTTATTATTTCAAAGGTAGGTAGGTTAGTTATAGATTCAGCCATTTACAAGATTTGGGGGGTGAAGGACAATCGAATGTTTTGAAATGTAGCCAAGTGGATCCACGTAACCTGTGGCATCCACCAAATATTATGCCCAGGTTTGCAGAAATTAAAAGTTATCTGTGGTTTATTTTGTTGATTACATTAGAAAAATAAACATAACTCGAGTAGGCTATTCAAAATTTTATTTTAATTATATTTTGAAATAACGATTCAATAGTCAGCTGGTATTTTTATTGCCTCAAAAAAATATCACTTTATAAAAAGAAACATTGTTTACAATTAAAACTATATATAGTAGTCAGAAAGGTAGCCGATATTACCGTACCATCATAACTGCAAATACAGAAACCTTTAGTGATTTTTCTAAACCTGATAATGAAATTACAAATACCTAACTATAAGTTAAAGTCAAAATATAAAAATATTTAAACTGTTCGCTGTTCTGTCACATACAGATAATAAATCTACGATTTTAATTTAGAAGAAAAAAATAAACCTTCATTTAGAACAAAATAGTATTACAGTATAGTGTATAACTGTAATGTATATGAATTAGTATTAAATTCGTATTTCTTAATCTAAAATCTCTAGGAATAACATACATTCATAATTTAATTTCGATTTATGACACTCTTATTCTGAAATATCTACAAATATAAAAAATTAGAGCATTGTTCCGATTCCGACATATATAAATTGCTTTTAGTACTGTACTGTACTGTATGTACCTAAACGGACGGAAATGTATTATTAAACTTTATTTAGATATAAAAGTTTTTTTAGGTGTTTTATTAGTGTTCTTGAGCCTTATTTGGTAAATTACATCCAGGACTTTCATACTTTCTGAAAGGGCAAATACCAATTTTCTATGAATCAATTATATTAAATTTACCTTTATCAAGTAAAAATGTAATAGGTATGGTACAGGTAAATGTGGCAGAAAGGTAGGGATATGGGTGGCCATATACTGACAACCTTAGAATGACGTAATAGACGGGACGCGAAAGGCAGTGGACCAGGTGCTAATGCGCACTGCGATAGGCTGAATAATGATAAAGTACAAATTTATATTCTTGAATGTATGAATAAGTAGATGTTAAGTTTCAAAGTAAAGAAAGTAATTACCTATTCCTTTCCGTATTTCTTTAAATTAACTTGTCTGTGGTCTTCTATTCTATGTTTTAGCCAGACGAGGTTAACTGACGGCCCACACACACGATTCCGAACCCAGAGCGCAATGGTACACAGAGCAATCTATGTATAACCAACTGATGGAAGAAATCAGGGTGCTTTTGAGATTAGATCGCTGAAACATCGGGAGTACTTTTATGATTCAGGGTGAAAGACCTCCACAAACCCTCCTCGACTCCTCAACTCCTCCTCCCGGCGCAATACCACAAAAAACTCCCTCTCCTCTCATCATGCCCCTCTCTCCTTTCCCCGCCCCGCATCCTTCATCACCCTCAAAGGCGGGCAGCGCAACTCTTGAGTTGCAGGTGTCCATGGACTGCGATTGTCACATATCGAACCCGTCTGCTCGTGTCCTCCTATATTATAAAAAAAAAAAAACAAATTAAATAAGTATAGCATAAAAAAGCCTGATCAAACCCATTGCTAATAAGTGCGTTTTTTTTTTCAACAAACGCGAGCAAAGCTAGTTGTAGTAATGTGTTCGATTTAATTTCGGTGAGCATAATTTGAGTATAAACATAGTATTCAAAATTCATAACGTTATTTCCAGGTTTGGTTGTGTGATCTACATTATAAAATCATTTTAGTCATAATTAGAATACGAATTATTGTAGTAACTATTTTCAAATATTTTTTTTATGTAGCATTTCGTCTAAAAACTGTTAAATTTAAAAAGCATGTACCAAAACTACTTCTGCCTTATTCATTTTAAAAATGTTAAACCTTTAATACAAGCCCCAAGGTTGAAGTCGCTTACAAAAGTCTAAAAAAAACTATCAAATTACTAGTTAACATTTAATACAACTAACTTACAAAGCTTAAAATAAATATACCTCGCTGCCATCGTGAAATTAAAAAAAGGGCATTTAAATTATTCTTTTTCTTTGGTAAGCAATGTTGGGAAACAGAAGGTAGCTACAAACAGGTTGTATATAACAATAAATTATTTATAACACTTCTAAATCATGTTTTTTTTTCCTTCTTTTCTTTCATGGGTTGGGGACTGGTTTGAGCCTTAACTTGACCTTCCCTCACTTCTATTTCTTCTATTGTGTCCTCTAACTCCCAGTCTTTTAAAGGAACCTCTGTTAGCTTATAGAATTTACCATGTTTACCAATACCTGGAACAAAAATCACACCTTTAGTTATTTTTACGTTCCTATGATTTACCGGTTTGAGGTAAGTATAAATCTGTTGTTAGCTTCTTTGATAAAACTTTTTGATGTAATATCAGAGACAGAGGATGAAAGCCGCTTCCAAGCAGTCTTCTTGGAATTTATTGATGGAGCGGACGTCTTATGGCTGAGGCGATGATGATGATGAACAGCTTTGAATACCTCAGTTTCTGTCCATATAATCCAATGGAATCAGTCTAAGGGCGCCGTGTCCACTATAACGTGACGGGTGAATTACCGTTGGACGACTATCGTCTCTAGTTGTTCCCATTATATAGACTTTTGAGAGGACCATTGATGAAGATAAAATGTATTACTGCGTGCACATAGATTTGTGAAATAAAAAACAACAAATGAACAATAATATTTCCAAATAAATAACAAAAAAAAACCATTTCCTTCCATCTTTCTTTTGTGGGTTTAAAGAGACTAAATATGTATATTATACAAAGTAACCCACCTGCTTGGAACTTCTTTAACCCCTCTGAGATATCCACAATGGCATTGCCCAAAAGACTGGTCATCACTGCTTCATCTCTCATACTCTCTTCACTGTTAGGATTCAGCTGTGAGTTGATAGATGCTAACTTGTCCATTATAAGTGCATTTTGAGGGAATTTTACTAAGGACTTTGCTAGCTTTACTGATTCACCTAGAGCTGAAAATCAATAAAAAGGTCAAAGGTAAACGTTGACAAGCTGTGACGCCCCATGGTAAGGCTAGTAGTCCGAGACTAGAACTTTCTTAAATACGAATTTATGCTATGAAGTTTATTTTTAAGCTATGTAATATTTGCTTTATTAGTACCACTACTCTTCCTTCTCTCTCTCCCATACTCTCTTACTGTTTCAATCTACATTGACTCTTACTCTAACCCCAACTCTACTCTCTGAAGCTGACTTGCCCTAAATAATTTATATTGTAAAAGCAAAGGAAAGATCTATGTACTAATTTAGGAGTTATGCAGAAAGTACCTGTTCCAGTAGAAGTCAGTTTACAAGCGAGGCCAAACTGATTTGCTTCTGTTCCAGAGATCAAACGGCCCGTAATGAGTAGGTCGAGCGCCCGTGATAGACCGATCAGGGACGTGAGTTTCCTTCCACCGTACAAAGATAGTGGAACGCCTGCATAAAAGCCGTTTTATCGAATCGTCAATTATAGCATGGAACTGATGCCATTTTGGGCCAAATAAACACAAAACCAGCTTTGACGTAAGTCAAAAATCTAGTTGAGTGTTACGTATGTTAGAATGTTGTATGTTGAATAGTTCTTGCGCACATATGAAAAATATTGTGTTGTGTGTTGTATGTTGAATAGTTCTTGCGCACATACGAAAAATATTGTAGGCATAATTAAAGCCTTACGTAAAATCAAGGTAAATGCCATCAGATCATCAAGACTTTATTAAGGGGCAGGTAAATACTTGCAACTGTGTCTTTACAACTCATGCCATAGACAAAATGTAAAATAAAAAAAATACAAACCAAAGCGCCTTCCAAGACAGCCTAAAACAGCGGTGTCCTCTATGACGCGCAAGTCGCATGAGAGTGCCAGTTCAAACCCTTGTGCAACAGCGTAACCTGATACTGATGCTATTGTTATCTTGTCACAAAGAGGTCGCCGGAGAAAGCGTGCCTAAAGGAAAATTTTGATATTAATATGTTATTGTAGTAACAAAGGAATATGAAATTTAGTATACTTAAGTGTTTAATATTTTTGCACAATTTGTATTGTAATTTTACTAAATTGATGTAAATGTCCAGTATTATAAGTTGTACCTGTCATGAGACAAAGTCTTACAATTCCAAATCAAATAAAAACAATAAAAGCTCATTTACATAGCAAGGTTAAATCATGATTTATTCCTATTTCACTCAGGAACAAAAATTGAAGAAACAAAAACTTACTGCAGCGTCTGTCATATTATTATAACCTTTCTCTTCTAACTCCTCCACATCAAACCCAGAACAAAAAGTGCCACCTTCACCAGAAATTACTAGAACTTTAGCCTCTGCATCCTTATCAAACTCATTTATTGTGTCCGTCAATTGTTTCAGTGTCAAAATGTCTAGACTGTTTCTTGTAGTCTGACGGTCTATGCTCACTGTTGTAATGGGGCCATATTTCTCCACTATTAGATCTGAAAATAACCTTTACATGATTGTAATATTTTCTTATAGTTATGAACCTGGAATGTGAGTACGGGTAGTACACTTGTGTTGAACAGTTTATAGTTTATGCTCATGCTCATTTCTTTATTTATTTTTTTACATATGAATGCCAAATGTGGGTGCTCAACAAATCACACTATATGAAACTCAAGACCTGTCAAAACACTATGCTGAGAAGTATGATGGGGAAAAGACTTAAAAGACTAAATAATAACTACAACAATTAGGAAATATACAGGAACAGCTAACCATCAAAAAACTCAAGTGGAGTGGGCCGGTCATACCACTAGAGTAATGGGCAAGTGGTCAAAATTGGTGATGAACTGGTACACAGGCAACAGGAAAAGAAAAGGAGGCAGACCACTTAGGCGATGGGTTGACGAAATTAAGGTAGTGGCAAGCGGTACTTGGACATCACTGGCCAGAGAAAGAGAAGAGTGGAGTCAGTTGGAGGAGGCCTTTGCTAAAACAAAGCACAGTTATTGCAACCAACGAAACAACTAAAGAACCTAACCAATTATGAAATATCTGTCAGAAAGCTTATTATTATTATTATTATAAACCTGGAATGCTTATTGGAGGAGATATTTTCTTTTTGCATCTTCTGAATGAGGAAGATTTGCAATAGTCATTAATTTTCAGTTCAGACCAAAGAAATCCTATTATAAATTTGCTGTGCTGCCATGTAAATGTTAGAATTTCAAGAGCTGTTTGTTAAATATTTATTAAATTAAAATTATTAATGTAAGCATTTGCAAATCCTTTACCTACATGTAAATTTATACCTACCTACCTTATATTACTACTACTGAATCTCTAACGATCTCAGTTTTAAAACCAAGTTTAATACAGTTATGTTACACCAGCGATTTCCTGCAGTTTTACCTGTGTTTATTGTCACTACTATGACCTGAGATCAAATAAAAAAATAAATTCAAATCTGATTGATAGTTCCAGAGGTTATTGTTTAAACGAATAAAAAACTTAAGCTAATATATTAGTATAGAATTTTTTCTAGTCAGTTACTCATGCTAATCAGCTGCTCTTTAAGAATTATTTTTTTGATAAACATGAAAGTAACTATAACCTTACTTTTTATGGGCTCAATTTTCTCCGCTTCCTTTTTAATCTCTTTTTTAACATCACTGGAAGCAAAACGAACAACCTTTCGATGAACAGATAAGTTTGTAATAGGACACAACCTTCTTATAAAGACCCTCATATTAATTTTAAACGATAAACTGACACTAACCGCGACTACTCAAACTCATAGACATTTTAAACAAACTAAACAACGATGATCATTCTATTGTTTTGGTTATTTTGAATGATAGCAAAGCAGTGTGACCACCTTTTATATTTATCTTTTTTTATGCGATAGCGATAGATAGGTAGATATTTTTTAAGCGGGTAGACAAGTCACTCGATGGTAAGTGACTGGCCCATGACATGCAACTCTAGTCACAATGCGTTGCCGTCTTTTATTCAGGAGTACGCTCTTTCTGGATCTGGTCTGGATGTCGTATCGGTCCTGATATTTGCTATCTTCTATCATATTTACTATAACTCCATCATTTACCGATCATCCTGCCGTCAAGGCAGAAAGGAGATTTATTGATAAATATATTTCAAATTTTATGTCAAGAAAAATCAAACATTTTGTTCATAACTGTATGTCTTATTGTTCTATGGGAGAATAGAAAAGAGTTATATTATAATATAAATATAATGAGGCAATGTAAATATAATGAGGCAAATGATGTTGTATATTTTAGAGAATTTTGTTAAATGCGGTATGAACTACAGTTAAGAGAGCCAGAAAGCTAAATTCACTTGTCGAAATATCTGTTGAGGAAGACGATCATAAAGAGGCATAGCTAAATTAGGACTAAAGAGGAAAATATGTTCAAGAGGGCCTTCCCTCAGGTCACCCTTACACAGAGAGTGATCCTGAACTCGAACCTCGGCAAGGAATACTGGGGTAGTAAAAAATCCTAAATGCAATAGAAATGGCGAACTTATTAATATACTTTTGGATGACAAACCAGGGTCTTAATGGGTCAGAGAGCCATAAAATGTACCCTTAATCGTTCTATTTAATATACCGGTTGGCTGTGAGCCATTCCAAAACTCTGGTAATTAAATTTTGGCCAAGGAAAGCAGATCTTGAGTGAACGACTGGAATATATGACTGGGAATCCAAGTAAGCTCTAACACTATGCAAGACAAAAGACATTTAGAAAAAATCTTTTATACTGAGAATTACAGGGAAATTATTAAGAGCTTTGAAAGTGTTCTGTATAAAGAGTCTGATAAAATAAGTGCTGCGTTAAGTTTATAAAATTCAACGTAAGAAATGCTTCACCCAAAGCAATTGATTATCCTGTGAAGAGTTGTAGGAACAGGATTTTTGGCTCAAATTATTTTGAATTAAGGATACAGACTGCAACCAAATTCATTAGAGGATAAGGGGAGGCGAGGATATAGGTAATCCAATCAACAACTATTTTGAGTTACATTACCAGTACCTGTCATCTGGGAACTGGCGATGTAGGTAAAAAAGCAGATTTAAGTATTGAAACCGAAGAGCACTTTGTAGAACCAGTTATAATTGGTAGACACTTAGGCTTGAATAAATGTAGCTTTTTTTTTGTTTTTATTCGTGTGGAAACCCCCACGGGTCATCACCTCACCGGAGCTGAGGGTGAGATTTTATGTCGGACTCGAACCGATTAAAATCAAACGGTGTTCCGTCACAGTGGCTATATCGCAGGGGACCCGGGATACCCTAACAAGGAAGCCTTCGGGAACTTGAATAAATGTAGCTGGGATATTGCGATTTTATTGCATGGTTCAAGAAAGAAAGAACTTTAATGAAGTGAATTCAATTCTTTCAACAATACCCTTTCCTATGATTATCTTAGGTGTATGATTTGGTATTGGTTATTATGGTTTGTTAAGAGATCTGGGAGAACGTGATGTCTATAAACCAATAAAGCACATCATGGGCATCTGACATTTTATTTAGCATATTAATCAAAGAGCATAGGAGCTGAACAAGATTGTCATTAGGGGTGACAAGAGGAGTTCTCTCGTTTGGTGGTGATTGAGTTACGGTATCATATATGTATGTATGTGGATGTCGTATGACTTTCCTAGTGTAAACTTATGGCGAGGAGGAAGGAAAACTGTAATTGTGTGTAGTTTAGAAACAAAAAAAAAAACATGACACATCAGAGTCAGGAACTGTGCATCAGTCACCAGAGTGAGGCTAGGCACCAGTAACATCGAGGCTGTGACTTAGCAATATGGCCAAATTGACAGCCATTCCTACATTGAATAGTTAGTATAAAGACATACTACGAAAACCTCTCCACAATTTTTAGGGACAGAAATGTGTCCTCTAAAATTAAAGATTTGTAAAAGCAGAATACTTGTCTCAAATTTATTTTCTAACAAGAGTGGGTAATGGAAGAAATGATCAAGGCTTTTAATTGAGGAAATGATCAAGGTTTTTAATATAAATGTTTATTATTTTTGTATAATTTTTTTTTTTATGAAATCTTTACTTATATTTTTTACTTTATTAACAATTATAGTAGTCAAGTAACCTTGTTTATTTCTCTTTCCTTTTATAATAGCTTTTATCGCTCTTTTTATATTTCTTTTTATATTTCACCTACCTAGCAGCTACTGTAGCGCCACCCTTCCGTAGCACATTTTAACAGACACTTTCATACACAGAGACTGTCCTCCTTCCCTCTACCCTCCATAACACAAGGGAATGAAATGTCAAAATTACATTGAACAACAAACAACATTAATTTTAGAACAAGAATTAATTTTAAATTAGTTTTACAACATTAATAACGTAGAAAAGCTTGAAAAGCTCTTAGTCACCAGGTCATTAAATCCAAAAAATATATATATATATATACTAGCGGACCCGACAGACGTTGTCCTGCATGATATTTCAAGCGATTAGGATCAATATAGATAAATAACCTAGATACCGACTGCAGCGCCATCTGCCGGGCTGATTTGTGAATCTAAACCATTCCCAGATCCCCTTGAACACACACAAAAAATTTCATCAAAATCCGTCCAGTCGTTTGAGAGTACTTCAGTGACATACACACTCACAGAAGAATTATATATATAAAGATATATAGAAATGTACACCACGTATAAGTAGTTGTAGTTGCAGTAGTAATTGTAGTAGCATTTCAGTATATAAATTACTACCATGACATGGCATCTTTACCATCAGTTTACTTAAAAGAGCATTGGGAGAATTTTTGGGATTCTCTTAAAAAAATTATTTTGTCAAATTTTTTGAGCATTGATTACCTAAAATACTCATAAACTAAACTATTTATATATTTATTTTCCATATAACATATAGAAAATAAATGAATCGATAGCAACACTAAAGCTCACTGTCAAAAACAACAAAATCATCCATGATTGAATTTTCTCGACTAATTCTTTTAGTACACGTGTACTTGCATTATATTGTTAATAGTTTCATCATCGGTATCTAATTGTGACCAAAAGATCAAGACGATCAAGCGTATAAATCTTACAAAAGTTGTGTGTAACCTGCTTCTACAGTGTCTTAGGTGTTTGTTTACATACTAAAATGTCTGAATTTAGAGACTGGTACAATAGTGTACCGTTGTTTACTAGGTATTGGTTGACTTTAACGATAGCGTTTAGTTTATTAGGCCGGTTTGGACTACTGGATTATTACCATTTAACATTAGACTACAATTACTTCATACATCATTTCCAGGTGAGTGAAAATGAATAATTAAGTATCTCTTCTAATGTGGTTAAAGGTTTTGTTTATTATGAAAATCATATAATCATCAAGTGGTGTACGAGCCTTAACACTAACCTTAACTTAACAGTTTAAAAAATATATTTTACTCCTTTTGTATTCAGTGTTTTCAGGATATATAAATATAAATACTAACCTTTAAGAATGAAAGGTTTTATTTTGCAACTACCTTGTTTAAAAGTTTTTTGTTTTATAGTATAGTGATTGTAAGTGACATGGGCGTCCATGAACCCTTGCAATTCATGAGTCATAAGTGCTGCCTGATGTTTCCGGTATGGGAAAGGGAGTTGGGCCTCCGGTTACCTCATTCAAGCGCTCACACAATGAAAGCATTGTTTAACAGCCGGTTTTCTGTAAGGCTGTGGTAATACTCCAGTTGAGGCATACGCCAAAGCATGGCTCTCCCATGCCAAAATTCAATTTTCAGTTCAGGCTAAACCATATGTCTTCTTATGTTTCTCAATGCCTTTTTAAATTGTTCACAGATATGGAGACCATTCACAGCACTATTTTTCTACCCAATCAGTCCAGGCACAGGCTTCCATTTTCTCATCAATTGCTACTTCCTGTACAACTATTCACAGAGATTAGAGACAGGCATGTTTGCTGGCAAACCGGCTGATTATTTTTATATGCTGCTTTTCAATTGGCTTTGCTGTGTTGTCATAGGATTACTTGTGGGTTTGATGGTGAGTATTTCATATTAATAGTCCTATAGGTAAAATGTGGGTGGTTTTCCTCGGGTGTGAGCATATGTATGTATGTTTATACATACATTCTTTTTAACTGTGTTCAAAAAGGGAGGATTCTATGTTTGTTAAAGATAGAATCCTCCCTTTTTGAACACATACCTGTATCTTTTATACATAGATTGAAAATATTGTCTGCCAATAGTTGATCAATTTAGTTTTTTTTTTTATATTTGATACAGTGTACTTCTGCAGTGTTCCCATTCTTGAACATGCTTCCTAGGGAAATTGAGGTACACCCTCAAATTTTATAGGCACTAACAAGGTTTTCTCCTACATTTTTTTAAGAATAATACTTTAAGTTGTGTTCTTAATGAGTCCTTGAATTTAAATATTTTTACAATTTAAGGAATTGGAAAGGCGCATTGAAGTCCTTTATCACCCTTTTAAAAGTGAAATTATAGTAATATAAATATGGAAAGATGATTTAGTACTCTTTTTTTCTTTGTGTGTGGGACCAATGTGTGACCAGCGGGGGGCGAAGGTATCTCGAAGAGCCCAATCGTACCGCATGTTCCACAGGATTGGTCCAAGAACAAACCCATGAGGAAAACCCACCTTCACCTCAAGTCGCAATTGCGGTGTCCACCTTTGAGAGTGATGGGGGGTGTGTGAGGAAAAGGAAATAGGACTAGGGCGATGAGGGCAGCAATACAATGCAAGCATTGTTTGTTTACCCGTTTTCTATGAGTCCATGGGTTTATTTTGGTCCAGCTTGGCCATTTGTGCTTAAGCATGGCTCTTCCATGGTACGATGAATTTATTATTTGTAGTAAAATCTACTAGATAACCAGTTTCATCAGACAGACCTTAATGATAACCAGTGTTTAAAAGTGCTGGTAAACATTTAAATAACAAGATAGTAAACATTTATATAGAAGTATACCTTAAGTTCAATAAAGCCTAGACCACAGGTGGCAGTACTGAAAACTAAAATGCAAAGCATCTATAAATGTGGTTTTATCTAAATTAGTATTTTTTTTATGATATAGTTGGAAGATTTTTAACTGTAAAATTTTAGTTAATCCTTCAGCTTGAATAATATATTAAATTAATAAGATTTTGTATGAAAACATATAAAAAGTATTTCAATAAATTAAAAGATAATTAAGAAAGTATTTATGATTACTTTCTCAGCATGCTGCGACTTCAAAAAATCACCAATCAAATCAAGATATCTTGATAATATCCATCTCAGTGAAGAGTGGCATTACTATTAGAATGGTTATCTAATAGATATGAAAGACTTATATTTAACCCATTACTTCCCAAGCATCAAAAACTTTGGAATTATTTTATCAAATCTTGAAACTTAAGTTCATAATATGCTAAGAAAAATAATACGAACAAAAAAAAATAGTACTTTTAATGCTGAGTCAGCCTGTCCTATAAATATGACAGTGGGGACATGTGATCAGAAATAATATAGTAAACAATTATAAGAATATTAGCTGTATTTGAAAATTTGACCATTAAAAGTTTTAAACATTAAGTTCTATTAACTAATTTTGTATGGTAAGGTATAAAACAATCTCTGCAGAGTGTTTTTTCATATTTAGCGCAAAAAGTAAGAGGTTGTTTTTACAACCTTGTCCCTGGCAACGCCTCTGTTTGTCCCTCTTCGTCATACAGTGACCAATATTGTCAAACCTGACAGGTTGTAAAAGGCGTTCTGATGTACCTGGTGTAGGTTTGCTTGCCTTGCCTTCCGATTTTTTCATCCAAGAATAATATTTTGAAAGATTACCAGAAGTTTTTAAATAATATTTTGTTTATGTTTTAATTTTTTGTATATTTGGTAAAGATCTAAGAATCAGTTTTATGTAAATTGGAATTGGCAAGTGTTTTACATTATGGTATACTAGCGGTCGCCCGCGGCTCCGCCCGCGTGGATGTCGGTTACCGCTGCAAAAAGCCTACCCAGGAAAGACACGGTCAGCAAAATGATTCCCAGGTCAATTCACAGACACCGACACTAACATCGACGACGCAGTCATTATCCGCAGGCTGCACAGATTGTCTTTCTGTGGATGTTAAAGTTGCTAATGAGGAAAATATTTAAATGTAATTAATACTAAGTTTTCACTTCTGCCGGCAGTCCCCGAGTGCAACCCGTTGTTTTAGGATAGATAACTAAAGCTTATTGTAGAGCTTCTCTATAAACAACATTTGACGTTAAATTATTTTCAGGTAACAAAATATACTGATGGTCGGGAGCCCCGACCCGTGATAGGGCAACGTAAAGTTGCCCATGCGTAAAACATTCTTTTCGTAAATCAATTCCTACTAATTTGAATGTTTGGCCTTGGGATTTGTTTATTGTTAGTGTTAGTAGAAAGAAATTTTTACTGGAAATTGGAGCCTTTTGAAGGGTATAGGCAAATCAGTAGGGATCATGGGTATTCTTGGTATATGAGCTAATTCACCAGCTGCAGGGCCGGTGATAATCTTCGCTACGGCTAAAAGTTGCCTGCAGCAAGGCGTTGTGAACGTTCAGGTGAAGATTCTCCCATACGACGTATTCTTGCTGCCCGTGCTTGAGAACTATGTTTAGAAAGTTGAGACCTGGCTCTCTTAGGCATTTTCAAATATTTAAGAAAATGTTAATAGCATGTAATATTCTAGTAATATTAGTAATATTCTATTCTAAAAACAGTGCAAGAATACGAATTTTGTCAGAAACAATAAAAATAAACGACCTAACATGAAAAAAAAAAATGTTGAATATGGTTTCCTAAAAATAGGACAGTGGGAAGGAATGGGTTAATAAATTTTCTAAACATTTTTAATCACTTCATTTGTTTCAGATCCTAATGGACCCTATGGTACTATCAGTATTGTACGTGTGGTGCCAACTTAACAAAGATGTTATTGTGTCCTTCTGGTTTGGTACGCGTTTCAAGGCGATGTATTTACCCTGGGTACTACTAGCTTTCAACCTTATTATAAGCGGCGGGTTAGTATTCATTAACTTTTGTAATATAATGTTTGTGTTGTATACTGCTTGTTTTATGTCGTTTTAACCCCTGACAAGCACACATCTAAACAGTATACCTCTTTAGGCATTTAGGGTGAAAAGTACCCAACATATTTCATTTTCAAATATCCCTAATAAAGTTAGAAAAAAAATTTTTTTTTTAATTAAAGCTCAAACAATTCTCTATAAAATAGATATAATATTAAATTAATTAGTGCCAATTAAAATAGATAAAAATACTATCGAAGTTTAAAAAAGTGGGTTTTTGAGATTTTTTTGTTTTTTGGCCGTATCTTTGATTCTAGTGGACTAAAATATAAAAAATTACAGTGTTTTGGAAAGCTGAAAAAGCACTCTAAAAGATGCTGAGATTCGTTTTTTGATCTGCTTCAAAAAGTATAGTTATTTTGCTACTTGAATGCATTAAAATAGCGTATGCTAAAAAGTAAGTACATAACAGGTTGTTAAAGAAATCAGAGATCTATTACTCATTGTAATCTTTATTTTTAAGCACGAAAATACAAATAAACATAAAATATATATTTTAAATAGAATTTTTGTCACAACACTCCACGCACATAGGGCATCGATGTCTTTTACACAGATTTTTCACATTGCGGGCACATCATGGTTGTTTTAACTCCTAATGAGTAATGACAATATGAACATCTTGTTTTGGGTATTGATATGACTTCAGAATAATTAACAGCAGGTGTATCGTAGTTAAGAAGCTGAGCTATTGCAGTTTTAATATTTTTTCGTAGTTGTGGAATCCCATGGCGTCTAATTAATAATGGCTTTATCAGCTCAAACGACAAGTTTTTCATGAAAGTCAATCTAGTCTTTTTTTCCTCTACATGATTTAAATTATATAAAATTGTTGAGTTAATATTAGCTGTATTTAACATTCAATAAAAAACTTTTAAAGGCCACCTTCTTGTCCGACGTGCAACTGAATATAATTTGCAAGCTTGATCGAATGAATCTGTTCCACCTTTGTGTTGATTATACTGTAATATTAATTTGGGTTTTTTTGTTTCTGGATCAATTTGGGTATTTGTACTACTGCTTGAAAGTATCAAAACTATTTTATTTCTTTTTGGAGCATAAGATAGTAAAGTTTGATTATTTGCAAAACAATATTTAGTTGTTGATGGTGATGCTTTTTCTGTAAAACTACGTGGAATTTCTTTTTTATTTTTACGAATAGTACCTATTGCTTTTAAATTATATTCATCAAATAATATTCGAAACAAACTAACTGACGTGAACCAATTATCCATCACAACTGTCCGATTTGAATCTCTAATTGGTTCTACTAATTCTCTTACAAAAAAATTTGCATGTGGTTCATTACGTAATCTTTGCGTTGTTTTTCCTAGATATGGTACAGCTTTCATCATATACGAGGTCTTAGAATCATTTAACATCAAAAATTTGATACCATAACGATCAGGTTTACTCGGTAAATACATTCTAAAAATGCATCTACCTTTGAATCCAACCATTTGTTCGTCTACAGTACAAATTTCATATGGTCTATAATATTTTCCACAATTTAATATAAATTTATCCCAAATTTCTCGTATCAGAGCAAATCTATCAAGTTTCCGACGTTGTTTACGAGTATCTTTGTCATCAAATCTAAGATATTTAAATAAAAACTGAAATCTGTGAGAAGACATAGTAGCTTTGAATACTGTAACGCAAAATTCTTCACCCCACAACTTGTTCACATCTACTTAAGATTGCTTCCTGTACCCTGATATATAGAGTAAACCAATCAAAGCTTTAATTTCAACAATATCGGTTTTGCCATGATAAGTAAGAAGATTTTCTATATTAGCACATACACGATCGATTTCTTTATTAGTATGAACAACAATTATATCGAGAATATCGTCTGAAAAAAGATAAGACCATGTATCAATCGGAGTTTCAGCTTGACGGGCTTCTCCAATAACGCCAGGTAAATGAATTGTTTGCCTGGTTTGTGATAGACGACGTACGGCAGGTTTTAGACTCCATTTGATTTTATTGTCCCCTTGTCCCCTTAAAATCGAAACTGGTCGACCACCGGTCGGCTTTTGTTCAATCTGCCGTCTCTTTTTAGGACGCCGTAGATTACTGGTAGATGGCTGGTAAATATCGTAATCCGGATCGTCATCATCCTCACTTTCTGACAAAGATGAAGTTTAATAATTTTCACCTTCACTTTCCCCGTGGTCTTCATCAGTAATTTATTATATATTATATTATTATTAAAAAGCACAGTAGAATTTCTCCTTCGTTTACTCATCTAAAACAAATATCACAATTTACGAAACTATTCAAAATGTCTTTAAAAATATTTTATATGTCAATATATATAACTTATGCATGCATATAAATACATTAATTTACATAAGTTTATAAATATTTTGAGCTAAAATTGTAATCATAAATTATTACTTACGGTAAATAAAAAAAAAACACTCATATGATCCGAGAAAAAACTCTTGAACACTTGACTGACTACACTTAACTGGCACACTGGGTTAAAAGTACCCACAGCATTCCGCGCTCACTGCGTGGTAACAACTGAATCTCACCAACGGCTACTGAACACGCTTCCTCAAGTTCTCAACAAAACATCGCTGGAGGGGAAAACCCTTTGTTAAATATACACAAAGAATTATAGCAAAATAAAATATTGGGTGGGTACTTTTTACCCAGTGTGCTTGTCAGGGGTTAAAATTAAATTTAAAATTACAGGCAGTTACAGTACACACGCCGTAGACATACTAATTCTCACATAAAAACAAACTAATATAATTTATAGTGGTTACTCATCAGTAGTAGTGGATACCGTTTTTTTAACAAACTTCTAAAACGGAGGAGGTTCCGTTTTATTGTATATATGTTTTTTTCATGTTGCTATATTAAGAGATTTCTCCGTCAATAAAAATTTTGTTTTAGGCGTAAGAGTACTCTTGCGATGGTCCCATTTTCATGTCAGTTTCAGTCATGATTAAATGATGGGGTCTAAGGGAAATGTAAATTAAAAATGTTATAAGCCCAAATTTTATAGCACTTTCAATGTTTTCTTCATATACTTTCTAAAGTTGTTAATACATTGCCTTCAGCTCAGCAACATAAGAATGTTGCTGAGCTGAAGGTAAAAGGTGCAATTCCTAAATGGTAGTTACGTTACGAATGAATCCGCATTGAAGGCGGTTATCAATTAAAGTAAATTATTTCTAATGTGTGAACCATCCTCTATTAGTATAATGGCTGGTAGGCGAGCCGTTCGTTAATAAAGCATTATCGCAAAAGCGTCTTGTTTCGTCTTTTACAGTGGCGTGATGGAACTACTGGGTATTCTGATTGGTCACTTGGCGTTCTTCCTGCTCTTCAAATATCCTCAAGAGTTCGGAGGACCTGCTCTCCTAACACCTCCACAGTTCTTGTAAGTATAATGATCACTTGTACCTAGTAATAAGGTTTACGCAGAATAATTGCAGTGTGACGTGTGATTCTCGGTCGATTACAATGGAAGTGGGCCACCTCACCTCGTCCCATGGGTGTCGTAAAAAACGAATTAGGGATCAGACTTATCTTTCAGACAGTCTATAAATATACAACACCCTGATGACGGCTATTGACTAGCCCCCTATTAAGTAAGTAGAACTGAATTATGTTTGTCAAAAAGGAGACGTTTGGGACGCTTCTGCTTATCCCTTCGGGGACATAGGCGTGAGTATATGTATGTAAATATATTTTTTTTTATCTACAGGAAACAAATATTCCCGGATACACGATACGTGGGCGGTTTCGGCACAGCGCCCCAGGCTCGGGTGCCCACACGTCCCGGCGGGACAGTCTTCGGCGGACACAACTGGGGCCGTGGGCAGACACTCGGCGGAAACTGAACAAACTAACATTACTATAGGATAAATATAAGAGGTGTTTTCATGTTAGGCGTATGGATGTCCCGATCTTTAAATCGTGATTGTGGAGTCAACGTTTTGTTTCTTGATTTTAAGATGAGAGACATTGTGTATATATGTATTATGCTTTTTCTTTAGTTTTTTTTATATTTGTCTCATTACACTTTCGAATGGGATGCTCGACAAACCTATTAAAAGTAATACAATGGTCTATGAAATAAATTGTTGTGGGATGTGTACACTAAAGGTATATTTAGTTGGCTGGATAATTTTGATAGAATTCGTCAAGTAAGTTTTCATACTCGAAAACGAAGAAGAGTACATAGGTCCAAGATATTAATAAATTGAATTTGTATATTCTTAAACATTTGCAAGTTATAAATATCGACAAAACTCATTTTGACGTTTTATTTTGCACATGTTAGTCGGTGCTATACTTACCGGATTATACGATTCTTTTTTAAGATAAAAAATCACCGATACTTTTATAGTGAAGGCCTATCTATTATATAAGTGTTAGGTTGGGGTCAGATATGTATTTTTTGCTCAGTGCATTACTATTGTTTTCAATCGGACTTTGGCTGGATTTCCATTTCGCGTGTACTCGGATTGTGAAACGCATTATTTTCTTGTTTTTGGCATAACTGGTGTCAAGATTAACTTTATTCAAATGAACTAAAATAACCAAAACTTAAATGTAAATATAGCATTATCTACAATGTGTTTTATTGTTACATAACTTTATTTAAATAAATGATATAATAATAATTAATTATGGTCTTTAATATGGAGCACAAGAACCTTTTTAACACGCTTTTTAGCTTCACACGTATGTATGTTAGTATGGAACGGTAACTTTGAACATGATTTTAACCCCATTCAAAACGTCGGATTAACTCGAAATTTGGCATCCTTATCAAGGACCGATGACAATATTTTAAATAATTAGATCCCGTTATCCTTATGAGGATAATCAGCATTAGTGTCTTTGCGCCAAAACCAAGAATTGAAACGACCAGGCACTCCAATCATATATTTCTCGGATAAGTTACAGACTTTGAATAAGATGACACACAAAAACACGCTTTTAGAGAAAATTCAACTAAAAAATGGAAAGTAAATAATTCTTTAAGTAATAGTCTAAATAAGAAAAAAATGTATTTTATTGTAAAAAAAATGCGTGGGGTGCGTGATGTCAATAGTTATAAATATTTTATTGACAGATATGAGTAGAAGGATTATCATTTTGATAATATCTTAAAAAGCAACCAACGCTTTTTTTTTAATATACTATTCTTAATTTATTATATTAAAATTTTTTACACTATTCTTAATTCAAATGTATTTAAATTTATTTCCCATTTTTTAGGTTGTTTTTCTATAAAAGCGTGTTTTGTTTTTTATATTTATTTATTATTATCTTGTACCTGCTTAGTTAAGCGTTGATAGTTTAATTCAAAATTGTTGCGCTCGAAAACTGCGCAGACAAATACAGATTGTAAAAGGAATAGAACAGAAATAGCTTCCATTATTATTACAGAGCATCATATAAAATAAAGTGTGAATTTGAACAGGGTGTGTTGAGGTGATTTATTAACATGGAAATAATTATTACAGAAGGAATTACACAATTAGTTGGAGTAAGTATACAGCGTAAATCATAGAAAGTTGGAGATATAAACGCACAACATAAAAGTAACTAAATAAATGGTGGGGCTCTTATACAATTTTTATAATCGCCTAACTCAGATAATGCTTTAATTCTGTATATGGTTGTTGCGTCACTAACTTCCTCTTATATCGATGTATAAGTTAATTTAAATTATAAAGTTGCTAATTAAGTAGATTAGAAAAAAAATTACAGCGTGACCTCGAAAATGGAACATACACACACTATACTCATCTTTTTTTCGAGTGGAAACCCCCCTCGGGCCGTCATTCCACCGGGGTCTTCGGTGAAACGGTGTGTCTGAATTAGACCGACTGAAACCACATGGTGGGCCATTGCTGTTCTTAAAATATGAATCCGTCAACAGCCTTATTAAAACATCCGAACCTCTTCTAGTTGAAAATGGAACACTTTTTTAACTACTGAAAACATATATCTCTAGAATAGTTGCAATATACGAATACAAGTGAAAAAATTAAAATTAAAACCATTTAAAAACTATGACCATTTTAATTTCCAGGTATTATCACCTCCGCTCTCATAAATGGAGGTGAATGTTAAAAGATTAAGATTGAATACTCTTCTATGACGTTATATGAATTGATTGGCATATCCAATACAGCAGATACTTTTTTTGTTTGCGTGTGGTGTGACCGAACGGGTGATCAGCTCATAGGAGCTGAAAAAACTGAAATCCACATGATGCTTCGTCACAAGTCAAGGGTCTATTGGTATTGAGAGACGCTTCCAGGAACAGTAGAGAAGCTTCCAGAAACAGAGATCATTGAAAAATGTTATTATCCCTACGGATATGAATAGACGAAACGGGCGGTAAAAGTCTTTTTATTAGCACAACCTACTCGTTTTTAGTAAAAAGTCGCATTCCTATTACAGGCGATGCGAATATGATGGTCTATCTGATGTTATCACCTAATGTATCATATCATTTGCAAATCACTTTCTTTTCTTTTCGTCCTAGACTTCTTAGTGTATTATTCTAAAGGTTCTAAGCACTCCCAAAGAAAACGAGTGAATTCAGTAGCAATACTGGCAATATTTTTTACAATCAAACAACTTAATAAATTAACGCAATTCACTATATTACATAACTATTCGCATATTCAGTGCTTTTCTTCCTTTTCTGCAGGTCCATACTCCTTCTCCCACATGGCAACAAACTCCTTCTTGCGCTGTTCCCGACGCTTGAAATACTCAGGGTAATGTGCCTTTTCTAGGGGATGCCAGTAATCCAATATCCAGTCGGGTGGTGTAACTTCACGCTCGTAAGCCACTCCTCCCACACTTGTTGGGACTGGAATAGTATACCTCTAGTAAAACACTTAAGCTTTCTATAGTGCATATATTAGATGAGATGATAGAGAAAAAGAGTTGAGGTTAAAAAGATTGACAAGAAAATACATAATCAGACCACCAAACCAAGGAGTTTTCATTGATTATTTTTGAGGATTTCATTTTGAAATTTTAAATTATTAAATAAAAAACTGACAGCATTATATACTCTGTAACTTTTTTGCTAACATTCTCTCGGTCTTACACCCTATGTCACTCCCACTATTAAAGTGACACAAATGGCACCTCACATGTTGAAATCCATCAAACTGTTAAAGGTATGACAGTGAAAATATGTTTAATAAATTAGAAAAAAATAACCCTCCTTTTTCACAGTAAGGAAGAGAATATTACTGAACAATCAATTTCCATAGAAAATTTCAAAACTCAAGCAAATGTTAATTAAAGCCAATATATACATACTATTTTCTTCTGTTGGTGTGCAAACAGCACACCAACAGAAGAAAATAGTATTTGTTTTCATAAATCCAAATTATAATTGCCACAATGGGGGCCTTCATTATGTCTCTGCCTACCCCGCCCTGCCTGTATGTGTGAATCTTGAACATGTTTCTTTAAAACCCTAGTCTGTTCGGATGAGATAATTATAAAACTCACAGCCATCATAATTCCTTTTAAAAGATCATCTTGTGTAAACAAGCTATAATTAGGTGAGAACAGAAAAAAATAATATAATTACAAGTCCTAGGAATGGGATGTTGCTGCAGGAACAGTTCCTGTTCTCCCTGTTTGAGGAGCTGAACCGCCTTCATCATGTCTTGTTCCTTAGCATGCTTGTCAAACCTCTCTCGTAGTAACACTGCTTGGTAGCGGTATACATGACTACAATATAAGAAACATCATTTAGGTTACAAATCAATGATATGTACATTAAGTTAAATTAAAATAGTTATTATTTTTGGCTACCACCAAGTTTCTTTACAATACTATTTTTTTTTTTATAAGGAACTGTAATTTTAATTTCTGAACATAGATAGACTATTGTGCATTATGCTTTGGGGCAAATATAAGAAAATATGTCAGAATTGACAATAAGAATTAATTTAATTACCTGATACCAATAGACTATGTTTATATGTAGGTCATTTCACATTGTAAGTATCTAT
Source organism: Tyria jacobaeae (assembly GCA_947561695.1). Lineage (NCBI taxonomy): Eukaryota > Metazoa > Arthropoda > Insecta > Lepidoptera > Erebidae > Tyria > Tyria jacobaeae. Next base: position 6,137,090 of record OX387230.1, on the reverse strand, counting down.
TAAAAAATATAATATATCTTCTATCTACAATATTTAGACTTTTTATATTCAGACAATTTTATATGAGAAACAATACGAAAGAAGAGAATCAAAATAAAACAAAAGTAATTTCTATGTAACTTAGTAATAGTGGTTGTAAATGAAGGTAAGAAAAAAAATCTATAGTTCTCAAAACATTTAAATATCTATGCTTCAAAATTTATTTAAATATGGAAAATACACTTATGAATTTCATAGACTAAATACTAGAAAAATAATAGCCTTTGTATTTTTTAAATATAATTATGTATGCTATTGTATTTTCGGCACTATTTAAGTTAATTATGACTACATAACAAGTGTCTTTGCACTAGAAATATATCGATAGTATTAATACCACTAACTATTTAATTTATCTACTGAGAAACTGTAACAAATCTAATCACAAAATAATATTATACCACAGTTGGTACCTTAATGTACAAAATAATAAATAATAGAACCTTGTAACTTCATTAAGAGTGCATGGAAAAGGGGTTATAATATCAGGAACTTAAGGAGAATATTGAAAACATTTATTTCACAAATATCTGTAAATAAAATTAAATGATTTGGTTATGTTTGTTGGAATTACGTAACGGAATGGATAATGAAAAATTAGCCGTAATATAAATGAAATTGCAATCATACACATACCGTCTATCATAATACGCTTCTAAATTGCGCAAAGCTCTTTTATAGAGGCTGCAAACCTTTTGAGAATGTGTTCTCAACCCCAGAAACGGGACGTTCGCCATTTTTGTTGTTTTGTCTTCAGGGACAGTGACAGCCACAAACAGTGTCACCAACTCTTGAAAGAACCTTTCCCTAAAGCTTTTAACAAAAGCCCCTAAATTAAAAACATAACCCCCTAAAACTAAAATTGAAATTATTTAAGCCAGTCAACTTTTTTTTATATATAGTATACAAAAAAAAAACTCACTATATGTATGTGCTATATGTATGACTACATGTATATATCCGTGGCTGGCGTGAATATATTGATATGTTCAAAATGTCATTTTTACAGGGTCGCAATTTTAAAGTTTGACTTATTATGTTAAATCGTGTTATCTTAAATACTTATGTATCTCACTTGACTTAGAGATAGTGTAATGCTATATATCGAATTATGATAAGAAATACGTTTAAGTTATTTAAATTTTTGTAATATTAGACTTATCAATTTGTTCACCAATGAGTTATCAATGTATTGACCACTTTAGTAGGAAAAAAATAGGTAGTCATATTTACGGAAAAGGTGTTATTTTTTATCATTTGTCTGTATACTAAAGAAAACACTTTTTTAGGTATTTAAAATTACAATCACATTAATTTAAAATAAACATTGTTTTAAGAAGAAAAAACAGAAAAAAGCAACACAAAAACGCTACAAAAATGCTCCACTTTGGGCCACCACTACGTCTAATATGCAAATTAGTAAAATTATAATAAATTAGCCATTAGCAATCTTCTTTATCTTCTAGATCTGGATCGTCCTCATCTATATCTGGATCAGTAGGGTTACAATCATTTTTTTTAACTGTTTATAGAAATTATGGAAAACTTCATCGATTAACTCCAGAAGATCCATTAAATCTTTCTTCTTATTGGCACTGATTGGTAATGGGTCTTTAGAAATTTGGTTCAATCTAAAAGTTTCACCAGTACACAATCTTCCTCTTTTCTTAAAATTTACAGTGTTAAAAATGGATTCTCGATCAAGATTATCTTTAAAATGAATTATGCCAAAACTCGTTTTATTGTATTGCAACCATTTAATTGGTTGCCATAAAAACTTTTGTCCTGAAGCATCATTCTTCTTTATAGAAAAACGTGTCCTTTCTTGGATTTTAACTCTGAGAAATCCAAGAAGTCTTTTAAAGTCATTACTACTACTTTAAAGGGATTTTTAAGTTTGCATGTTCTGACTAGCTGTACCCAATCATTTAAGTGATTAATCTTCATTTTTGTCCTTTTCTTTGTTTTTTTCTATTATTGCGTGATCAGAGTCGCACTCCATATGGGTATGTCCACTTATTAGAAATTTGTGATGAATTGTTTGCAGCGTAGGGTGATTGTTTAGTAGGTACATAAACATCATGGTAACAATATTATTTTTATTTTGGCCGCCACAAGTATCTGAGTAGAAAATTATCTCCTTCACATTTGGTGGCAATGTATTGCAAAAGTGCCACAAACATGATCCGATTTGATTTTCTCCTCGAGCTCCTATGGTCTCATCCCATATATAGCCTGTAGCCTCATTGCTTCCTAGGTCATGGATAGTTAAATTGAAGGACCAAAGCTGTCGTTTATAAAAGGATACCGAGGTAAATAAGGCGTTGGCAAGCATTGTTGAAGATCAAAAGTAAATGCCCTAATCGAAGAGTCGTTCTTTACTATATCTTTGTCAATCCTTTTTTCACTATAAGCTTGTTCAGCTCGAGACTGATGTTCGGCTAACTCAGCAATCAAATTTATTTTGTGATTGGCGTTTGCTACTTTAATTTTGGCATTGAAGACATCGCATGTATTGCAGGTGTCTTTTGAGGGTTTTTTAAATGAGAGATTTAGGTCATGGAAGCATTTAGCATATAGTTTGAAAGAAACAGGATTTAACGTAGATTTTTTATATGCCCTATACATTTTTGCAATCGATAAATCTGTAGCAAGGTATTTCTTGCCAGTGGATTTCCTGCAGTAGTGACTTTCGTAGCTCGGGAAACTGGAAATGTGTTCTCGGACAGACGTCATTTCCTCCATGGAGCATAACTTGATAAAACGTTATATCAATGTGTGAACAGAATATACCGGGATTCATTAGTTTGACATATCGTTTTGTTAAGTAGTGAACCCTCAAGACTGAGATATTCTGTTATTACCGAAAGTAAAATCTCAAAAAATTATGAAAATTTCGGGTTGTCAATTTTTTTCCTATAAAAACACAGGCGTAGGAAGCGTCTAAACGAATAAAAAAAAAAACATGTATGTCGAGATATCAATGTATTCCCGCCAGCCACGGATATAGTATATACATTGTTCTTTTAAAAATTGATAATTAAAGAATTGTTATTTTTTAATTTTTTATATTCATTATGTTCTGACGTGTTAAAAATTCCCAAAAAAATACCCTAAAAAAAATTATCTCCTAAAACTTCCCGCTATTTGCAAAATACCCCTAAATTTAGGGGAAAATCCCCCAAGTTGGCATCACTGGCCACAGACCACATATACTCCTAGCGGTGGCAGCTGTCTGTGAGCAAGCAACTGTTATGTTATTAAAATGTAGTGGGTAGATGTTGGTTATCGACCAACATGGCGAGCATATTTTTATAGACTGTTTTTTCTCTAGAAATACTTGACATTGGCAGAATCTCTGCGTTGAATATACACGCGAGAGTCCATAAAAAAAAATATAAAATGTAGTGGCCTGTTGAATTAATTATAGATGTGTATTCGAATTGATTATTCTATTATTATGAAGTATCCATTATTTTATATCTAAAGGAAGTAATATTTAGAAATGTTATCCTTTTTATTTTAATAAAGGCAATAGGCTGTTTCTAAAACGTCACTAATCATATGAGCAATGACATTTGTATATTTGCTGACACAAGTTTCTCAGGCGAAAGTCGAATAAACTTGTACTTTATTATATATTATGAGGATCACGGTAGAACTAAAAGATGTTTTAGCATCACTACAGTCATGAATAAAATAAGTTGTATATTTAGTCAGTTTGGTTTCTAATTAAACACGAAATTCATGTCATTATTTTGCTTTCATTTTAGCTTTAGGTGGCTTTATGCGGCTAAAGGGGATTCCGAGTTTTCGTCACCATCACAGAATTTAGATATCATCTTGAAGCGAGAAAGCAGTCACTTTGTTGTGTTGGTGTCAGTTAATGACATATTTTTTTTTCAAACTCCCACGGGTCATCACCCCACCGGAGCTGAACTTGTCCTCTCCCGTGTCCTAGTTAATGACATATAGAATAAAATGGACCAACCAAACCTGGCTGATAGCTAGATTCTCATTTCAAGTAAGAAATAAATAAAAAAGGTTTATTTCGATTGTAAACAAATATCTACATTTATATCATAAAGAGGTCAAATACTTTGGATCTTAAGATCCGATTCTAAAGACTCTTTCACTGATAGAAAGCTACTCTTTCTCAGTGACATAGGCTATATTTTATTATGATATATACCTCATCTCAGTGTAAAATTTCAAGCATTTGTGAACCAAGAAAAATTACCGATATATTCGCTTTATCGATTTATATTATTAGAGCCATTTATAATCTGTGTAGTCGTGAATCAATTAGGGACGAATCCTTTAAGGAAATTGGCATCCTAACGGTGCCTTGTATGGAGGATTTATGAAAAAAATATGTACGTAAATAATCTATTTACAAAATGACGATGTGAAAGACATAGCTATATTACAAGAGAATAAAATAAATTAGTTCAACCAACCTTTAGATTAGCCCAATCCCATTCCCCTCCCCGCATCCCCCATCCCTCATCACCCTCAAAGGCGGGCAGCGCACTTACGACTCTTGAGTTACAGGTACCCATGGACGGCTGTTGTTACTTACCATCAAGTGTTCCCGTCTGTTCGTCTGCTTCCTATTGAAAAAAAAATCACTGTTGTATTATTTTATTTATTTTATACCCTTGGTTTTATTATGTCTACCCTGCCAACCTGCCAATAGTTACATATGTGATGGTTCGTTCGATATCCTCCCTTTGATATGGTTGAGATGAATGGTGGCTGGTACGTGCGGCATGCTTGTGAAGAGAGCTCCGTTGATCGGGGCTGGTCATCTCCGGACTGCTAGTACTTAACATAGAGTAATAATTACCATAAATGTTATTTCAGAATGATATATTGCATTGCATGATGGGTTCTTATGAACTGTAACAAGAACATTATTTAAAATATTTGAAAAAAAGTGTCCTTGGAGTTTCTTGCATGTTCCTCTCCATAGGATCTAAGTATTGAAACAGCAACTAGCTTTACGACTGACTTAGTCTGACTGACTTCCTCTCTCGACAGTTAAAAAATACCTATGATTGGTTCAGATGAAATAAATGACTTTGCTTTTGACTTTGTTCGTTAGACCGTTGATGAAAACTACCTACTTTCACTTGAAAAAAGAATGATTTAAATCGGTTCACAGATGGAAAAGATATTCATAAAGTACACACCAAATAAATAGTCTAATTGAGAAACTCCTCTCTTTAACCGACTTCAAAAGTAGAAGCCGATTCTACTTTTAAAGTCGGTTAAAGATTTCCTGAAATCTCAAATCCTACTTTGACAGAGAAGAAAAAAGTTAAGAAACTGATCTCCAGCTACAGCAGAGACAAGTAACTGACTGAAAACTTTACCACAGATTACTGTACAATACTGTATCTACTGTATATCAATAGTTACTTCGTCTTTCTTCCTTCTACTTATTCTGCTATCTAAAAATTAAAAGGTAGCTGAATCCACTTACATATGATATCATCACAATTACCTACTTGACAAAATATCGAAATATGCATGCGAAAGGCTATATGCATGCATTATAACCGATTTAATTACATGTATATGGCCCAATGTCTATGGCCCCACCGCTGCCGCTGTCTTGACTTTTGGAACGTTTTATTTATGACATCGAAGACCAACGGCTAACAGAAAGCCAAACTAAAACTATATGTAGTTAATTATTCGAACACAATATATTACGTAAATAACATAAACAAAATGTACATATTTACACATACTCAGACATGTACACACTACATCGCACATCACATCACTAAGGCCCAGCACCTTCTTGCCGAGGGCACACTGATCTAAAATGGATCAATATCGTACCGTTCAAGTTTCTTCTATTATACTACATATTAATCAATTTAGCAGTTTTGCAGTTGATTTTTTTGTAGAAGCATTTTTTTTTGCAACAGTGTGTTAAAACGGATTGACTTGTATGGTAAAGCTTAGAAAATATATTACCTGTATAAAATAAATAATCGAAATAAGTAACATTATGTAAATAATTTAATATGTATTTAAGTAAGGTAAATTATAATTAACTTTAAAGTAGGTGTTAAAGTTGATATATGTCTTTTTATAACATTCTATAAGAAATAAGGCGCCGAGGCCTAGTTGGAAAATAAGAAAAAATCAAGATGTGTGATTTTTCCTATCCTATACTTATGTATAACAGGGGCGTATGCATAGGTATATGCAATATGTTTTGAAAAGCACCAGTTATTTCTCTGATCTACATACAAACACACATACTTTCTACATCATCGTCAACATCAACATCATCTCTCTGCCATAGCTCCAAATTAATTTGGGGTAAGTGCAATGTGCACAATGCAAGAGTGATTTAAGTAGTTACTAAATTGGGAGTATACGAGAAGTTGTTTGAAGACGGGAGAGGAAGAGGAAGGGAGAATTGTAGGGACCACATCCATGTGTAAGGGATACAGCAAGTCTCGGATGATGATGACTCGGGGCTTAGGCAGCAGTAGCTCGCTGAAGCCAGGGCTCTAGGGGCTAGTAGGTCCTGTATTTATAGTGACTGGACAGATCTCTAGAACAAATTGATTGATTGTCACATTGATTGTCTGCGGTTACTCAGTCAGGTAAATATAAATGTGCCTTACAAATTTGCTCGTATGTCTAGATACCAGTTGCTTTGTGCTAAGGGCTTTAAAACCAATTAGGGTCATTTTTCCACTATCAACAGATTGCAGGTTCAGTTTAGTCGCCTTTCACGGTCACAGAGTCCTGATGTAGATATGTCTTACTCTTAACATAAAGTCAAGTCTGTCTTATATAGAACATTGTCACAAAGGTGAAAAGAGAATATTGTGGTTTCTTTTACACCTAAAGAAAGATTTTGATATTTTTGTATTTTTTTCTCTTTTGTTATTAGTTGGCAAAATGTAGAATATTTTTATAAGTTTACAAAATGTTATTATATTTAAAACCATAAAAACAAACATTTCATTAGTTAGTAAGTTTCTATTTGTATTTATAAGTAAGGTACGTTTCTTTTATTAACAAGTATCTGCACTTATGTATATTATTATATGACAATCTATATAGATAAGCAAAATCTGTTTTATAACTGCTTTTCCCATTTCTATGTGTAATGCATGCCGTGGCAGCCTTTAATTAAGGCCACACTATAAAATTTAAAAATATGGTCGCATTGTATTTTGGTCTATGGGTTTCTTAAACCAATAAAAAGAAATAAAAAAAAAAACAAGAACACCTTCGGACCATATTCTCTGCATATAACACAAATTTGGTTTAAAACGTACCTATATTGCATTTCAGCAAAATTAAGAAAGACCATTAACATTCTAGAAGAAAGTTTAACTGTTAACTATCTACTAAGTAAATATAGACCAGTAAAACATACTTTGTTTAAATATAGTAATTACAAATAACAGTGTCTTTACTATATTCCTATCAAAATGCAATTACGAAAAATTGTACCAAGCCACAATCGGGGTCAAAGAAAGTTAGGGAAACCGCCGCGTCGCACCGCGACGAGATGACCAATCGATGAGAACCGGTTGCGTAGTAAGCCCAATCTAAGAAATCGCGCCATCCTTTTAAAATTTGAACATTCTTTCTAGTCTATGATACCAAAATATGTTTTTAAGCATTTAGTTTAAACGCTTCTTTTTAGGACTTCGTTTACTATTTGTATTGTAGCTTGCACGCGGTAGACATTGAGTACAATACATAGTAGGTAGTAACTATCTCAGTGTTAAAGCGACACTCGGTGCGGTGGGTACGGCTCGCACGTATTTTTATACAAATTTATTTTCACTCGTTTATCTTGATTATTATTATCTTTAATGACCCAAAGTGAAGCGTAGTGAAATAATAATTTAATAATTGAACAGTAATTAGTGATTTATAGAAGTAATTTATTGGAATATTCAAAACCCGGCTACGATTGGAATTTTCACCGCTTTAAATTTTATAGGTAATATTTTTTATTATTAATATAAAAAAAAATACATGTACTTATCAAATAACTTCAAAAAGTGTTATGGCGCACATCGGGAAAGGCCTATTTCTAACAGTGAACTGCAATAGGCTAATTGATATCATTTTTTTTTTTAATGTATTTCAAATTGCCTCAGTGCGATATGGCCGCCCATTGTACAATGTACAATGGGAATGTAATACCATCCAAAATTGATGTATATCTCTACTCAGTATATTTTTTAGGTGTACCATTTTTATTTGTTATTACTCCCTAAGCACTTCTTGGTTGAACATAAACGAATCAATTAGGTACTACAGTTATAATAGTAAGTAAAATGTAATTTTGACCAATTAGTACAAAAGGTAATCCGGTAATCCCAATGAGACCTTACCCTTAACAATATGTATAAGAAATTCCTAATTTCAAAGATAATACCAATACCGAATAACGTAAAATACAAAATGCTACATTAAATAAAAGTAGTATTAAACAAAGTTTTTAACTAAGCGAAACCCTGTGGGTTCATGTTTACCAAGGAGTTTTTAATATCCTAGATATTACTACGAGTATTATTACCCTAAACGTGATAGCCTTCTTTAAATATTTGAAACTTATTGCTCAAACGGAGTTGACTGGGACCTTCTTGATAAAAAAATTAAGCGATCAAGGCTTACCACTTTACATTCGAAAAATTACTAGGTACACACGTAAAAGGGCGACCTTTTATTTTACCTTCCTGTTTTGCGGTCATAAGTATTCTCGACAAGTTATTTTATTAGGGACATGAAATTTAATTACCCTTGGCTTTACAAATATAAGTAATTGTTGCTAATTATAACTATAAGAGCGTTACCATGTAGTTTAAATAAAGCTTTTGGTTAATAAAATGTTAAATTTGTCATAAAAACACACATTCAACTTGTTCTTGAGAGTGAAACTTTTCGCTTACTGCTTTCGTTTTTTTTTATATCATGACAGCGCCTTTTAGATTTTATCATTGTTTATGGTAATTTATTTAAAAACCAAAAACTTAGAAATGAATTCAAAAACCTTTAGGTAAGTTGTAGGGATCAACAACAATATATACAAACATACTTACATACTCACGCCTATATCCTCGTAGGGATAGGCAGAAGCGTCTCAAACGCCTAATCAGGGGCATATTTACTACATATACACATTAACTAGGTCTACTATATAAAGAAACGATGGACTTGAAGCAAGGATATAAATGTTTTTAATTTGATTCTTAATTTAAAAGTTGGCATTAACTAATAGATACCTAAAGATTACACATACACGAACAAACATTACATACACAGGCAGTTAAAGTCGGTACTTTTAACGGAATTTTTCAACTTACAGACTAATTTATAAAACCTCTGCGCAATTTTGTCCTAATAATGTTGCTTAATGTTTAACAGTGAAAATCTTTAGATGGAAACGCTTACACAAGCGGTGTTAGCGCAATAATGTTGATGTGATGTGTCAACACGATCGTGTTTTGAGGTACGGAGCCGTGAAGGATAATTTTATGGGTCTAGGTTTTGTATTATTTAAAATGTCATCGGCTACTGCGTCCAGTTTTTCATCCGACTTCACAAAGGAGGAGGTTCTCAGTTAGACTGTATTTTTTTTATGTTTGTTACCTCAGAACTTTCGACTGCGTGAACCGATTTCGACAAATTTTTTTTGTGGTCCCATTTTAATTTGGTCCAGTACTGACAATGGCATCTATGAGAAAACCATATAAGTCTTTAATTTGTACACAACACATGGACGAATAACTGAATATCACGCCAACCGATTTCAATTATTCTTTTTTTATTTTAAAGGATGTACTTCAAGGATAGTTAGGTGAGAATTTGGTCCAGTTGTGACAATGGCATCTGTGAGAAAACCGTATTAGCTTAAATTTTATGATAGACGAATTGAAGTCGGTTGTCTACTTTTTTAAGGTGAATTATTGTCTTTGTAGTCTTTGTATGGTTCACAGACATTCTTTCTTCGTTTCACTTTAATTTTTTCATTGAGTCCGGTTGCTCTACTACGGGTACTATGATGAGGCGTCATAGATTGAAGATTGCTGGTTTTATATACTAGATTTGTAAAGTCAACTTCCGCACTAGGAAATTTTGCTGTCCCGGGGGACTTTACAAACATACAAATAACGATTACAAAGAACACTCACACATGGGACAATTATTTGCGGAAGACATAAATTTTTGTTCCGTTTGGGAATCAACCTTCTTCTCACCAGCCAGGGTCACCATTGGACCAACAGGCCAGTCCAACCATATTTTAGGCTATGTGTAAAACCTATTATTACACAATTTCGTTATAGCAATGGTTCTTTGTCCGAGACAATGATAAAGACTATGTCTGTAAGGTTCAGATTTAGTTTACGTTTTAAAGTCTTCGCAAGTATAGGCTGTGTAACTTCTAGAATGCTTGTTCTAGTAGTTATATATGATTAACAATTTTCAGGCACTTTAAACCCTTAGAGATTTTCTGATTTTGGTGTTGGTTATAATGGAGGTCATCCATCAACGTTGACTATTTACAGCGCAGTCGCGTGCCTTTATTCGGAAGATCGCTATTATCTTTTCAATTATCTTTATAGTCATCACTAGATCAGTCACTGGAATCTATGTGGCGTTCACATTGAACAGTATATGAAGCGACAATCGGGTGTTTTATAGCTATTGAGGCGCGATTGTAGCAATACAGAATCATGGACACTGGAACATGGCAAAAGGTGCAACATCGCGACCATTTGGCGAGCCTTGCATCGATAGTATCGCTAACGCTTTATTGCAAATTGCATCGTACTTCGACCAACAATAAGTATCAAAACTATATGACGAATCAATCGGAAATAAGTTATACTTTTTTAACAATACGATTTACCAAAATACTTTTTGACCTTCGTTTCAGTTAAATAGAAATTAGTAACCGCAAAATATGATGCAAGATATTAAAAGGTATCTATTAGCCAACAAGGTTTCATTACAATTTCTGGAGGCGTACGTATTTTCTCATTGACCCATAGAGTCAAAAGATTGCATTGTAATTATATAATAGGCTACTTGCTTTATTTCAAATATTAGGCAAAAAATGATTAAATTCTGCGGTATTTAGTCTAGGAAACTGATTATTATACCGATTCTGGGACTCTCGCTGTTCTTTTTATCCGTCCAAATCCTAGTTCATTCCTAATGCGGGAGTTGACATTATAAAATAAATACCGTTTCCATTCACAGCAAATATTTGTCAAAATGAAATGCATTTAAAAGTAAATAACGCTTTCAGGAACACAATTTCAAAACCGTTTTCACAAGAAAACGATTACATAGAGAAGTAGACATTCTATTGTCTTCATTGCTTTGGTTACAAAATACGATGTATTGGACTATTAGATTAAGATAGTAAACATTTTACGTAGGTTATGCAATAGCTGGTTCAAGGGAGTTTCGCAAAAGCCTAAGTTTCTACATGAAATACGCACATTGGTAGGTAAGTAAATATTGAAACCACATGCTCTGTATGTAAATTAAAACGTATAGACAATTCTCAGTAGGTACCCTGTTGTAAGCAAATACATATGTGCAATGGAGGAAATACAAGAATGTTAACGTTTAATACTAAAATGTTTATACATAATGTGCAGAAGGCTAGAATTTTTTATCAAGTACCTATTCTTTATCCTTTAGTTTTCCATCGCAGAGTTGGTATATTTTTACAAATTGAAATGTGACCAAACGGGATGCAAGCTCTTTCAATTAATTTTTTTTAGGCGGGTAAAACTTAAAATTCTTTATTTTAGCTATAGGCAATTTAATAGTTTTTTTTAAATTTAATACCGAAGAAAGTTAGAAAGAAACATTAAGCACTAATGCAGGAGGAACGAGTCAAAATAAAACATGATTGAACTCTGTGTTTATATCTCTTACACGCACTGTTAATTCGCGGTAGTAGTCACCTTTCTCTTGCTCGACGATCTGTAGTTTTATATTGTCTAGAGTTACAAGAGGGAACCGAGAAATATGACGAAGTAAGCTGTTGTTGTTTCAGACAAATATAGTGAAATGGTTCTTATATTTCATAACATAATAAAAAAAACTTACAAAGTATTTTGTAAGTATTAGAGCCGATTGTTTTCCTAATTCGCAAATATTTAAAGTATAGTATCTTGTATGAGAAGAGATACTGAATGCCGTATGGTTCTCGGTGGACCAGAATATCAGCAGCAGCAGAATATAAGCAGAATATCTTTGTGGGTGTCGGCGAAGGCTTCTAGGGGATTGGACTATCAGAGAGTATAATACACTTACGAGGTGTGATTAAAAAAAAGGCTGCTTTGAATTTAGCGGGTTACCAACACTTGATTTCCGTTTTATTCTTTCGTTTAAAAAATGGGTATAAGCTCTTTTAAGAAGGCCGAGAAGATGTTTATGATGAACCTCGCTCTAGATGCAGATGCAGCAGCATGAGATGAAAACATTGAATAAAAGAAGTTTATAGTGTAGGGGAATCGTCGATTGTTTTTGGCATGAGTCGTGTGACAGCAAAGTTTGTTTCAAAACTGCTTACTTTTAAAACCTACATTATAACTTGTAAGTGCTTTTCTTTTGGTCACAAACGTCAGTTAAACATGCTTCAGTCACCATGTTTACAGGATATGGCCCTTGTGACTTGAAAGCGCTCAATGCTATAAGTATTGGTTATCAGAAGTGCTTCGAGGATTAAAAAAGGCGCTGGCATAAGTGTATTATATCTGAGACGGATAACTTTGAAGAGGATAACATAAATAGAAATGAATTAATGCATACATGTGTATGTACATACATAGGCTCGCCTGTCTTCTAATCATAAAAAATAAAATTTATATTGTATCATAAAATATAGTCACCTTACTTTTTGATCACACTTCGTATACGTTATATAGTGTCCGGACTGGACTCCTAACAATAAAACTTCAATTATATTTACTATATAATATGATAGTGAGAAAGTTACTCATGTTCTTAATTCTATTTAATAGTATAAGTTTCAACTGTCCTAATTCACACGGTAGTGTTCATAAAGTCTTGAAAGGTGTCAGACCATAATAAAAGTAATTCAACTAAATTAATTACCTTAGAAAGTAGAACAACATCTATTTTAGTTAAATTTAAGTTAATTTATCACGTAGTTCCCACAACGTCATTTAAACATTATTCAGTGATCTTTTATGAACGAATGTGTTGGAACTTAAAAGTTATATGTAGAATAACAAAACAAAATACCTAACTAATGCTTTCCCTGCCCAGGTATATCTTATGGGTATAGAGAAAATATCTGCATTTATACTTCTGTCTTATGTACTTCTATGGACTTACTTTCAACCGACTTCAAAAAAGGAGAAGGTTCTCAGTTTGACAGTATTTTTTTTTATGTTAATTACCTCATAACTTTCGACTGGGTGAACCGATTCTGACGTTTTTTTTATTTGAAAGCTGGTGCTTCCCGTGTGGTCCCATTTCAATTTGGTCCAGTTCTGACAATTGCATCCATGAAAAAACCATATGAGTCTTAAATTTGATGATAGACGCATTGTAGTTGGTTGTCTACTTTTTTAAAGTGAATTATTAAATACAACTTTCGCATTAGAAATTATTCCTGTATCGAAAACCAGGAACACGCAGACTCGGGACAACTATATATGGATCACACTATTTTATTAATTACCCAGCATTGAAGGATACTAGGCCACTAACTAGGCATACAGGACCGGAAATATCGTAATAGAAAATGCAAAACTAATCAATTGAATCTTTTTATCTCTTTGCACACAAATCATTAAAAAGTACTATAAAAAAAATTAACTGAGGCAAAAACTGATTGCTTAGTCTCATTTTACTCGTTTTGCATGCATTTATTACTCTATTTTTATTTAATTCTGGACTTCTCACTTCTCTTATTGAAATTAGGTGAGACAATTCAAATTGCTCATATCTTAGTTTTTAAATGACTAGATTTATTTTATTGCAGATGTACAGGTCATGTGTCCCATTTTTTCGAGAAAATGTATTTTAAAAGTGATAACTGATCAATGAGGGACGAAGTATACAGCTTATTTATACTGATTTAAGAGATTTAACAAGCTACCTTCGCCAGTGCTAACGACATAATGGATTCTCCCATGGCAAATTAACAGGATATGGTGATCTCATATCATGGTCTAGTGTTATTACTTTGGGACTCAACTGACTGATAGTAGTGACATCTTGGCTAGAAAATAATCAATTTTGAGGTGCTAACGAGCTGATATTAAGTCTTGATTAGATAGTGCACCGTGCGTGTTATAGTCAGTTAGTTTGCTAGTAGGTCTGAACCCTGAGTCATACTACAGTTGGCCTCATTCTGCTCTACTGGCCAAGACTTTCACTGCGTGCTTGTATAAGATGCCGTTTTGAGACGAATCTCAGTCGATATTTTATTGATTGTTGCAAAATCATCGTCGTGATCTCGAAGATGTTTTTTCGAAAAGGTTAACAAGTTATTCTTGTAACAATAATAACGGTCATTTTAATTCGTGCGTATCTATATATATACATGTCGGGAAAATGTATGACAAATATTTATTTTATTTACGGAGAAAAGTGAGAAGAAAATATGAATACCTCGTTATCTTCATTATTCTATCCATCGTGCATCAGGTATAGAGTTCGGTTATACATCATAAAATATTCCTATAGGTATCTTCTGAGAACGTTAGTTTATCACACTATGCAGAGGAATCCCTTGACACGTCATCATTATGGGCGTTCAGCTACAGTTTACTGCTGGATTTAGGACTCTCCCAGCAACATGCGGCATAACACCCGGTCCACTTTTCGCATCCAGTCTATTCCAGCTACCTTCTTCAGATCCTGACACGTACTAGTTATTTATTATATTATAGTACGGCTATGTGTCATTTCTATCTTTAAAATGCCTTTTCTTCTTACCATTTTTAAATAATAATGCTAAACCTGCTTAACCTCCACTTCACCTCTGATAAATCCTTCAGCGATGCACGCGTGCATATATGTATGTATATATGATTATCTTATTCCAAGTTGATGAAGCCGTGAAATTGGTTGTTGTATGCGTCCATTGTATCGTAATGTTTAACTGTGTGAGACGTGCAACAAAAACACGTTCACATAAGTTACAAAAGTGACGAAATAAAATGGAAGAAAGCTTTGTGCTACAAGAATGGGTTAAAATTTAGTTTTTCCTTTATTGTTAATGACGATTGTTTAATAAATTTGTAATGTTAGACAGAAAAAACAGATATTTGATATTGAAGTGTTACGTACACAGAGTTTGTCACAGAGATACATATATTGTAGTCTGGAATAGTATAGGTACTATTCAATCACATGATTACATATTATACACATAAATATTTAAATAGTAATAAGGCGAACGTTCGTCTCTTCAAAAACGACTTTAATCATTTTGCTACACCAACTTCTCTATAACTGTAATAGGACAAAGAAACAAAAATGCCCTCCGTTAGGTCGGAAACTAGTCTAGCATCCCCGAAATACACACGTCAGTAAAACCGTCTGTTAAATAAGAATTAAAAAGTCAACCAATGAGGTATACAAATACTACAAAAATAAAGGTTCTTATTACTAGAGACTAGATTAACCGTGAATATCTAAACACAAAACAGTAAAGAACTCCTTTTATATAATGTTTCTGATATTTCTTAGACAATGCTTTTCAATACACAAATAAACAGAAATGATACAGATTTTTATCTACATATTTTGGATTTATTTGATAACTGACTAAAGACAGTTAACAAAAAACACCTATTACTTTTAACAGTGTTATGAAATGACATGAGGTATTATCATGAATGTGTGTCATGAGTCTATAGCACTATAGACTAAAGAAATCTGAAACCGAAGTTATTAGGAAATGTTATCCTTAATCCTATCATGTTAGAACAATGTACCAGGAACAACCAATAATAGAGGTTAATAAAAATAAATCTTGTCTATGACAGTTTTTAAATGCGTTATCAACTGCACATTGTGTTTCATGTAATTGGCTCCTTCTTTGGCATGAATGGATAGTGTAGGACAAAGGGTTATGTAAATATATTAATACATACATACTTTTAAACGGTTACCTGAATCTATAGCAACTTCAAATGCTGGTCACGTGTTTAAAAAAAAGTAAGGTGATTAATAGTTTTTGAACGTCCAACACGTTTTTTCTTTGTGATTTTATCTAGTTGGTTGTTCAATTGTAGCATTATAATTAGTTAAAACTGTAGCTGCTGTTTTAACAATATGCATATCCACTTTTTTATACATTCACACCACACATACATTCTACTTTTTTATTTTTATATAATATTTGATGCGATCTAATCTTCTCGACTTTGAACATCATTCGTATAAGATAATAGTTTTAGAATGTTTTCTATAATGACGGCATAGAGACATATTCGATGACAGAAATGCAGTACCTAGTTGGGTCCTATCTTTAGAAAGGTCTTACTTCTTACTCTTGCAAATCAATTTCGCTTATTATTTGTTTTCATGTCGCATGTTAAGTCGTAATTCTCTCAAAAATAATATACACGAGGTAACCTAAAAACAGATATATATTGTCCCTCGGGACGTCGTGATTCGGGCTAACGGTACTATGCCAGGTGCATCGACCACGGGCTCCAATTTCAAAATTTCAAATCTTGCTACTTACAGCCACAGACGATAAATAAAAAAAATATTCGCACTAGCCAGTAGTGTCAATCATAAAAGTAAAAAAATGTATATATTTAAGTAACTACGGATCTTTATTGCTCCTTGAAATCACGACACTGCTTACATTTCATACGTCATTTTTTAGAATATTGCTACCAGGCATTGTTAAAGACCGTTTTAAAGTGTTTAAACTCCTTTGTAGGTTTCAATAAAAAATATTTACGTAATCTTAACCTTATTGGTGTCGTTACCCAGTTTAACAATTGACGTCACAGCTCTTATTATTTCATATCCTTTTAAAATAAAGACTCAATTTAAGCGGCGACCATTATATGTGCAATATTTATTAATTATTTTCTATCTTATATTTATCTGTGGTGTTTTTTAAATTTCATTAGTATTATTTGGTGCACCTTATTAATTTTCTTATTTGCCTACATTAAACTGAACTGGAATTGTTGTTACAAAATTATATTCTACATTTATTTGATATTTTATTTATCTTAAATTTATAAATATAAAACACATATATTTAACGTGAAAGAACCAATTATCTGCACTTTAAAGTAATGATTGCATTACACAGTGTTTATGCAATGCTTTTTGAATACTAAAAATACTAAGCGCCTGTTTGACACTCAATTTATCAGAATGTAACCAGATAGTTTAAGATACAAATTGTTTACTTATTTACATAATATTCTTATTCATATCCCCTATTTTCAATTAGAAGCACGGTAATAATGCCGCTTAGTATAGGAAAGACAGGTAAAAGGAAGAACTTAGTAGCAAAAAATATTGATTTATATAAAGGTTATAGATAAAAACAACATTGCAATTAATAAACAAAAAGAATAGCTTCATAAAATAGGGTAGTTGGCTATGGGTTAAAATCTGTTTCTTTTTATTGAACGCTTAAACGGTACGGAAAATGTCTTATGACTTGACAAAAGCTCATTATTGTCTAACTTTTTTTTGGAGCAAGCAAGCAGACGGGTCACCTGTTTGTCAGTGACTTCCGCCGCCCATGAACACTTGCATTTCAAGAATCACAAGAGTGCTGTCCGCCTTTTAGGGTAGGGTGAGGGGAGGAGGTGAAGAGAAAAGAAGGAGGAGAAAGAGGGGAAGGAAAAATGTGTTGGGCCTTCAGTAACCTCACTCACTCGGACAAGCATTGTTTAACAGCCGGTTTTCTGTGAAACCGTGGTAATACTCCGGTCGTGGCAAAGCATGGCTCTCCTACGTTAAACTTTGTTAATGTGTTTGGTTTTACCATACCCAAAAATAACAACAAATTTGATTATAATAAATATTCTGACTGGCCTGTTGACCTAGTATTCTATGGTGGTTTTGATTTCCACACGGGACAAAAGTTGTTGAAATAAACAAATAGTTGTTTCGAGTGTTAAATGTGTCCGTTGAGAAACCATCCGCGACCCTGGAATCATTTCTGATGCTAATTGTTAAATCAAATCTATTTTTGTCTTTTCTGTATTGTCAAGTGCATTGATATAAAAAAAAGTGACTCAAAATTAGAAGTTGCCAGCAATTAAAAAAGCAAACATGAATGGCATTAAAATTAAAGCAATAATAAATGTATACATATAAATTTATATAGTATGTGAAGTAAAAACGTAATTGCCTCTACGTAATCAGTTCATTACGAAGATGCAATTATCGGACTTACCGGACAAAGTTCTTTGTTCGATACGTTCGGTAAATTCAAATTTATTATAAACGGTTATGTTATTTGTAAAGTCGCAGAGGACTTTACGAACATTCAAACAACGGTCACAAAGAACGCCCAGACTCAGAACAACAATTTCAGGGTTAGACAGTGTTGTCGTGCGGGGATCGAACCTACAAGACTCGGCGCGGCAGCGTAATGGCGAGGTGGCCACTTAATCCGCTACGCCATCCGTGCTGTCAAGTGTTACTTAAGAGTCATGTGAGTTATTTATAGATTTTATCATAACAAAAACGAAGCCACAATGAAGAGTTGAATTGAATTGAACAAAAACGAATTTAATAGAATTATTTTATAAAAACACGAGATTTATTTTAGTGGTAGTATCAACCACTATTTTCTTCTCGTGAGTGACGTTTACTATAGCAGAAAAGACTGCATGAAGTTACATTATTAAGAGGAAATAAAATAACAGGTGACAATTGAATTTATGCTATCATTAAAATAAAAATATAAAAAAAAAATGTTTAATTGCCTATTCTTGGCAACGACAGTTTAAATGTTAAGGAATCGTGTTTCCATACCCGATAGAGTTGTAAGCTAAACCGTAATGAAACACCATGAAGAAACATAACATTACCTATGTTTATATAACACTGTTGCATACGGTAATTATGTAAAGTTATAATAAACATGTATACAAAGGCGATTTATTAATTTGCATACTTTAAAATAAGAGATTTCAAGTAGGCGATTTATGACCCGCTCGTAATGGATGCAAAAATATTTGATATTGTAGTCAGCATGAAATATAAGGATGAAAGAATTCTTACATTGAATACAATTGTATATTGTCAAAATGTGTCTTAATGTTGAGAATGTCCTCAGTTATAAATGTGCGATATTTGTACATACATATGATAGGATTATTTTACTTGACTGGCCTGTTGGCCGAGTGGTTAGTGACCCTGGCTACTGAGCCGGAGGACGACGACGAAATTTGGTAAATTATATTCAGATTAGTCTAAGATTACAATTGGATTATATCTTATTTAAGACATGAGGGGCAAACGAGCAGCCGCGTCGTCTGATCTATAATTATCTCATTAGGGAAAGTCCCTCGATCCACCAGAAACAATAAGTAATGCGTGTACTTACGTAGAAAAAGAAATATTTTGAACATAGAGTAAACAAAGTAGATTGAATTAAAACCCAAGCGCATCTCAATTATCAGAATAATAATTCGTAAAATTTTACGAGCTGCTACTTCATACGAAATTAACTTCCTCGTATTTAGAGTACAGGGCAATACCCTATATAAAAATACTATTATTAAGGTACTTTATTCTGTGAATCACGAAGGGCTTGCCGTATGTCGCAATATTTCGGGAGCTAACGGTGTAAACCGGGTGCATCGACCGAGCACCGCCAGTCTCACTGGGCCTACGTATACCGTGTGACGTGCCGACAACAGTGGTGCTAACCCTTAATTTTGGACAATGTGACTAATTAGGTAATTTGTGTTTGTACATATTTATAGCATAGTTGCGTCACTTTTTAAATGTCGAACACGCCTATTACGAAATTTAAAAGTAAACCTTTTAAAAAGTCTTGCCATTCTTCAAAAAATACTTCTTACTTTGCACATTTAAATGGCAAATAAATATATAATTCAATATACTATATTGTTCGGCTATTAAACACTTAAAATAATATGAATTTATTTGTAGCTGGTCCAGAGAGTAACTATTAAAACGAAACCACATTGTTCTTGTTTTTAATTACCAGTAAACGGCTTCGGTCTTAATTTCATGCGTAAAACAATTATCAACGCGTGCAACAGCAACCGTTCGTGTTTACTTTATAATCACGAAAGCACACTCATATATTCATATATTTATGTTTATTTAGGTACACTAAGAACAAAGCTTTGAAATCTTTGTAGCTACGTACCTACTTATTATTTAATAATTAATTTAGAAGTTCAGTTCAATCAAAATAATTCTCAAGTTTTATAATATTAGTATAGATTAGAAGATAATAACATAATCAGTAGATGCATTGATAATACTTATTTGCTTAATTGCGCAATTCAAAGTTGTAGCCCAAGACTAAACATAAGTTTTGTGTTGAGTCTTCCGTTGTTTTTGTTAGAATCTTCTCTTAATAGTAGCTTTTCCCCGCAGTTTCGTTTATTCTCACAGCTCCGCTCGTAAAAGTCACAGCGTCATGTTTTATAGCCTTCCTCAATAAACGGGCTGTGTAATGCATTTTTTTTAAATCGGAACAGTATTTACTTAGATTAACGATTCAACCAATCAAACAAACTCTTCTACTATATTATATTAGTATGGTTTTTTGGAAAATTTAAACTATCAGAGAGGGACGGTATTTCTATATTCAAACGTGACTTGTATTGTTTTTTTTCCATTATGACGGGCTGGCTGTGATGTGGGCGGGATGTGACAGGCGAAGATAATTATCCTGGTTACCTCTAAGTTTTCTGTCTATCTGCATATCTTAGCTGTCTCATAATCAGAAAATCAAAAAATAATAATAATAAGTAGCAGAAATAAAGAAAATAAATAATTTGTACATTAAAATAATTATTTTGCACTCATACACAGGCTTAACTAGTAACAGAGAAACGTAATTTTATCAGGTATGCATGCTCTGCATGAGCCAAAAATGGTCGTAAGCTCAGCATTGTTCTCCTTCGTTAGAAGAAGCGCTGGTATTATGCCAACACCAAAAGTGATATTCACGGACAGTAAGCTATCGTCAAGTTCTTATACCGAGAGAGAAATACCTAAGTAAATATCCAACCAGGTGGTTATAATAAAGTAAGTAATAAAAATAGTGATAATATTGTGTATTTAATGTTAAACATACAACTATAATATATACTTAATAAATTAATATATGTTTAAAAATAATTTAAAATAGTAAAACAATGCTTTTAAGTCAAGTTACGCAGATACTAAACGCTGCAATTCAGCCTGAAATATTTAATCTGTGCATGGGTGAGCGTAGTTTTCATAGGTTTTTGAATTAGAATGTGCAACCTTTTGGTTTATTGTGTACGGCAAAGTATATTGTATTGTATTGTAAAACAATACGTTTATTTAAAATATTTTTTGTTTAACTTAAAAGCCGGACAAGGGGGCTGTCAAATGTGGCCGCTTTTTAGTATATACTAAACTCGTACCTTGACATTGATAGAGCTATGCTTAGGCAAGAATGGGCCGGCCCCAAACGGTGCGATACCACGGCCTCACAGAAAATCGTTTGTGAAGTAACAATTGCGTTGCATTTTCCCGAAACGAGTGAGGTTTCCGGAGGCCCAACTTTCCCTCTCCTTTCATCCCCCTCCCCTCCTCTTTCCCATCTCCTCATCCCCACTCGCTTCTTTCCCCTCCCCGCATCCCCCATCCCTCATCACCCTCAAAGGCGGACAGCGCACTTAAGACTCTTGAGTTGCAGGTGTCCATGGACGGCAGTTGTCACTTACCATCAGGTGACCCGTCTATTCGTGTCCCCCCCTATAATATAAAAAAAACTCTTTCTTTATCTTCATAAATACATACATATTGCGATATTTCTCATAAACGTACTTGTATGCTTTTGTGGTACGTACTTGTATGAAACGTGACCAACATTTCAAGTAAATTTCTTGTATAAAACAGTTGATAAACAAGGATCACGAATAAAAATAAACAAACTTTACACCAACGTTGATTTTTAAACGTGAAATTTACATTTAACATATAAAATACAAGATGCTTAAAACAAATGGCAGGAAACTCTTATCCTGTGATCACGTCTAAGTACATTGCCATGTCTTTTATAAGTCTACTCTGGACAACTTATAAAAGCAATTCACACAAAAACAAACCATAAAATGAATGCAGTAGATACAAATTTGCTTGCTGTTTTTGAAACAATGACGATAGACAATCGTAGGTACGCGATACGTTTCTCGACTCTAAATGGGTTTATGGATAATAACGATAGAACAGTCACTGGTATATCTAGAAGTACTTTATATCTTGTGCCCATTGTCTTTAGATAGAGGCTTGAAAATACTTGAGCAATTAGAGGACCTTTGCCTCTTGTATTCCTAAAATTATTAAAATAAAAATGTTAGCGATTACTGACTAGACGATGACTTTAAACGGGATTACCATAGCTATTTGTCAATCGGTGAAAGACCTTGGTTCGTATCTCGACTCCACATTTAATTGGTGCGGTCAAGTAGAACCAGTGCCAAAGGGTTATTGCAACTCTCCGAGCTTTATATCGCTATAAAAATTTTCTTCCCACGATGACCATTCCCAATAATCCAATATGATTACATGTGCTGTTATGACTTGAATGAAGATATTCTCCATTTTGGAATAAGCTTCCCCAGGATTAGGATGGCTAACAATCGCGACTCTTTTCAAATTAAGGTAAAGGAGCACCTCAACCTCAGAATCAATTTGTCCATTTTGTCATCCATGTACCATATGTATTGTATTAGTATATGTGCACATTGTGTTTATATATGTATGTAAGTCTATGATAGATTAAATATTGTGTATAAAATTAAAATACCATTTTAAAACAATTGTTTTAGTAATACACACCTACTTTCTGTTGAGGGCATTCTCTACCAGGCACCCAAGGTTGACAGGTAGATAATGCCCTAGGTATTATGTCCTCGCTATGTACGAGACATGTGCATAAAGTGCGTAAATAATAAGAAATCCTTTGTCGAATGAGTGCATGTGACAATTTGTAGATTTTAGTAAGTTGGTATTTTTGTATAAAGGATACCTAAGTCTCAAGTATAACACTATCCTATGCTGTAATCGCCATAAGCCACGATACATGCTGGTACAAGTATTATTATTGTTCAACTAGCTTATAAGTATTCCATAACTCATATGTTTTTCTTTTCGTCCTTTTCTGAATTGTTTTTTCATTTATCATTTACTTCTTTTGTTTCTATAATTTTCTATGCATATTTATAAATTAACATCACCAATAATGAGTGTTGCATTTGTCTTTTACGTTTTACTGATATAGGAATGTTGTTGTTCAGTAAGTTAAATTCATGTTCGGCATTAAACGAAACTTGAGATGTGGGGACGGGTTTTAAGCTTCACGCCCTAAAAAAACTATAACTTACGAACCCCAAACCCTGTTGCTGCATCTCGAGTTTCTTAATTGCTAGAGCTGATTAGGTGTAAAAAGGTGACAGACAGTAGTATGTTGAGTATAGATTGATTAAAAACTTTTAGTACCTAAGTATGTTCTGATAAGATATTTAAGATTTCTTTATTTACTCTTTATTTAAGACTAGACATCTGGTGATTTAAAAAGAATAGCCGTGACTTTTGGTTGCCCGATTTCTTCTCATAAGTCTAAGCCGGCTGGTACTTAACTTTCTAATATTTTTAATTATAATTTACATTTGACATAGTAACCCAATGTGTAACATACTTTTTTCTGACACGGAATACAACAACAAATTTTTCGAACTAAACTGAAATAAACATTAATATTATTTTTGTGGCATAAGCGAAAGGTCGGGTACCGGCAGCAGGTTAATTAATAAGTTGCAATGAATATATTAGCCTGCGTCACCTAAACAGATAAATCGCTCGCATCCCGTGCCAACAAAGCGTGAAGCTATAGTAATTAAGCTTTAAATGTGTTATAAAAACTATTAATTAATATTAGAATTTAACTTATATAAGCAAAAAATATGATTTAAGTCTGATTCGTCTAAGTATTAGCGCTTTCAACACCGAAAACTTTGTCTACTGTTATAAGCATTTGGAAGAAAAGCTCAAAGGTGACCCATTAAGTAGATCTGATAATCAGTCACCCATACCCGGGAATGAACCAGTTTCGGTGGCAATATTCACACCAGCCGGATTTCGAAATGATTATTAATCATCCGCAAGATATTCTACCTCGCCATCTTAGTTGACACAATGACTAGCGTATACTACTGTTATTATTTCTAAAAAATAAAGTGTTATGTAAGTATTACGAGAGCTTAACATTATTAATGAAACCAAAAACCCGATAGCCTTCAAAATACTAACTAATAAACGTATAATAGTCTAACGAAACATGCTTAAAAATTGGTTCAGCAATTTGGTAGTTTTATACTTATATACATACAGTCAAATATATAATGCTCCTTTTTTGTTTTCCGACGCAGTTTAGTTATTTTATGTGTTATTTTTATGGGGTATAAAAATAAAATACATATTTTAATTGTTTTAGTTTCTTTTTATTGTTTTAGTTTATAGCTTATTTTAGTTCTAAATATTTTATTATTCCAAAGTAAAACTATTTTGAAAATATTTGCGAATAGAACGCAGTGATAAGATTTCTTTATTTTTAACCAAATCTTTTATTTATACATTTAAATGAACATTAACTACATTTTTTACGTGTAATCTATAATAGATTTTTTTTAACCCAAACAGATAATACTTCCTCCTAACAAGCAAGCAATCACAACGTTACCTTGCATACCATGAGTGAAGGATACCATCAATTCGATTCCAGTTTAATATCGTTTTCAATAGTAATGTTATAAAAAAATCTCGACAGCTCATGAGCTTTGAAATGTTAAAGAAAACTCTTCAGTTATATTACATTAGTATAGATTACTGTTTCGCAGATCTCAATAAATATGATAAGTACATGTTTTACGACATAAATAAAATACGTGCACGATTTCTGGAGAAAGTGCCAGTGAAAGTTTTGTTTTAGCAAGTCAGTTTGAAGGTCAATGATGACGAAGATTACGAGTGAAATAGAAACTAGAATTCGAGTAGTTTTAGCTTTAATAAGTGCCACTCTCCTACGATTTTTACTTCAGTTTCAAACAGGCCTACATACTGGAAAGTAATCCATAAAACTGTTCGTTTAGAGTTTGTTTGTGTGTGTTTGAACTCGTTAATCTTAAGATTCAACAGTCCAATTCCAATTCAAAAACAAAGAAATCGTTTTGACCGCAGTGCTTTGTACATAATTTATTTATCCAGGTTAACTGTAGGGTCATAAAGCAAAATATCATAATCTACCATACATATTTACAACAGTTTACTTACATCACTCAAAACAAAGTTGCTCCAAAAGTAGGATAGTAGCACGTTGCTAAAACCCAGATGTAATAAAGTCAAGTGCACGAGAAATAAAACTTGTTGTTATGTAAATTGACAAGCTCCGTCATGTTTAATGGAGTTGAGAGTCTACTATGTTTTGTATTTGAATTCCACTTGACAAATATTTGATCCAAGATTTGTATTGAATTTTCAAATTAGTCACGTTTGTTTGAAGTAATCTGTTAAATGACTTCAAAAGTAAGAAGGTCTGAAAGGGATTGGTTTTTTTGATCCGACTGCGCAAGTAGGAGGATTATGTTTTTCAATTTTATATATTTAGTATGTGTTATGTTTTTTTGTCACGGCTTAGAGCAGATATGGTATGAGCCTTATCTGCTTTATATATTTCGAACTGTGAGATGTCATTTGTATCGCTTGAATTTTAGGACTGTCATAGGATACTTATAATAATTCGAGATAATGTCAGAAAAAAAAATGGAAGGTTTTAAATTTTTTAATAAGTTTATTTGTTTACATGATCAAAGTGGGGGGTGCGCAGAGATCCGCAAGGGGAGGGGGACGTATGCTACTAGCACAGTCTAATAATCTATATCTTTATACTGTGCTACTAGTATGGTTGACCTCCTTATTTACACATTACCTGAGCTTTCGCCATGGTAAACTTGGTAACAAGATAACACATAGATTAAATTTTAAGATCTAAAGTTTAAGTAAAAGCACGTTGATTCGTACGCAATGAAACGCGCGAAATATTATTACCTACTCATTATTTTTCGCACGTTGCGTTTATCAAAAGAAAAGAAAAGCTGTTTATTGGTGAAACACTTGTCAAACCATGTATGTTGAAAGCTGCTGATATCGTACTTGGACCAGATATTAAGCAAAAATTGCAGAAAACTCCTTTCTGGCAAGACTGTAAAATGACGAATTCACGATTTGGCCGAAGACATAAATAATCAAGTAGAAGTCGCCGTGGAATAATCATCCTTTTTTCAATTCAATTAGATGAGAGCTCTAATTTTTCAAAAGCTTTCAATTGTTAGATTTTGTGCGATAAATTTGCATTGAAACAATTTAAGACGAAATGCTGTTTAGTACTGCAGTAGCTACTACAACAAAAGCTAGTGTTATCGCAGAAGTCTCCGAGTTCTTTTCCGAACATGAGCTCTTGTAGAAAAAGTTGATAGGCTCTGCATAGATGGATCTAAGACAGTTTATATAAAAAACAAAATAGTTGCACAACTAATCTAAAACCCAAATGTCTTAGTAGCGTTGGCATATTTATCAAATATATTTGATTCGTTGAACTCAATAATCTTTAAACTTTAGTCAGGTAGTCAGCAGGTCAGTGACCTAAACTCATTATAATTTTTTATCTCGG
Organism: Tyria jacobaeae; assembly: GCA_947561695.1. Taxonomy (NCBI): domain Eukaryota; kingdom Metazoa; phylum Arthropoda; class Insecta; order Lepidoptera; family Erebidae; genus Tyria; species Tyria jacobaeae. The sequence continues at coordinate 6,110,098 of OX387230.1, read as the reverse complement.
CACGTAAGGGGGGTGCGGATTATACATCTATTAGACATTTAAAATACTCGTATACTACGTGTTTTGTTTTTTACCTATTGTGCAATGAGTCAATGAAGATGTATTTTTTTTCTCACGATAGTGCAATGTAGAACCTTGACCACAAAATGGTATATTACTGTCTATTACTGAGAGTGCAGTGGCCTCGCACGCATACGCATAAAGACACTAATTACATAGCCAAGTATTTCAACTGAGATTTAAATCGTTTCGATACTAGATACTTTTTACTTCAAATGTAGGCGTTCAATACACCTCTGCCTACACCTTCGGTGATATAGGCGTGAGTGGTATGCTTATACGTATGCGTTAGCTTTTGCAGTAACTGTTATTGTCGATAAGTTCAGGTATTCCTCGGAAACTCTGTGCCTTTTTCTGTTCACCTGAAAACGTGTATGCACATCGGTTGAGAAGAAAACGCTGGTAACAAACAAACTGACTGGTATATTCCTTTGGTGGTTAGTGACCCTGACTTGTAAGCTGGTCGTGGGTTTGATTCCTATACGAAACAAAATTGATGTAAGACACAAATAGTTGTCCCCATCTGGGTGTTTTTTGTGTCCGTTGTTAAACGATTATGTTTGATTCCAAGTTCTTTATTACTAATAATTCTACAAGCGGGGAGTTGTCTAAAAACAAAATACATATATACTCATACATAATATTAATATATCATTACTATCACGACGGCATGAATAAAAAGGCCGGATCCTTCGTATTTTTTTCGACCATTGCAACACAAATGATAAAATAAATTTTTGAGAGGATTATTCACCCCCATCATTAAATAATATAATAATACCTGTGATGTCAATAAAGATCTTATAGGCGTACGTATTGTTAATGTATTATGTATATTAACACCGTAGTGTGAAATCATTACGAAGATCGAATAACATTTGCCTTAAGAATTTACTTAATAGAATTAATTACAATCGTAACTTCTCCGAAAAAGTTTGAAGATAAGTTGAAGTTCTTCACTAACATAAACCAAATAATAATAATTTAATTAGAAAAATATCGCATCCTCGGGATATTGCTTTCACGTTCAAACCCATTCCTATTAGCAATATCAATTTCTTTACATTGCATTCTCTTGTTCTTCTTATCTTACCCTTTCAACATTCCCATTACATATTCTTCAAGTCCCCGGTCAAGGTCACACGTATGACGTTAGTGAGACTATATCATAATGGGCAAGGGGGTTTAATACAACTCTGACTATCCCCTACGGAAATAGGCGGGAGTCAGAGGAGAGGACTTACTCCTTGATAAAGAAATCGAACGGGATCGAAACTTGTCGGACAACCTCGAAACACACACGTGAGTAAAAGTTAAGTTGAATAAAAGTTAAGTTATTTTAATAAACAGAGGAGATATGTAAGTTAGTTAGCATTTTATTATATGTAATACATATTATATACTTATATTACTCTTTGTTATTTGGCTTTTCTCGATTTCACTCTTCCGAAAATTCTAATGTTCCGTTTGCAATATAATCAATACTCATTGTTCTGAACAATACCTAAGATTCAATACTACTTAAATAGCTAAATAGTTAGATTGTTGCATCACATGTCCTTGCCCCCACGTGTCCGGGAATATACATATAACAATCCTAGCTTTCGCACGCGGTGTCTTTCGCGTAATATTTCGACATATTAAATATAAAAATGTCCTGCCCAAGGGTTTAAAATATCATCAATAATCACATCACGAAATTTCATTAGTATTAGCGTAGATGGTGATGTATTTGTTGAATTTACAAATTTATGGTTGTCAATCTTTGTTGTTATCAAGCTTTTAGGGTACCTACAGCACGTGTAGATACGAAAGGACAGCTGTCAGTTGTCTGATACCATATTATTCAAAACATAATAAATAAATTAATTATATCTAATTATACACGGTTCAGGATTCATTTGTAGAAAATTTAAGTTCAAAGTAATAATTTAAAAATGTAATGTTATATGAACTAAGTGTGTGTACTAAGCTAAATCTTAATAACACCCTGAAACTGTAGGATTTTATTTGATAAGACTTTCTACTTCAATGCTTCATTTTTATTATTCGCTGCAAACTCAATATTATCTCCGAACTCTTACGTAGGGATAGCTGTTACACATATTAGTGAAACAACTATAAGTACTATACAAATAAAACAAGTTATTTTTTTTTAACTTTCTCTAGATAAACAAAGATGGCGACCTCAGTGCTGCAGCCAGAAGACTGCCGAAGGGATCACGAACGAAGGCCTGACATCATCGAAGCCCCACGGATGGCTGAAGAAGACCGGGTTTTGCTACTGGAAGCCAAAGAGCGTGAAACTGGTGATTTACCCCCGGAATTGAGGGAATTAGCCAGGAATGAGCTTAGAGAAGAACCTGCATTGAGAGAACATGCTTTGGCGCAAATGAGACACTTTATTGAAAAGCATCCAGCGATTAAAAAGTGTCGAACAGGTGAGGATGATTTTACTTTAATCTATTAATTTATGTTTTTTGTTTTTTTATTGTAATGGGAGTTTTAAAATCAAAAGAGTTCTTCCTGAGAATAATAAGTTCCAGATAGTGGGTAAGTCTTCTCTAGTATTGTACATCTGGCTAGTCCATCAACCAACAATTATAATGAACACCAAGTAATTAAAGTACGTAATACTTTTATTAATCCAACCATTAACATAGTAACTTATATAAACCATTAACATAAGTATAGTAGTAGATTATTGTTGCTATAAGGAGATGTCGTCGTATTGATTGGACGGCAGTATTAACACAATGAAGAAGGGGTATGGTAGGTGTTAGAGTAACACTTACTCGATCTTTTTTATTTTACTTATTTTTTATGTCCCGAGAAAGATGGCATAATTTGAATTCAGGGTACCTAGCAGATCATATGGCTTAGCACACTTGCTATTCAAAGATCGCTTTATGTAAATAAATGATATGATGAATGTACCCAATGTTTTATCGCTTTATGGTGAGCCTCAGAAACGTATGAAGAATGCACAATGTCCATCATATTCTACAACAACACAATTGACAGCGACAACAAGTGTGTCAAACCCTAATTTCATTCTACACGTAGTTCATAACAATTTTACATGTTAAGTTAGTATTAGAGTTTAAGGAATTTAATACAATACGTATTATGCGACTTCGGCCACGACCAAATAAATAGAAATAGTAATTAGAAAATAGAGTATTTTTTTTTAATAAACTGTATTTATTACCTCAGAATTATTCCTCGATCAATATGTTTGGTAATAGGTTATTTTTTTATGAGAAATATCATTTTTTAATGTCTGTAAGACCTAGGACATTAGAATAGGAAAGCGTAGGAGCGAATATGACGTAAAAGTCTATGACAACAGTATATAATATAGGTAACCCTTCCAGTTTACACTTGTTTGTTTGTTAAAATCGTTATTTTAAATGCCCACATCGGTTGGTATTACCTCTTTTTTAAAATACTTTTAATTCTTTTCAACAGATACGCCATTTTTACTCCGTTTCCTGCGTACCAAGAAGTATTCCATACCGCAAGCTTGTTCTATGCTGGAGCGCTACCTAACCATCAGGCAGATGTACCCTCAATGGTTCCAGAAACTAGACCCCCTGGACCCCAAGCTGGCTGCGGTGATTGATGCAGGATATTTAGTGCCGCTACCGAAGAGAGATGCCGAAGGGAGAAGAGTGGTGTTATCTTGCATGGGTATGTTTAAAATTATTAGACAGGGGAAGTTATTTTCTAATATTTGCAAAATATCGGATGATCCTTGTTACGATACTAATAAAAAGCTCTTTATATCAGCCTGTCCTATGTTAGAAACCTGACACTGAATGAATTTATTCAGGGTTTGGTATACATGAATTCTAGCTAAAGGAGATAATGATGTTGAATAACCTTAAATAGTGTCAATACATGTGTATTGTCAATACATTTTGATGTATTTACTTAATAAATTTGTATAGCTATAATTTTGCATACTTATAAGAATATGTATCGAGTAAACAATAATGTGGGAGCAGTACCTTTTGTACCAAGGTCGAGAAAACATATTGCAAATTAAGAGTGCTTGGCGCGCACTGATGGTTAGTGCTTAACCTTTTAACTACTAGGAAATTTATAATATCGATGTTGACAGATTTTGTATGACCTATCTACTCCCAAAAAGAATTGGTGTTACTACTCGCAGGTAAACCAAAGCAGTAAACCTATTGTTCTGGCTTTAAGCGTTATTTTAACTTATGAAGTCCATCACCCATCTGCCATGAGTGACGTCGTTTTGTATAATAATAATCAACGGACTTCAAAAAAGCGGAGGTTCTCAATTCGACTGTATTTTTTTTAATGTTTGTTACCTCAAAACTTTCGACTGCGTGAACCGATTTTGTTTTTTTTTTAATTCCCATTGCAATTTGGTCCAGTTTCGAAATTGGTATCCATAAGAAAACTATATAAGTCTTAAATTTTATGATAGACGCATTGAAGTCAGTTGTCTACTTTTTTTAAAACTGAATTATTGGTGAATGCCAAATATGAATCAATGTATACTAGCGTTTTTTGAATATAAATGGACTTTACGGAAAATTCTTTACGTAGGTCGCTTCGATCCACACGTCTACGACAGTTGTGTCATGGCACGCGTCCACTCCATGATTGTGGAACTCCTCCTGGATGAGCCTCGGTCACAACTCCTGGGCTACACTCACGTCAACGACGAAGCTGGCATGCAAATGCCTCATGTTAGTCTATGGTCACTCAGCGATGTGCGTGTTATGCTTAATTGTATACAGGTCAGTTTATTTTAAATTCTCAAACCTAGTACTTTACCAATGACACCGGCTTAAAATTTAGTTCTGATTGTAACCTTATTTTCTCTAAGTTATTGATATCTCGGATAAGTATAACACGTGTTTAATAATGACCTTACTAATCGTTAATTAATAAATAAATATCTCATTTATTATTTTTATTAATTGTTACTTAATATTAGGTGTAAATGCTAAAGTGCGTTTATTTGTTACGCTTTCACGTCGTAACTTTTTTTTTTTTTTTTTTTTTTTATGCGATAGGGGGCAAACGAGCAGACGGGTCACCTGATGGTAAGTGACTACCGCCGCCCATGGACACCCGCAACTCAAGAGTCACAAGTGCGTTGCCGGCCTTTTAGGTAGAGGTACGCTCTCTTCTTGAAGGTTTGAAGGTCGTATCGGTTCGGAAATACGGCAGGCGACAATTTGTTCCATAAGCTGGTTGTGCGAGGCAAAAAGCTTCTGGAGAAGCGCACAGTGGTGGAGTGCCAATCGTCCAGGTGATGGGGATGGATATTTTGTCGCGTAGGACGATGGCGGAAACCAGCAGCCGGTATAAGTCCGAACAATTCCTCTGAACACTCCCCATGATACAAGCGATAGAGGATGCAGAGTGAAGCTACATCTCTACGCAACGCCAAGGTGTCAAGTCGATCAGAAATATCTTGGCAGTCGATGATGCGAGTCGCTCTCCGTTGAATGCGGTCAAGAGGCAGAAGTTGGTACTGGGGTGCACCTGCATAGAGATGAGAACAGTATTCCATGTGCGGCCGAACCTGCGCCTTATAAAGTTGCAGGCGGTGGGCCGGAGTAAAATACTGTCTCGATCTGTTTAGCACACCAAGCTTCTTCGAGGCTAATATGGCCTTACTCTCTAAGTGACCGCGAAACTGGACTTCGCTTGATATATCGACGCCAAGGATTCCGATACTGGCTGATGCAGTTAGGGAAGTGCTCTCAAATTGAGGTGATACGACCAATGGCATCTTTTTAGCGGTGAACGCGCAAACCTGTGTCTTCGTGGGGTTAAATTGGACTAGGTTAAGTCGACCCCAATCTGAAACTTTTGATAAAGAAGTTTCGATTTCAGACACAAGTTTGGATCGGCTTTCGATGACGTTTACCCGAGAAATGTTAGCGCGGCCGGTGTAAAGGGCATCACTCGTGCTATCGTCTGCATAGCAATGGATGCTGCTAATCTGCAGCATGTCGTTGATATGCAGAAGAAACAGCGTGGGTGATAGCACACAGCCTTGTGGGACACCAGAATTAACAGACTTCGAGTCGGAGCATGCACCGTCAACAACGACCTTGATGCTTCTGTCTGTAAGAAAACTGGTGAGCCAATTGCACAGTTTCTCGGGAAGCCCATAGGAAGGAAGCTTCGCAAGGAGCGCTTTGTGCCAGACCCGATCGAAGGCCTTCGCCACGTCCAAACTAACGGCCAACGCTTCCCCCTTGGTCTCGATCGCCTGTGCCCACCGGTGAGTCAAGTATACGAGAAGATCACCAGCTGAACGACCCTGACGGCAGCCGTATTGTCGATCATTGAGGAGCTGGTGGTCTTCTAAGTACCGGAGGAGCTGGCAGTTAACAATGGATTCCATTATCTTGGAGAACAAGGAGGTGATGGCTATGGGTCTGTAGTTGGACGGATCCGAGCGATCTCCTTTTTTAGGGATTGGGTGCACTAGAGCTGTCTTCCATGAGTTCGGGACTACGCCAAGAGAGTAGGAAAGCCGATAAAGGCGCGTTAAAACCGGTGCTAACTCTGGAGAAACTGAACCGATAATACTGACATTTTGAATACACTTTACCTGCGGTATAGGATATAGGCTACCTTTAATCTAGAAAAAAAAGCACTGATCCCGAGCCTGAGAAATAAGTTTACGCGAGCAGAGCCTAGGAAACAAGCTAGCATTTCATAAGACGGACGACAGAAATAACAATATCTCTGTCTACTTAGAAAAGGATGTAACTACAGTTCATTTCAAGGTTGCTGTAATCTCTTAGCGAAACAGCTTAGGTATCGGCACAAATCGGCTAGTAGCCTATTCAATTATATCGTTTATAAACTGTTATCCGTTAGTCGGTATGATTAGTTCTACATATTTACTTCAACCAGTTAAATAGATACTTTAATAATGATGATTCGATTACCTGTTCAGCATTCGAATGGCACAATGCGGTTGTGTATTACTTATATATATGGCACAATTATTTATTATAAGTATTTCTGTTCATGAATACCTGTGTATGTCTTTCTTAATGTCCGTTTACATCGGTCCAAAAGTTTGTATGTAAATCAAAAAAGATTTGTTTTTGCTTTGCGTTTTAGTTAATATGTTATTTTATTTATTTAGGAAAACAAACAGTGTCTATTACTAATAAAAAATATTTTAGTACAACTGACAACCATTTAAAAGTTTTCACATTTGAGTATTTAGTGGTTGTTTTGCTTAAAAAAGAATAAAGAAATTAATTTAAAGAGGGTTTGTAACCCTATTATATAAAATAAAACAACAAATAATAATAAGCTGACAATCGAATTTATACGATCATTTAAAAATATACTTAAAAATATTTTAGATAAGCCTATTAGAGAACAGATTGAAACCATTGAGTCGAAAGTATTTTATCTGATCGGATTTGAGTTAAATATATATAATTCAGTACAGTCAGTGTTCAAAGAGTTCGATTTAGTACCAGTCTCTTTAGGGTGTAATCAAATTCTATAAATTTTGGATACCGATATATTATGTCTTTAAATATCCTATAATGTAAACATTTTGTTTTTTTTACAGAATTCAACTCCTATGCGACACAAACGCACACACTTCGTGAACATTCCGCACTATGGCGTCAAGTTCTTTGAGTTTGCCGTTTCGTTGCTCAGCGATAAACTTAAGGATCGCGTTATGGTAAATTGAACCTACATAATTGGAGAATGTCATTCACATACTTCAGAATTAGTTTCATCCTTCACTTCTGATTTGAAAAGGGTTTGGTACATTTACACGGGTAGCCCCAAAGGAGTAAGCAGTGGTATATTTAATGCCCAAATGTTACCGACTACAATTAGGTCTCATTTATAACAAATATTAACAATAAACTATTATAAATGAGGTCTAAATAAATTTAATAAATAACAAGAACAAAACTACTAGTGGTAATTGTTGAAACAAATATAACTTTGTCAAGATTTTTCTGTTAATTTCATAGTTTGTAACCCTTTCTTTTTCAGTTTCATCGTACCAGTGAAGATCTAAGTAAACACGTGGATCCAACCATTCTTCCTAAAGAGTATGGTGGTACTGTGCCCCTGAAAGACATGATAGAAGACTTGAAAAGAAACCTACTAAAGCATAGAGAAGCTCTATTGGCTTTGGATGACATGTGCGTTGATTTACATGCGTTAGAGAAAAATGATTTAACTCAAGATATACATTCAACTGCAGGGTCTTTTAGAAAACTTGAACTTGATTAGTTAAACTTGTTATGGTCTTGGAGATTAGTTTATAGAACATTTAGGTATCTGTTAATACTGTGCCTTACATGTGCTCTTAAAAATATCTTTGTTGGTTAGACAATAGTTTAAAGTGATCAATTTGTGTTATTCAATTATTTTCGTGTTTAAATAAAATAGTTTATACATTAGTGATTTTACATTTATATTCATTTCTTTCTTGCTTTGAGATTAAATAGCAATAGCATTAGCATTTTATGTCCATTTTATGGCTATTTCATGAGGAAATATTGAATGTAAGTGCTCAACTGCGCGTAAACAGATCTCATTCTATCTGGCTAGATAAGAATATTTTGTCTATGAAATCTTATTTTTAACTATTAATATGTCTATGATTCTATAGAATTGCTTGCTGACACTACACTTTTATGGCGAATCACATTATAATTAATTCCGTAGGACTATATTTTATTATTTAATTACTATTATAAGGAGCGAGTGGCAGCCGTCGGTGGTGTCACGTTACCATTCTTTATGGAAAGATCTGAACATATTATCATTGCCAATGAAGCAATGCATTATTTGTCGATTTCTATAGGTCGTATTTTTAAGGTTATTGCCAACATGACAAACTGACTGCTGCATTAAATCATCAACTTTATGGAGACGGCTATTGTGTAAAAGGGCTTTAGATTTCATTATTATTAATCTATAACTGAAAGTAATTTTAGAGATAAAAATAAACTGAATCTTGTTTTCTTCTAGTGTTTAATTTGCTCCTTCGACATAATTTGTTAAGGTGTTACAATGACGTTTTACAAATAGTTGCTATAAAAACATCATAGAGGTGTTAGATGTAACCTTCGTATAAAATTTCAATTTTACATTCCATAAGTATTATTATATTTAAAATAAAACACATTTTGACTCTTGTCACTAAGTGCGATGCATTTGACTAGATTAAATAACCAAATAAATTCAAATTCGATGGGTTTACTTATAACTCGTGAAGAGTGCCATAATCCACATACTAATTTCATCTTCAAATGACCTCGATTGAACTTAATTTTCAACCGACGATGTACGGAGGAGGTTTATATGCCAGGTCAGTTCAGCTCTCATTGTATTGTATTGTCTCAGTAGGTATGAACACATATTCTCGTCGGTGTCGACAGTCAGTAGTTGGTTAAATTCGATATCTGATACGTTGACATAGTTTGTTATAACTACTGATATAGCTAATAAAAGTAAACATGAATCATTTTGTATTGATAAGGATGTAAATTTGTTTCTTAATTCATAAAAGTTCATTGATACATCTCGTACTCGTACTCGATCCTTGCTTGTTATGATTGCAAAAGTAACTCTTTTGTGTTCTTCCCATCCTAAAACGCTAACCATATTTTGAGAATGTTAAACATAGATACACGGAATTTTAGAGAAGGATATAGTTAGACGTTTATTTTTAAGTGATTAAGCCGATGATGTGCATGGTAAAAATTATCTTTTTAAAGCCGGTTTTAGAATCAATGTCAGGTCATGCTTTTTATACACATGCATTTTTATTGGAACTGAAACTGTATTCAAAATGTCAGTTTAAACAGCATAAAACATCGGGCATGGGTCAAATTTAAAATGCAAAATTTGACCCTAATAAACACATTGTAAGTAAAATAAAAGCTTATATACAGAAACTGAATCCAATTTGAATATGCCGAAGATGCCGATGCCAACCATTTTGCCAATATTGTACGACTCGTAAAATATGGATTAGAGACGCGTTTGAAGCTTTGCGATTTGAAGAAGGCAAAAACATAACCGTTAAAGAATATCAGTGGATTGAAAGTGATCTTATGGTTGTTATTAGTACAGTGCAGCATACATAATAATTCATGCACCCTTAAAACATTAAAATTTGAGGCAGTCCAATTTTGACACAACTTAATGACCTAAAACTAAAATAAAAATAGTAAGAAGTCCTTTATAAGGGAAACTTTCTTATTTTTTTCAAAATGTTAAGTCATAAATTGTGTATTGATAATTTATCTTTTTTAAAACGTAATCATAGACAACAAGTAGTCATAGATATATTTATACCATAAACTCCAGAACGACCTTGAAATGCAAGCGATACATCTGCTGCTAACTTCGCTGTAGTTTTTCCCGCAGTTTGGCGTCTACATACTAGATTGATAAAAAAGTCTTAGTACGGATTTTCTATGTATTTAGATCAATAGGAAGTTTATTATCCCAATAATCGTACTCCAGTGACATTTTAATGAAACGGTTATGCTATATTAGTGTACTATTTGTTGGAGTCCTCATATTGTGGTGGTTTTTGTAAACATCGGGACGTGAACACAGGCCCACGTCTATGAATTCTTGTACGTATTTTAGCCATTATTGTTTTTAGTTGTCTGTTTGTATATAATCAACATACAAAACGGTCATATTTTGGTTTAATTTGACATAGATTTTGCGGATTAACCTCTTAGGATTGTGTTGTTTGCTTGGTCGTAAAAAGTGGGTCTGCCATAATCTAGTGTAATTTGATTGTTGTATACCACGAGCACAGCAACAGGGTAGGGTAAATATCACGATTAGCGTAGTAGTTCTGTAAAGAACGCAAGCTTGAAAATTAAATTGAGAGACACGTCATATTTTTGGTTTCAAAACACGATTTTTTAATTGTTTTGGGTATGCTTCTTTATTTTTCGAGTTCCTATTTAATCAATAAAAATTTGCGTGTTAACACGTCAAATATAAGTATAGGTCAAGTACAGACAATGTGATACATAACACGCTGTTTGTATACAGTCCAGTGATATTAGGTGACGCGAAATTATTGCATGACCAACTTCCAGAACTGCAATCAATATGTCACAATAATCTTCTTGTAACTTGTGCATAAATGCAAAATATTTTAGTATACTTTTTAATCCATAATGTTATAACATTATGGGTTAAAAAGTTTGTTAGCTAGATGCTGAAAGAAGTTCTGAATGCTAAAAAGGTTTGAGAGGCTTCTTTTGATGTTATGCCAATAACATTTTTCATTTTCCAATTTGGAGAAATAGCAATCTGTAGTCATTATGTGCGCTTACTCCAAAGAATAGCTTCTAAAATGAAAATTTCAGGTCTTGGTTACTAACTTCATGCTTTACTATGGATAAATTAGTTCATAATACTTAATGACCTACATTATTTCAGGTAATGAATAATGTAAATAGATTTCATTTTAAGGTTTTTAGCTAGCAAGTTAATGTGGTTTGCTTCTACATCTACAATACAGTTTTCCTTGTATGACAGCTACTCTTGGTGAAAACCAGTGAGAACATGAAGACCATGTAGGTAGTCAAATATAAATGACAGGAAGGACTTTTTGCAGGATAAGTTATGTAGTAATTATAATTTGATTTATCAGAGACTTACACCAATAGTTCTCAGAACCCTGATACACTAGATATCTGAATTCATTGATTATACCACCTATTGTGACTATATCTGCCACTAACACCCCTCAGCTGCATTATGTGACTATTTTAGTTCTGTCTAGTATTGAATTTGAATCAATAGGTATAATATAAAAGATATACTCATGACTCCTAGCAATGTGATTCTTCATGGAGTAAAGTAGGGCACACATTAGGGTGTCTTAGTGATGGTTCTGTTATCTATCGAATGGTACAACTACAGTGTCCAGTTAATGGCAATAGGTTTGCCCCTGTTAAATAAGTCTGACTAAATTATGATTGGCAAAATGTGGGGGTGAGTATATTATAGTATTTGTATGCTCATGGATAGCAATATGTTACATAATGGATTGCTAAACATATCAGGTTGTACCTATGCCTAGTTTTGACAGTCACTACTTTTTTTTATATTATAGATGTCAAACTAGCAGACCGGTCACCTGATGGTAAGTGACTTCTGCCACCCATGAAAGAGTACTTAGTCATAACTCAAAAGTCACAAGAGTACTATCTACCTTTTACCTTTTAGGGTAGGAGTTGTTTAACAGTATTATTTATTTAAAAGTATTTTGGAGCAATCTTTGCAACCATCTAGATAATTGTATATTGTGTGTGAAGATTAGACTGCCACTATTGGATTACTTCTATAGGAAAAAAAGTTTTATAAACATAGAAGATAATACTACAACTTTAATTGCAGTTGGTTATTAGTTACCACTATTCATATTCAAATATTAAGTTAATGATGTCTCTAATTTTTATTTGATGAGCTTAGGATAGATTACACTTGTCAAATGTTTGATAAAAATCAAAACTTAATTTAAAATTGAGAGCCAAGTTCAATATTAACAATATGCATTTTCACAAATGGTTTGCAACCTTGCTGAAATTAAAGAAAAGTTTTTTTTAATAGTTAAATCTAAAACCACTATTATTGCAACTTTGGCTTTAGTTAAAGTTGCAATCTTAATTATCTATTTATTTATAAAATGATCACTCTAAAATTGTGTTAAGTTCTGTAGATAATCCTTAAATTCATTTGTCAGAACACTATATTAGATAAAAGAAACAATTTATGGCTTTTTCCTTTTCAAACAAAGTTTTGCTGTTCAGAAATATTACTTCATAAATTTTAACCACCAAATTCTTAGCACTTAAGTTATTAATTTGACTTACTTAGTTTTCACACACAAATTATTTTAAATTTGGCTAATCAACTTCTCTTCTCTTCTGCTTATGCACATATTAGTTTTTTTATATTTAGATAAAGTCAACATAGTGTATCTTATTTTTCAATAGTTTTGAAAAATAACTGTGGTATAAAAATGCCCACATTGTACTCTGCTGACTTATTGGGAAGATTCTATAGAGCTTTAAACATAAACTCGGTCATTCTGATGGTTAAAATATTGCTAGATAGTAAAAAAAATCTCATCAGTATAAAAATTTCTATGACCTCCCTTTGCATACCACATAATAAACTGTTTTGACTCTACCACCCTATTCATTTTTAATTTAGCACTTAAATATTGAGCAGTGTGTCTCTTTCTTCAAAATACGCGACATAGTTCTAGTTGCTACATATATTCATTTAACTAGACAAAATGTTTTGCCTTCCTTCTTGATCACCTTTTTCTTGCAAATACTATGTGGACTGCCAGATCTTTTTTTGTCACAAACAGAGGTTTCATTGTACCTATCAATAGCCAGGTACACAAACATTCGACCAATGCCAAGAGGATAGAGAGTTACAAAAATTGCATATGGCTTCAAACCTACTTTGTGTAATGCTATCACAGGAATTAGGTTCTCTTTGTCACCCCACTCTATTTTAATATCACAATAAATATATGAAATATAAATACGCTTGAATGAATCTTAAAACCTCCTTCTTTAAAAGTTGGTTAATAAAATAACACATTTAACAGCATTGCATTTGTATATTTGTAGAGATTAGTATTTGTTACTTGCTGCTGTGATCCTAGAGTGACCAGGCACCCAATAATTATTTAATTCACTGACATTGATTGACATAGATTACCAACTTTTTGGACTCACCCTATATTAAGTTTTAAGTTATACCTTATTAATCATCTTCATCATCAGCATCATCAACATATTGCACTGCTGGACTCTGGTGGGTCTTGGATAGCCAACATCATACCTTTGATTGATTGATTGATAGATTGTCTTTATTGTATAGTCAGATCAATATTTTGTTTATAAATATTTACCTAACTACTATGTACAATTGGCTGTCTTATTACAATTAGCAATTTCTTCCAGGCAACCATATTATTAATTTAAATAAAACATCAGCAACTTGTAAAAATACTACATTTTGTATTTGCAGATTGGCAGCATGGCGGAAATAGTGTACCCGCAAGGCTGCCGACCAATCACCGATGACCTTGGTCCAGATGAACTAGTGAGAAGACTAAAGGTATGTATATAACTTTAATGTAGCCCTCTACTAACTAAAATCCTCTTGCAACTACTACAACTTTGCTAAAGGAAGTTTTAATGGGAAGTGACTAATCTATCCTATATAGCTATAGGCTATTGTAGTCTTTTGACTAATCTCTAGAATCACAGTGAAATTGCAAGAGACAGGGCAGCTTTTGTACTTTAATTTAAAGCTTTTAAGCGGGGCGTGAAAAAGTGTATGGGTCACCATGCTGCATTGATTACACTTGCAATGAGGATGGTGACCACTACTCTTGGATTTCACTTATTGCTTTCCATCAGGCAGAGTGGAGTCATTATGGTAGACATATATATATATATAAATTATTAAAGATAAGTTAGATTCCTTAGATATTATAGTGGTGACCCACGATCACGTTAGGCGCTACATAATTAGTTAGTTGGGGGATGCCTCGTTGGTAGCGGTTCGCGCATGCGACTGCCGATAAAGAGGCCATGGATTCGATTCCCGGGTCGGTCCAAAAAGTGCTATTTGGTTTTTCTAATAGGAAATTCTCAGTATCAGCCCGGAGTTTGGAAGTTGGTTAGTATAACAGCCCCGTGCCTCAGAGAGCACGTTAAGCCGTCGGTCCCGGTTGTCATCAACACCTATGACAGTCGATATTGAGAAGTCAGTGTCCTCAAATATTCTGACAACTAGTCCAACCATCGAATTCAGTTAGCCCTCAGGGTTGAGGAGGTCAGGTGCCAGTCGCTTCGTGGAAAAACTGATATTAAGGCAATAACTGGTTGCACTAGAAGCCGACCCCAGTAGACATGGGAATAATAAGTCTAGCAAGAAAAAGGAGGTATAACTTATCATAGTTACCTTTCTCATAATAATTTATTATTTAGTCTATATTATCTACACCTCACATCATCCTATCCTATCGACGTTAATTACGTATGATATGCTGTCATTATAGTTAATTTAAGACACATCCTAAAAGCATCGTACTTAAATATGGCCTAGTGTAGTAATTTTCATTACTAGTAGTTTAGAGTAATTGCTAATTACATTTAAATTGGGTTTTTTAATTAGTACTAACAAACGTATCTAATTATTTTTCTTTTAAAAAGTGTTTTGTAAATGTTTCTTGTTAGTATATAGTGTACAAAACACACTTCTAGTATTTTTTATTAGAAAGCTTAATCGCTACTAATCCTTGGCGCTACAACTAGTGCTATAGCCTAGAGCCGGTTCATGACAAGTAGCAGTATACACACAGTTAGCAAGTGCTCAATATTTGTATTATGGGTAGAGTTGCATGTGTTCTTGAAACTTATTGACTGGCCGGTTTCAAAAAAAAAAAAAACCGCCAGATTATAAGTTGTCCCGCTAGGAGCTGCTCAAACCCTCTGTAGCATACAACAGCATCGTAAGTCCATGGAGCGGCTCGTCAGACGTTTGGTGTCATCTGATTTCTGAGCGGACATCTTTGTATAAGGAAAGGGAGGGGGCGTGCGCATTGGTGAAGATCACGTCATGCGTGTTCTGCTCGTAATCGGTGACGTTTGAACGTGACGTGACATGACGTGTTGCACTGACGTTATCTTGTGAGTAAGCATCTATTTCGATGGTTTTCTCATAGATATATATATATAACCTACAAATACACCAGTTTCTTTGATATGCGTTAGGCACAATTTCTTAAAAGACCAAATAGATTGGATTTATTTTTTCAGAAAATTATTCGGTAAGATACATTGCATTTTTTTTATCTTTTACCCCAAAATCTCTGCCTTGTGGGATGTCATGTATTTAAAGCACTTGTCATCTCTCATCACTCATTTCATGAACGCAGTTCTCAACTGGTTGCCTCCTTCTCCTTAAATAAAAAACAGTCATAGTTTTGTTTATGTTATCAGGAATTACATATATCAATATTATATGTATTCTTTGGTTTCAAATACTTTCTCCATATCTGTACCAGTATAAATTTTATACTGGTACAGATATGAAGAAAGATTCGACAGTATAAAAGAAAATATTTTGTAATTTTTAATTTCTTTCTATTATCTATTTCTCTCTATTTTTTATTTTTTTCTATAATTTCTTACATAATGAATACATACAGAGAATCTATCAAAGATATGAATGGCCTATCCCCCTTCAGAACTTAGATATATGGTTTTCTTACCTTCATTCAGATGTCATCAGGAATAAAACATTCAATAATCTAACTTTAGTTCTAGTTAATAAACGATTAATTGGTAGAAAATAAGTAATGATATCAAATTATTTTTAATCGCTCTCCCCCGCAGGTTCACTATTTGTTTGATTGTAGCAACAGATCAAATTATACTCGACTGTGTACACATGTGCGTATTTACTATAACGGCTAATTTTGTCACTCTTTATTTCGATTGCGACTAAACCAAACTTTAATACTATCAGAATTTCATTTATTATATTGTGTCTTGCTTAATTGCTCATTCCCGCCTTTTAGAGGGCTCTGAAAACTCTTCACTAAGTAGACAATAGGATGAAAAAGAAGTAAGTCTTACTAAATGTTTGGACTCTCTTACTTCTTGGTTAGTAGAGCTAACTTTAAACTTTATAATGTTAGTGTTTTATTTTAGTTATTAAGTTTCTAATTTGAACAGAATTTTTCTGTACTCTTACTTCTTTACTTTGAGCAATTGTACTCGTATATATATTTATTATATACCAACTGATATGCTCCAATTTGAATTCAATACCCGTTATTTGGTTGCCTATTTGATATTCATGTATCAGCATAATGTAGATGGATACCTAAATCGAATTCCGATGAGTTTGTTACTGTTACTTACTTGCGACTGCTTTTTATGAATATATTCATTATATTTCGGAGTCAATATTTATTAAACAGTCTAGGTTGCAAACAGGCACAGAGCCAGCGTGACATTATGCACTTCCGATACTTAAACAATTACTTATTACAACATTAGGTAAGTGCGCATTCGCTACTCTAGCAGCAGTAACGATACAGTGTGTCCGAAGTTCGAAGCCGTCAGTTGAAGCACACAGGGCCGTTCACCACAAGATAATAGTCGTCCTTTCCGCGTTAATTTCAATTATTCGGCTTTTGCAGTAGTTTTATTTTTTTCGGATCAGGGTAAACGAGCAGACGGGTCATCTGATGGTAAGTGACTACCGCCGCGCCTGTACACCCGCAACTCAGGAGTCACAAGTGCGTTGCTGGCCTTTTAGGTAGGACTGCGCTCTTTTCTTGAAGGTTTGAAGGTCGTTTAACAGCCTGGTTAACTGGTCAATCTTGGGTTTTCCTGAAATCCATGGCGATGTTTTGTTTAAACTCTACGGCTTTTGTCTTTATCTTATAATTATTTAATCAGTATGGGGGTTGCCTTAATCGCGGCAAAGAATCGTATCGTATAGTATCGAATCGCGGCGTAATACGGTGACAGATATCGAATGACTCTTTGTATTTATTCGGTGGCACAACTTCTGTCTCTGGCTGGGAAGTTGAAACATATCTGAATCAGTTTGATAATATAGTAAGTACTTTTGTTTACACATAAACAATTATAAAATGTGAGCGTCCTTTATATACAAAAATATCATATTACAAAAAGAAGACTGATCAGCTTATGGGGTGTTTTTTTTTTTATGCGATAGGGGGCAAACGAGCAGACGGGTCACCTGATGGTAAGTGACTACCGCCGCCCATGGACACCCAAGGCAACTCAAGAGTCCCAAGTGCGTTGCCGGCCTTTTAGGTAGGAGTACGCTCTTTTCTTGAAGGTTTGAAGGTCGTATCGGTTCGGAAATACGGCAGGCGACAATTTGTTCCATAAGCTGCTTCTGGAGAAGCGCACAGTGGTGGAGTGCCAATCGTCCAGGTGATGGGGATGGATATTTTGTCGCGTAGGACGATGGCGGAAACCAGCAGCCGGTATAAGTCCGAACAATTCCTCTGTGCACTCCCCATGATACAAGCGATAGAGGATGCAGAGTGAAGCTACATCTCTACGCAACGCCAAGGTGTCAAGTCGATCAGAAATATCTTGGCTGTCGATAATGCGAGTCGCTTTCCGTTGAATGCGGTCAAGAGGGAGAAGTT
The DNA here is from genome assembly GCA_947561695.1 of Tyria jacobaeae. Lineage (NCBI taxonomy): Eukaryota > Metazoa > Arthropoda > Insecta > Lepidoptera > Erebidae > Tyria > Tyria jacobaeae. Next base: position 6,091,770 of record OX387230.1, on the reverse strand, counting down.
GGTACTGGGGTGCACCTGCATAGAGATGAGAACAGTATTCCATGTGCGGCTGAACCTGTGCCTTATAAAGTTGCAGGCGGTGGGCCGGAGTAAAATACTGTCTCGATCTGTTGAGTAATACAACAGTGAGAGTAGAAATCTCGTACATACATACGTTCTATGAAAATTTATTCAGGCGTTTTGTAGATAACTAAACTCAGATCAATTTAGCTTAATTAGTCACTCCCGGAGCTAGGGATTACCGAATTTGATGTACATGGTTAGTGTAGAATTAAGAAGCTTACGGGACGTTTTACTTCATGCGACATAATTTACCATTGTTCTTAATAATTATTTTTTCTGTAGTTGGTATGCCAGTACATTAAACATAGGCTACCAATACGAAAATACCAAAAAAATATTGCAGTATTCTTTAGTTGTAGCATATAATTGCATAAAATTCTGATTAAAATTTAAACGTTTCGAATAAATGCGACGCTTACCGTCAGTATGGCATTATCTCGTAATAAAAGCGGGCTGTATGTGTTCACATATATCAGCTGTTCCCTCACAAAAGCCTCTCTCTCGTGTACATTTGAGAGCTTATACTATAGAATAATTACAGCTAACGTTGACAGAGACGCTTTTGCGGTTGGGGTGTTTTTAATATTAACCCGAATCTACGGTTACAGTTCTAAACTGTGTTAGCTGTACGGCTTTAAAGATTACTCTTTAGATGAGTTCGACATTCTGCTGGATTCCCTATTAAAGCACATACCAAAAGAAAAGTGTCTTTAGTGCGTAACGGGATAGAATTCTCCACATTGAATGAACATTTTCGAAAACATTTAAAAACTGCATGAATTTCAATCGCTGTCACTTTTTATATTTTTTGTATCTTATTTCGTAATAATAGATACATATTATAGCAGACAATGCAATCAGAAACATGATTTTTTTGTCCTTGTTCTGCCTCATCGCTATTCCGGAGTTAAAGAGTAAGTTAAAATACAACGTAACGTTTGAAACCACGAGCCTTTGTTTGAACGGCTCCCAATGCGCTGGTCGGGTCATAGGCTGCTATCATCACTACCCAACCAGGGTAATTTGTATATAACGTCTTTTGACATTATGCCAACAACAGTGGAATAACTACAGATAAACTGCCCACCCCTATAGATATTAACTAACACTTGTGATACGTTTTGTTGTTCCTGTTATTTACACCTAACCTTGACACTTGATGTTTTTTTTGTGTTTTTTATATAAGCACTATTAATCACTGCATATCCTTTTTTTTTTTTGTTGACGGGGTGGAAGATCCTCAATGGATGTGAAGGGGTCTGTCGGACTCTTACCGACTAAAAACCACCCCGGTGTTCCTCAACTCTTCAAACTCTTTTAACACATTTTAACAAAGTAAAGGGTGGGCTTTTGCACATTTGAAACATGAATTAAAGTAAAACTACATAATTTATTTACGGACAGATTATGCCCTTTGCTGATATGGCAGCCCATACTGTCTTTTAGGTGAATTAAGTGGCCTCTGGTGTTTCAGGCTAAGGTTTTCCCTGCTCCAATATCGACAATCGTGCTTGTTTATTTGTCCATTGGTGTGGAAATGGGCGTTGGATATCGTCATTACCATCATTCAGCTTATCGCAGTCCACTGCTGGAAATAGACTTCTCCAAATATGAGCCAAAACACTCGGTCAAACTCAGCTGCCTTCACCAGGACTGCAATAGGCATTCTTGATATAGTGTAAATAGTCACAAATGAGCATAAAACATCGCTTCAATAGCCTTATATGTAAAGGCAATATGATTAACTAATTTAGTTTGTTCGTTGAATGTTTGTTCCGTTCTATGAAGAAATAATTTATTCGATCAGCGATGAATTTATTATTAGTTACTACTACCTACCTATAATTTGCATATAAGTGAATATTCATAGAGTAAACCGCACGCGGCGGTGAAAAAGAGTCAAAAATATTGTAGTTTATTTTTTCATCTTAAGTCTGACAGTTCCATTGCTTCTATAACAATTACAGGTTGTCGAAATTTAGTGTTAAACAACTATTGTTATATTATTGCTTATTTTTATTTTTTTTTATTATTGTTCATCACGGTACGTAATACTTATAATATTTTTAGTTTTAGTATACAATGCTGGGTTAAAATGAGTTCAGCTTTTGACTCAGTTATGTTTAATCGACTTCAAGAAAGAGGTTCTATGTTCGACTGTATCTATTGTATGTATTTCTAGACAACATTACCAATTGTTAGGCAATATATCACCCTTTAATTAAACGAATCGGGAATTAAGTGACTGTAATCCATTGTTATATATGTACTTAGTAATCGAAGAAGGAAAACCCACTGCTCACTCTCGGCTTGCAACTTCTCAACTATAACAAGAGCCGAGAGTAAGCCTCAACGAATTGCCATAGATAAGGATAAAACCTAAATAATTATGTTCCAAATACTTACAAGGCGTAGAAGGCACCTCTAAAACTTTAATTTGCAATGTTCTGGTGTTTTTTGCCTCTACACGAACCCTCAGGCGTACAGTATCATCAGTAAATTAAGGCAACAAACGATTGTCTATTGGGCACACTATCTGTTTCTATACTCCTGAATCCCAATTCTCCCAGTAAAAAAAAAAAATAATAATAATTGAGCAACGGGGAAGACTGAAAATTTGTTTGTTTATTAAACAATGTATTGTTGTTTATTTCATGAGAACAGTTACAGCAGCAGAGACAAGAAATAAAAATTTAATTATGATAATGATAATGACACTTGTTTTAATAGTGATAGAGCCAGGCTTAGGCAATGGGCCAGGCAAACCGGTTATGGTGCCACGCTTGCACTGCATTTCCCCGAAATTAGTTAGGTTTCTGGAGGCCATTATCACGTCATCAACCTAAACAGCTGTCAGCACACTTACGAATTCCGAGTTGCAAGTGTGTGTCTGTCTGTTCGTCTGTTCCCCTATAATATATTTAAAAAAAACTTGTTTTAAATAAAGCAATTAATTGGTTTAAGTATCGTTGATTTGTTCACAAAAAACTGACAGCTGTAAGGCGGGCGCAAGGTGTAAGAGTAGTACTTGAAATCTGAACTGAAAAAGCATAGCGGAATAGAGTAAAAAATGTCCCATACTATAAACGTGTGTTACTATGGTAGTCTGTTAGTTACTATGTATTCAACGATTAATAGAGCAATGTACTATTTCTTAATTTCAATGAAAGGGACCTTAGGTTTTAAGCTTTATGGGATTGTTAAATTACTTTTCAAAAACCAGGTGTCCCGTAGCCGCGCCGCTTAAGGAATGCCATATTGGAATGTAACACATGTCGCGTCTTGTAGCTGCTTAAAATAAATAAAGGCAATCTTGAGGATTTAAGTTTTCATTAGTGCCAACACAGTGTGGACAGACAACATGTCTGCCCTATTAGTAGTATGTAGGTATGTAGCGTCACACACACAAACCGTTTTGTTGGCATGATACATACCCAGAACAAAACGTCTTTTTCATGACTTTGTTAATAAGTTTAATAACCCATATCCAAGTATTGCAAAATACCATTAACACCGTTATCGTCACTATCGTTTACAACAACGTGCTCATATCTTAACACACTGGAACTCTCAAAATTTCACCACTTGATCCATTGTGAACAGAACAAAAATAACTCCAAATGACATGCTAAATATATGGTTACACGTATACGTGCTGAAATAAACATGTTTTATTTTGAAACTGTTAAAGAATAAGTGTAGAATGTACATACATGTAGTATACATATATTTATAAAGGGTGACCCATTTAAGATTTTTATATTGTGTCACATCTGTTACTTCGTTTGACATAGTGTGTAACGACTGCTCAAAAATTCACTTTAAAAAAGTAGACAACCGACTTTAATGCATCTATCATAATATTTAAGACATATAGTTTTCTCATGGAAGCCTTTGTCAGAACCTCACCGAACTCATCTAACTGCCCTTAGTCTTCCCCCTTTCTAATAAAAAAAGAATCATCGAAATCGGTTGGCGGGATATTGAGTTATTCGTCCATTTGTCGCGCACAAACTTAATGCAAATTTAAGATTTATATGGTAACCTTATGGATACCATTGTCCGAACTAGAACAAATTGATATGGAACCACACGGGAAGCACCAGCTTTCAAATACATAAAAAAACATAAAAATCATTTCATCCAGTCAAAAGTTCTGAGGTAAAAAACAAAAAAGAAAAAATACAGTTGAATTGAGAACGTCCTCCTTTTTTGAAGTCGGTTATAAAAAGAGTATAGTTTAAGTGTTCATATGTATATTTATATATGTACTGTATGTATGTATATTGTATATTGTTTATATGTGAACTTATTTTCATTTCACCGTTATTTTTAATGCGTACAGATATGGAAGTATGGGTCGGTTGAATCGTTACATAATCTCAAGTGACACTATCTATCCGTAACAAGCTTCTTGCCAAAGTTGTTTTATTTTGAAATAAGACGACGATTGATGATGTTTAAGGTTAATCTGTGTAACGAAACATTTCAAAACTAAATTGTTGCATTTGTTAAATAATTTCATCAATTGATGGTAAGCAATACACTACTTGTGTGGTACCATATAATAAACTAAAGCATAGTTTAGTGATTGAAGCATCTTGGTGGAAGCAGTAACTTTTAACTGGCAATGAGGCACCCTCGGAACACAACAGGAATCACGTCCCGTCGTACTCATAACGCCAAACGCCTGCTTAACGATCGGTTGCTCTTCCACCGTTGCAGGCCCATGGGGGGCTAACAACGGTGAGACAGTACCAGCTTTTTCGCATTTATTGTAATTTTTCCAGAGATGCAATTAATTTAAATAGATTTACAAACTTTAATCTCAAATGATCTTCGCTGAAAGCTAAAAACAAATAAACCATTGTAAAACCGTATCATTATTTATTTAAGCCTATAGGATGTGTGAATGTTATCTACAATAAAACTTGAATACAGCTGTCTTCGTTTTTTCAAAGCAAGTACACAAACACTGCAAACTGGAATAGATCAGATATCTGCCCACATACAAACGTTGGACCGTAGGGATCGTTTGAATGAATCGTTCGCCGTGCCCGTTCGATACTAGCTTAGTAACCCTTCAAGGCTCATTTATCTTCTGAAGTCTAGTGAACGTGATAGGATTTGTTAAGAGGTAAAGGTATTAATTAGTGTCGGTTTATCAAATATTATTACAACCTTTTTAAAAATTAATAAAATGTTTGTGTTGATTATTTTGGGTTTAAGGTTCCTGTCTTTAGCAATATTCAATTATTTTAACTACACACAAAAATAATAATGACAATACATTAACACGTAGTTTATAGTCAGGCGAGCGAAGAAGGTATAAAAGCGAATTTATTTGCATTATATTTGCCGGCTTATTTGGTTATAAATACACAGAATTGATAAAATCTGAAAATTAGAAGTTTGCTGAATTACGAATTGTTCTTGTGTGAGTGTAGTCTTTAAGCGGACTCTTGTAGCTAAATTAAACTATCTTACTTATTACTGCCCATTAATTTAGGACTCTCATTCAAAACCTTTTTAGTGTGATCGATTCAGTGATGTAACTCTGTTTTAATTGTTGTGACCCGACCTTTTTTTGTGAGCTTGTCTCATATAAATAATGGTTTCCGTAACCACTTTACTCTTACGCTGATAAATAAAACTCACGAACTAAAAAAATCATACACCCTATTTATTGTTCGTTATTTTCCCATTTAACTGTTGTAATTGTATAGTAGCTAAACGGGGCTTTTATGAAAGTTGAAACAATACATAGAATTCACACATCAAACCATACTAGGTTACCTTACCTAGTATGTCAGAGTATTTTGAAATCATTATTTGTTACTAATCATCGATTTTACTATACTACAACATAACATAAAGTGAAAGTTGTATTGCAGCTTGTAGTGTATTTATTTAACCTTTGAATTTTGGATATAATTACTAGAAGCTTCTTCGTCACTTCATCAAAAATGTAAGTTAAAATTCTCCGTTTGGTTGAGTCTGTTGTGAAAAAAAATGCTCATTAAGGCACTAACTACTATATTGTCATTTCTGAATAGGGTTGTTGCGTACATTTCAACAAATAAAAAAATATACCAGAGTGATGGACATTAGCACATAATTTCACTTTTGCTCTAAAGTAACTTGGAACGTCAATAAACTCTTATTACGACACAAGTCAGTACTTCTTACAATTTTCTTCTATCTGGAAGCTGAAATCGTTTGATAAATCATGAAATTATTGTAAGCTACCATGTTGATAACATTTGAAATGGGTTTTTAATAAATTAATCATAATCAATTGAATTTAAAACATAATACATAAAAGGTAACTCAGGTTAACAATTAGTCGTCAAGATGTTGACAGAAGAATATAAAATTCCTTTGTTTGTGATGTTGTAAAATTTGTTTTAGTGATTTGAAATTGTCTCTCTCTAATCTTCAACTGTATAATATTTTAATGGCTACCGGTCCGTAATCGTCTGATAGATAAATCATGATTCAAAAAAACAAAAATGCCACATAAAACCTTATGCCACAGATGTAAAATTGTTTTTTTCTTAGATATATTCTGCTCCTACAAAAATCTGTAGAAAAACCGACCTTTCTCTAATAAAGACCCCACATCTTAGTTTTCCTATAATATCTATAATGTACAAACATCGGCTTGTTACAATTTTAGTGTCCTTAGTCTTGGCATAAATATTGTTACAAGGATTTTTTTTTCCTATTGCATAAAACATTTATTACTTTAATGTGTGTTAGTTTATACATTAATATAATAGCATTAAAATAATAGCATTTAATACAATCCTCTAAACGTTGACGCCAGTTATTAATAGAAACATGAAAAACTTCTTCAGTCAATCTTATGGAATGTTTTAGGGACTCCAAATAACATGGCGTTTAGAGCACTATCTAAAACTGACCATAAATCATAATGACTAAAGGACTAGATGACGGCCAGTGTTCAGCTCTGATGCAGTCAGAAACGTTCGTTTCCAACCACGATGTAGTTAAGGGGCTTAACCACTTTCTTAAGAATTGTATCTTAATACACTTGTGTCCATGTTTTGCCAATCGAAATGGCTCACTCTCTCCTTGACAGCCAACACCCCACCAAAAATCACTAAAGTCGGATAATGCCCACGTTGTACTCTGCTGAATAATTGGGAAGCTTCTATAGAGCTTTGAGCATAAATTCGGTAATTCTGCTTGTTAAAATATTGCTGAATAGAATATATAAATTTATCGTCAGTAATTTTTATGGGAACTACTTGTGCGTACCGTTTTAGAAGTTGCTTTAATTTTACCACCCTATTATTTTTTATAATCAGTTAAATAATGCCCATTGAGTCTCTAGTAGGCTGCAAGTATCCTAAGTATTTTTTTTTAATTACGCGTCATGGTTCTAGGTGCTACTTAATTACCGAGATAAATTCTTTTGCTTTCTTTCGTTTTTTCGTACGACGACTACGTGGCCAAATCATTTTCCATCATTTTTTAGCCCGGTACACATACATTCGACTAATACCAAGCGGATGAAGAGTTTTAAAAATTGCATTTGGCTTCATTCCTACTTTGTGTAATGTAATTCGGTTTTCTTTTTATCACCAATCTCTATTTTAATATCACAAAAACGATTGGCTGGAAAATGAGAAAACAATAAATATTCATATAAGAATGACAGACTTTAAATTCCAACGTAATATTATGTAATGTTATATTGTAACAGTATTTATAGTCAGACTAAGTAGAATACAAGTAAACATAAATACGTTACGAATACAAGTAAAATACAAGTAAACACCTACATAAATACTTTCATTATTCAAACTTGACTCATTAGTATTTGACAATCAGTGTCTAATTGCAGTTGTTACCTAATAAACCGAGTGTGTTGCTCAATTACTAATAAATATCTTGTAAGCGCGCACAATCTTAAAATATCTAATTCTACATAGATATTTTAACTGTTACTGTATTTGACTGTCTACAATTTTTAAATAACGATTTTATGTCGTCGTCAATGTTTGTGTGTGTATTTAGTGTGACGTTGTTTAAAAAAGTGTGTTAAGTTTTTCATGGAGCAAACGTAACACACTTCATGCGATTCTAATCAACTGATAAAAAACTGTAGTAGTAATCGTTTAACCGCCACTAATGTGCTGATGGTAGCTCACCATTTATATATTAATTTGATTGTGCTACTTTATCTTAATTAACCTATCTTGGGAGAGTCATGCCACGTATAGGCCGGCTTGATTGACACGGACTGACAGTTGTGAAGCAGTACTTGCGTTGTATTTGACCGTGTGAGTGAGAATATCGGCAGCCCTATCGACCTCTCTTTCCATTCTCTTCTTTCCCTTTCTCTCTTTCCCCTGTCCTCAAACTCTTAGGTTGCAGATGTCTATGGGCCGCGGCACTCCCTTACCACCAGATGATCTGTCTGCTAATTTGCCCCTTATGCAATAAATTGAATCATGAGGCGTTTTTTGTCCACTTAATTTACGGTTTGAGATTGATCGAGTTCGATAGTATAATTTTATAGTATATTATACCCGACAGTAATTAAAGTGATTGTAATAGGTATGATACCTTTGAACCTTTAACGTTATTTTTACTTGATGGTAAGTGACAGTCTCGTAGTAGTAGGAGGAGAGGGGATGAGGGGAGTGGAAAGAGGAAAGGCGGAGTTTAGTCTCCGGGACCATCACTCACCCGGCAATACAGGCAAGCAATGGTAATATTCCGGTCGAGCCAGACCATTCGCGCCTAAGCATGGCTCTCCCACGGTAATACTTATAATATGCTATAGGCCTGACTGACTCCTTTGGTTAGGTGATTGATAAATACATAATACTGCTGGACTCCTTATGTTATGTGCCGGAATATCATTAAAATAAATACATTGATAAATCAATATTGATAAATCAATAGTATTAAGAAAGTATTAGTAAATAATAAACGCTCGCTCTAAATCGATGTAAGAATAGAAAGTGATACAAATGACTGTAAGTCGTCAGTCAGTCAGTCGCGTCATGAATGTAGCAAAACAAACGAAAGACAAAGATAGAAATGTCATTCGGGTCCGCAGGCTTTAATGAACACGGACTAGCACGGATCCCGAGTACCCACTCCTTAAACCTAATCGGTTCTTTATTAAAAATATGACTTCAAAAATTATCAGGAGTAAACTTACACATGGCAATCTTTTTAAGTTGTAGTTTCGGAAAGAAAACCAAATTAGTAGTTAGTTTTTTCCCATAGAAAAATGTATTTTTGTCTCTATTTACATATAATAGTGTGTGATTAAATTAGTTTCGGTGTTACGGAGCTAGTCAATAGTCACAAATGAATTGTTGATTACTCGCGATACGTTTGTTTTAATTTAAACAATTGTCTGAGTTAGGCCTTTTGTGTGCGGACAGGATTGCGTTTTCCAATACAGAAGTAACAATATAATTAAATGTCTATAAAATTATACAAGACATAATTATATTGTGAATGTTATATCAATGCCAAACAAAAAAAAATACAATTCTTTTGCATTTAAAAAATTGTGAGTTTATATTCATAGTTATTAAAAAACGGTTTTACTCATGTGTATGTATTTCGGGATGCCGAAAAATTACTATAAATTATATTTTATTGTCTTTATTATGCCTTAACTATTCGATCGTCATGAATTTTTTTGCATACCCTCGGCAGGGACAGAAAAGGACTTAATTAATACATGTTTTAACCATGGAAAAATACTTTACCCGAAGAATACAAAAATATATATGTATAAACAAAAATAGTAATGTGTAATATACAGTTACGTATTGACAATACAAAACGTATGTGTCTTCGTAAATTACATGTCTAAGTACGTAAAACTATAAATTAATATATAGTGATAATATATTTTATTAAGTTTTAAGAGTTAAAATGAATCATTTCATTGCATGAGCGATAAGGATGTACAGGACTTGTTGCAATATATTATGTAGAATTGACATCAATTGATGACAATATGACAATTTATTAATACTCCATTATATTTTCGTTTGTTGGATCCTTATTATATAATATTACAAATGTGAAAGTTAATTTTGTAGTTTGTTTTCTACGCTTTCACGTCTTTACCATTCAACCGATTATCGTGAAGTTTTGAATATGTCTAATCCGGGGTACAGAAAAACAGTACTTTTTGGGATGAAATCCCAAAAAAAAATTCCTCAGGGATAGTGAATTGATTAACAAAGTCGTGGGTGAAAGCTATTTCAGAATACTTTTTTTTTGTCAGTTATAATATTCCATTTCTTTACGAACAGCGACTATGACTTTGATTTAATTACTTTTATTACTTAGGTACATTCTTTGTTCATATAATATACACATTTCCTGGAAGTTCTACATACAATACATATAAGATGAGATAAGAATTAGTTTCGTTTATCGAGCTGGCCCATACGTACTAAAGCATGTTTTGATAGATGGCTAACTAAACTTTAAGTGACTCGGTCCGGTAACGCAATTATGTAAGGCCTATACCGTGTAGCGAAATGACTAAAATACTAAGAAAGCTATATTAAGTTTTGGAGACCCAATGAATAATGGTTAAGATACGCTATCACCTATTGTCTCTGACTACGAGCTGTGTTAGTAACAGTCACGACATCCAGTAGCAGTCCATATATACATAACATATAACTACTGTAAGCCACGATCAATAGGAACTTACGAAAAAGCCAACTGCATTTCCAGGGAAAGTTTAAGTTCGTGATTAATACTGTTAAGTTATCATTATTAAAAAAAAGTAAATATACGTATATGGACCTAATGCATAACAGTAAGAGTAGTATAAAGTTATTTTTAGTGTTTTCAGTTCGGGAATTATGATGTCAAAATGCAGCTTGCTTTGGTCTCCCTCATACTGATAAAGTCGCTTTTGAAATAGCGGAGTACGATCGGCATCTTTCTCTAGTTAAAACGTAGCCGAGGATTGACCATAAAATAGTTTTAACCCATATAAAAAGTCTGGCTATACAAAGAAAACTCGATATTTGGGTGCCACACAACCTCTCCGAAAGAAACGCAATGAACGGTAGTCAAGCTCCACAGCCTGTAGTAAAACTCGGAATAACACTGATTGGAAGGGCATCGTTTATTATGAGTTCTTACCGCCGGTAAAACCGTCGATTCGGACTCGAACAAGAGCTTGAGATAAAACAGCCGGAATTGATCACCTGAAAAGGAGTGGCCACTCACCAAAAATTGAGAGAGCTTCATTGGGAAGTGATAATGCATGCAGCTTATATAGCCTTGCACCCTGTTCGGTTCCTTCAGAATTCTTTGGGTAGTGTTAGGTTAACATCAAGACAAAACAAAACTTTATCGCATTTTTTTGAACACATACCCCAAGATTTCTACAGAATTATGCTACTATATTATACGCACAAGATGGCGGCAAGTTATTGAACAAAATGTCACATATACACATATATTTTATGATTAAATCCAATTAAACTTTTAAAAAAATGTCTTGAATTTGTATATGAATTACGAAGAAACTTTTCCCCCGACCTTATATTAAGTTATTACTGGTAAGATTGAGGTACCTTAAGCTTGAAAAGTTTTGGGTGTAAAAGTAGAATGTATTTGACATTTTGTATAATTACTTACGAGAAGCAAAGCTATATATAAATAAACGGATGTTTGCTTGCTTTCAATTATGTATTATTTATTATAGACAGATGTTAAAATAAAACTGTATAATTTATTCTCGGTTTAATGTTCTAAAAACTGGATTATTTCTTTTAATTGAATCGCAATTAATTGTTAACTTGATTAGCCAACTATCTATTACTCGTACCTGGTCGCTTGTCGCTTAGATAATGTGACCTACAATGATTATGTAGACGATAAATACTGGTATTATCCACTGGACATCTGGCCCTGATTGGAGATGTGATTACACGGTAAATGAATTTTCCGTGCAGAGATACGGTTCGGTTCGTTTTAGCAGTGTCATTCTCGGTAGGGTAGAATGGAGCCACCCTCTCTTCCCATGGGTGTCGTAAAAAGCGACTCGGGATCGGACGGTTTTCTACTAGACAGTATGTACATATACAGTCATATAGTGCCCGCTTGACGGCAATAGGCTTTCCTTCTATTGCGTTAGTGGGACCAAATTATAATTGGCAAAATGTGGGTGCTTAATACACATCTGCATGTTTTTAATTTTTTTTTTAATCTTGTGGAAACCTCCACTCAGTCTCTGGCCTGCTTCTGCTAGGGTACCGGGCAGCCCGATCCGCTATCCCCAGACCAGTGCTCATGGAGGTCGGCGGTCATTCTATGCCTCCTCTTTGATCAACTTCACCTCTTTGCAGAAATAGACGGCGATTCCCACGCACTCTCACTTTGTACCATGGACTGAACCATGGTCACTAGCGTGAGGCTTCTCACGTCAATAGCCATCACGAGGTCAATACACATCTGCCTACCATTTAGGAGATTTAAGCGTCAGCGTGTGTTTGTATGCAGATACTGTTCTCAATGAATTACAATTAGTCATATATTAAAAAAAAAAAATGTTTTAGAAAAGTATTCACTGTATTTTAAGTTCTAAAGTAATAAACGTTACTAAGTGTATTCGATCATGGAGCAGAAAGTTAGCTCTGTATTGTTCTTCCGAAAACTTATAAAACCAGTAATTCCGAAATATTTAATTGATTTTACTATAATTATTACTTGTTTTTGAAATGAAAGGGATTTCGACAAGTTTTATTAATAAAAATATAATAAGCGTAATAAGAACATATAAACATCGAATTATTGTATCATCCGACCCAGACCCAACTTAAGCCTGCACGATTTATAAACGTTTTTGTGTATAGACTTGTACTGTTCATTTATTATTAGGACCGCGTGTAAGGCCCACCGACATAAATAATGTTAACACAGTTCGTGATAAATATGGCATTACGACCTTTGTGGAAACACAACTACTAGAGATTTTTTGTTAAAGTAAAAAAAAACAAACAAAATAAGGTACTTGCTTGTGCCACAATATTATTTACTTTACCAAAACCATCTATCTACTTACATTCTCATACTTGTATGGGTAGTCAGAAGCGTGCTAAACCCATATTTTACCAAATTAGTTCTATTCACGAAATATGGAATTAAGCTTATTGCCGTCAACTGGACACGGCTTTCTCATACCTATAACTAAAATTGACCGTTGCCGAGAAGTTCTAGCATGCGTAAACATTATGTAATAAAATAAATATTACTTTGTCCTTGTTACAGGTCTTAGCGCACACACTTCAAGGTCTTGGCCAAGATGAAGGCATGTACCAGCAATACATTCCTCTGGCGCTGCACTTGGCTGACGATTTTTTTCTTACACATCCTTCTAGAGATGTTCAACTTCTCATCGCGTGCTGTATCGCCGATGTACTCAGGGTTTATGCCCCTGAGGCACCATATAAAGATCAGGAACAGGTAATGATACAACTAGTACAATGGAATGGGAGTTGAAGGTACTTAAACATTTAAAATATTTGTGGCAGTGTCAATCTTATGATAAGTTGTCTCCATCGAAAGTATAGTGATGTGCCGCAATGTCCCAAAGGAGACTGACCGCTTTGTATGAACTCTTTTCCGAAGCATGAACAATTTATATTGATATATCTCACCTAAAACGATTTACGATTTTTTTTAACAATATTTCATCTTTTTTAAACTTCTCAAATTTAAAACATTCCTTGAATGAAATAAATAAATATTTTTTTTAGCATTTGTTTTATTATGTAATAATCTTTAAACAAATTATTATTAATATTATATATATATTATTAATATTTTTATTAATCACATTATTATTATTAATAATGTCATTATTTTGAGTTTGGAACAGTTTCACCCAACATGTTAATTTTTTTATTTAGTCTGCAACACAAACAGGTAATTTGAGTCGAAAATTAAAAAGCAATTAATAAACCATTTTTATTATTTGTCACTTAGATACTACAAGATTGGTACCAATATTTACTGTATATTAAATGAAAATGTATTATAGTTGCCTTATTACAAAATGGTTGTTCACGTTCTTGCCGAATTTGAACGGTCTCCTTACATTAAATCCAGCTAGAAATAAAAATGCGTCATAATAGTCCTCTACTTATAAAGAAGACCAAGTATTTTTTTCATACTTATCGGGACCATCAAATGATTTACCAATAAATATAAAAACCATTGTTAAAAATAGTAACTAAAATGAGAAAGTTTCTATGACATATTAACGTTTTTTTTTAAAGAACACCCGCACTAGGATTAATTCCTGTGCCGCGGGGGACTTTAAAAACCTTCAAACAACGGACACAAAGAACACCCAGACTCAGAACAATAATTTGTTAACTACGGGATCGAACCCACAACACTAGGTTTACCGTTTAACCGCTACGCCATCCGTGCAATCGAATGTTTGTCTAGCAAATTGTTTGTTAATGCTGGGAGTTATAAAGTTGTAAACAAATTGAATAAGGGATTAAAAGCTCATGATGTTTACTATATGTTTATGATGTGAGTGAGAGAAACTTGAGTAATCTGTGTAGGACTGAAGGAAGTACTCGCTAAAGTTTAATTGGGTGTCGCAAATTACGATTAAATTTATTAAGGGTTTTAATATTCGGATATACTTTTTTATTAAATTATTCATTAAAAAAAATCGTCACGTGTAAGGGATTTTTTGAACTCATTTAACAAATACTACGTACCAACCCTAACGTAGCGAAGATCTGTAAATTTTATATCTTAGAGAACGAAAAACTTCTTCAAGTAATATGTTAATCATAAACATTCATTTATTACGCTCTCGCATTTTCACATTAAAGTCTAACTAGTAGACAAGTATTGTAATTGATGCATTACGCTTAATATCACTTCTACACTTTGGCATTACACAGTACGCACCGTAATATAGCATTACATATTATATTATATCACACTAAACATGACCCGATGAGTCCGACCGACCGAACATGAGCGAGTAGTGATCGGTTGTGCTCACATTTTTTTTTATAATATGGGGACAGACGAACAGGCGGGTCACCTGATGGTAAGTGATAACCTTTTGTGTTTACCAGTGGTAAGCATGGCTCTACCTCGGCAATGTAATAGGTCCTATACCTCATGCAATAATTAAATACCTACTTAGTGTACTATACACAATCACACACAACACATCATACATTCCCTACCATAACACATAACGTACTGCGAATGCGACTGCGAGTGACCGTTGTTGTGTGATGTTTGAAGTAATGGTGTGATGCCAATTATGAAACGTAATGCCATATCACATTACTATTCAGAGCAATGTTTTGCAAAACACATATGTAATATATTGAACATGTATGTATGTATGTATTTAATACTAAATGATATTATATTTTATGCTACTTGTATCTTTCAGGTGAAGACCATATTTCTGTTCCTGATCAATCAGTTATACGGTCTTCGAGATCCAAAAGACCCGGCGTTCAAACGCTACTTCTATCTACTAGAGAACCTTGCTTACGTCAAATCATTTAACATGTGCTTTGAGCTAGAAGACTGCCAAGAGATCTTCTGCGCACTCTTCTCTCTTATGTTCAAGATTGTCAAGTGAGTTGATTAATTTGATTATTTCTGTAGAAATATAAGTACATATGTATATAGTCTGGTTATCATACTACAAGCTTTATTTTTATTGCTTTTCGAAATAGTTTTCGTTCCTTTCTAAGCACCGTCGCATGCGATGGAACCATTGGCTGAAGCAGTGAGCCCACTTTTCTTTAGGGATCTCTTCCACGCCTTTTTTAAACGTAGCTACGCCATAGTCAGGGTACATAAAACGAATTCCTCTAAGTGTATCTATTTTTGGAAATAAATGAAAGTCACAAGGTGCCAGGTCGGGACTGTAAGAAGGATGACTAACTAACTCCACACCTTCGATAGACAAATATAATCGTCTGGCGGAGCTAGCTGGAGCATTGTGTGGAGGAGGATCCTTCGCTGCTGTTTAACATTTTCCAAGACAACTGGTAAACATTGGCTGACATACCAATCTGCAGTTACACCCCTTACCTTCTAAAATGATTGTTGCGAAATGAACCGTCCGTCCAAAGAATGAGGCAATCATCTTTTTCCCTTGATTTCTGCCCTTCTGTACTTTTGTAGGCAAATCTTCGAACGGAAACATCTATTGGGCATATTGTCTTTTGTTTTCGGGTTCGTAACAATATATCTCGCTTTCATCATCTGTGACGTGACCATTTATAAAAACTATAATATATATATACGTTGATCGCCTAAAAGCAGCGTTTAACAAAGCCACTAAGGAATGCAAGAGGGCTTACGTCAGAGCTGATGCCCAGCGCATTGCACGGTTTGGTCAAGAACTCGTCGCATACCCTACGGGTAGCCGTAAGTTTTGGCGATTGGCCAAAGCCGTGCAGTCCAACTACTGCCAGCCTTCGCTGCCACCGCTGAAGTACCCTGACGGATCACTGGCCCACGAGCCGCAAGAGAAAGTGAAACTACTTGCTGACCTCTTTGCGGCTAACTCCCGAATCGACGACCGTGGCGCTCACCCGCCCACCATTGCATCTTGCGACTCCGCAATGTGGGATATTCGCATCCGGCAGAGGGATGTCCGTGCGGAGCTTCGGTCACTCGATGTTCGGAAAGCCAGTGGACCCGACGGTATTCCGGCTGTGGTTCTTAAAAACTGTGCACCAGAGTTGTCTCCTGTACTGACGCGCCTGTATCGCCTGTCCAATTCCTCGGGAATTGTTCCGGAGGCCTGGAGAGAGGCGAACGTCCAACCCATTCCCAAAAAAGGCGACCGCTCCGATCCAGCTAATTACCGTCCTATAGCCGTCACCTCCATACTCTGTAAGGTGCTCGAGCGGATAATCAACACCCAATTAATCCGCCACCTAGAGGATCACTCCTTGTTAAATGATCGGCAATATGGTTTTAGGCCGAACCGATCCACGGGTGATCTTCTAGCGTACGTCACACACCTTTGGGGTGAGGCTATGGATAGGCATGGGGAGTCCTTGGCCATCAGCCTCGACATTGCCAAGGCCTTCGATAGGGTCTGGCATCGCTCGCTTCTCTCCAAACTTCCTGCATTTGGTCTGCCATCTCAGCTATGCAACTGGGTTGCTGCCTTCCTCCACAAGCGCCGCATTAGGGTTCTCTGTGACGGCGCGGCCTCTGACTTCCAGGAGGTTAGCGCTGGTGTACCTCAGGGCTCCGTCCTATCGCCCACGCTGTTCCTTCTGCATATCAATGATATGTTGGCTCTTGGCAACATACATTGTTATGCAGACGACGACACACACTTTTACATCCTGCTGCCAAGCTAGCAGACGTTGAGGGAAAACGACAGGAGCTTGTTGCTGAGCTCGACCGGGTCCTGAGCCGCATCTCTCAATGGGGATGTGAGAATCTGGTCGAGTTCAGCGCCAAGAAAACACAGGCGTGCGCGTTTTCAAACAAAAAGTCTCCATTCCTTCCCCTTCCTACTCTTCAGAACACTCAACTGCCACTACAGGATAGGCTTAGTATACTGGGTATGGACATCTGTCGGGATCTCAATCCGCGTGATTACATCGAGAGCGTCACTAAGGCGGCCTCGCGGAAGCTCGGTGTATTGAACAAGGTGAGACGGTTCTTCTCGCCCGAGCATCTGTGTCTTTTATATAAGACCCAGGTTCGCTCCTGCGTGGAGTACTGCTCTCATCTTTGGGATAGCTATGCGCAGTATCTGCTTGACGCTCTCGATCGGTTGCAGCGACGCGCAGTCCGTATTATAGACTGTCCTGAGGTCACCCAGTCTCTTGAGCCCCTGCAGTTGCGAAGAGATGTCGCCTCTATGGCAGTTCTCTATCGCCTACATCACGGGGAGTGTTCTGACGAGCTCTTCCAATTGGTCCCACCTTCTCCCTTCCTCTACAGGACTACACGTGCTGGCCTGAGGAGTCATCGTTTGCGAGTCGAAGATATGCGATCCCGAACGAAACGGTTTGGCTCTTCTTTCCTGTGCCGATCAGTGAAAGCCTGGAATTCCCCACCAGCGCACGTGTTTCCTTCCCAATTTGATCCCGGGTCTTTTAAGCGGGGCGTGAAAAAGCATCTCACCAGGCCGCCATAGTGTGGGTCACCATGCTGCATTGACTAGACATGCAATGAGGATGGTGACCACCACTCTTGGACTCCATTTATTGCTTACCATCAGGCAAAGTGGAGTCATTATGGTAGGCTTACGAATAAAAAAAAAAAAAAAAAAACTACAGATTCCCAAAGAGTTCCTAATTCGAAATTTAAACTAATTTTTAACATCTGCTTTTCTTACTGGTCTATTCTAAAAACTTTCAGTGTAACCCACGTACATGTATAAGACACTTTATGTCCACACTTTATGTCCATCAGGAGTGGAATGGCAAGTAATCCGATCCCAAAAACTGATTATGTTTTTCACAATACCTGGAAGGAGATTTTTTTAGTTTGGATTCAGTCATTTTTAATGCTTCATGCACAGGATTTATGTAGGCGGACTTACATTACTGGTGTATTTTGTGTGAAGTCTTTTGCGCTTTTAAACTAAAAACTGCACTTTTTGGTACATAAGCTAAACTGAACTAAACTGCAGTTTAGCTTATGTACTAATTTATTCCGTATAGTTACTATTTTAGTTGCTGAGTACATAGTATAATATAGGACTATGGTCGAGCTTATGGGTAAATATCATAAAAAATGTCTTTGTCATTCCCAGCACTGAACACTCCACCAAAGTTAAATGCTTTATGCTGGATGTCCTTTGCCCGCTGATCACGGAGTCAGACGTGGTATCTAACGAGCTTCTGAACGTGATCCTAATGAACCTAGTGGAGCCAAACAAACGGGACCACAAACATGCGTACTCACTCGCCAAGGACCTTATAGTCAAGACTAGTGAGACGCTAGAGACTTACATACAAAACGTGAGTAGATTTTTAGTTTTTGATTTCATAAAACGACGTGTGATAGCTTTTTTAGTTTAT
Organism: Tyria jacobaeae; assembly: GCA_947561695.1. Classification (NCBI taxonomy): domain Eukaryota; kingdom Metazoa; phylum Arthropoda; class Insecta; order Lepidoptera; family Erebidae; genus Tyria; species Tyria jacobaeae. The sequence continues at coordinate 6,072,619 of OX387230.1, read as the reverse complement.
CATTTTCATTTTTTTGACCTTGGAAGTCACGTGTACGTGTAAATGAAGCTGTGGCTAGCGATGCACTGATGTTTATTTCTTGCAACCATAGATGATACACTTATAACATGAAAGTTGCAACATAATAATGTGGGGACGCAGCCCGCATCATCTTATGACAATTAAGATCTTAAAAACTAAAGTATATAAATTTATATAAATAAAAAACTTGAAAGACTAGTACACTTGTATGGCTGTTTACGACCTTATTAGTACAAAAACGATATGCACACACACATTTTTTTTTCCTTGCAGTTTTTTAACCATGTTTTAATCCTCGGCAAGGAAGAGGGCAAAGGGCTCCTAATATACACCAAAGTATACGAACTGATATACGAACTTTATCAATGCTGCCCATCTATTTTACTTCAAACTCTACCACAATTGGAATGCAAATTAAAATCAGCGCAGTTCCAAGAGAGGCTAAGCGGGGTCGCTCTTCTAGCTAGAATGTTTTCTGAACCCGGCTCACAACTTGCTAAGCAATATCCGACTTTATGGAGAGCTTTTCTGGGCCGTTTTAATGACATTTCAGTACCAATTAGAATCAAATGCGTTCAGTATTGCATGCACTTCTTGGTACACCATCCAGACTTAAGAAAAGATATTACAGAAACACTAAAGCTAAGACAGCACGATGCTCATGAACAAGTGCGTTATGAAGTAGTGATGGCCATTATAGCAACGGCACAAAGAGACTTTCAAGCAGTCGCAGAATCAGAAGACCTTCTACATTTCGTACGAGAACGAACTTTAGACAAAAAATTCAAGATACGCAAAGAAGCTATGTCGGGTCTAGCGTTAATATACAAAAAGTTCCTAACGGAAGAGAGCGTTCCACCGGCTACAGAGAAAGCAGTACAATGGATTAAAGACAAAATTCTTCACGGTTATTACATGACTGCATTAGAAGACCGACTATTAGTAGAGAGATTGCTGAACACTTCTCTTGTTCCTTATACCTTACCAGCCGCAATCCGTATGAAGAAACTGTTCTATTTAATGTCTAATGTTGACGATAATGCCACAAAAGCCTTTATAGAACTGCAAAAGCATCAATTAGTCGTTCGTCGCACAGTTGCCGAATGGGTAGAACTTCACAGGAAGCCTCCTACGCCGGCGGTGCAAAAGGAAATGATAGCTAAAGTCTTACACATAAGTTCCAAATTTCTGCCCGAATCAGTGAAGTCGCAGGAGTTCTTGAATAAGTTCTCTCAGCATATGAAACAGGCCCCCGAGCTATTGCAAGGCATGGAGACTATTTTAAACCCTAATGTTAGCTGTGAAGTTTGCGTGCGCACAACTGTAAGTTTTTTAAATACATGTTTAATACATAACATATTGTAAAGGCATTAAAACAGCAAACTAAACTAAACTAAACTCAAGTATATAATAACTTTTACCTCTCCATTTGGTAATTTATTGATTTCAAATGCACTTCCGAATGGGCCGGCTCGACTGGAGTAATCCATCCACCACAGCCTCAATTAACACCGAGAGACGAACAATGCTTGCATTGTATTGTCGAGTGAGTGAGAGTTACGGAGGCCGAACTCCCCTTTCCTGATTCTCTCCCCCTCACCCTCCTCTCCCCTTTATCATTCCCTCATAACGTTATGAGGAGATATAATGGGAGCCATTGTATCAACATATTTGTTTCAAATAATCCTTTGGGTTAAACTATTCACTTAGATTTATTTAAAAATTAGGTACCTTCTAATACTCTTTAAATACACGGTTTTACTCACATGTGTATTTCGGGGATGCCTGACTAGTTTCGATCCCGACCGGAGACCTTTCTCAAAGAGTAAGTCGTCTAGCCGCGACGCTACCTAATTAAAAGAGAAAATTTACGATCATTTTAAGATGCAACTGCCAGTAAATAAATTACTCTATATTAATTTCTATGTTGTGTTTTTTCAGTCAAGTGTACTAAAGAAACTTGGCCAGCCAGTCATGACCAATTTATACTACAACACAGTGAAGATGTTGTTGGAGCGAGTAAGCTCTGTGATGATTGACCATGATTCTCTCATTATACTTGTGGGATATGTAGAAGGAGTCGTCAAAGGGACTGATCCATCCATTGCGGACGAGTGTGGTTTGTATATTTTATTTTAACAAGTATATTAGATTGTAACCATGGGCTGGGTGATCCCATCTATTTCCGTGAGTTGAAGTGAAAACTTCTTTAGGCGCGTCTTTTTGGGTGTATCGGAACGCTTTCCATGATCTATATGTATACTGTGTATATATGTGTACTTTTTGGGTGAACAGAAAGCGTGAAACTCGCGTCATCGTCACCGCACGCTTCCCATGAGCTATATGTATACTGTGTATAATTTAATAGTTCGACGATACAATTCACAAGTTACTTAGTTTTCACTTCTATCGGCAGTTATTAAAGTTACAATAACGCGATGATAACCTCCAGTAACAACGAAATAAACATTTTGTGTAACAGGTATAGACATCAAGAAAGCAGCGGAACGTGGTCTGAAGCTGCTAGTGATGTTGTCGTTCGTGTTCCCCGCGCACTTCCTGCACGAGGACGTGCTCAACCGCCTCACGTCGCTGCTCGAGCTGGACGACGAGGCCGTAGCGCCGCACATACTTGCTGCGCTCACTTTCCTGGGAAAATATAGACCCCTTAGTAACTATTGTTTATCAATATAATACTAAAGCTTTTTATGTACCTCATCTTTAGCTCTCATAATGTTCTATATTATGTTACATTTGTACACATTTATTATTTTCTTTTTTTTTTTTCATTTCTGCTGTCTAAGTTTTGTACTTGTTATAGTATTCAGTGCATTAATTTAACAACAACTTTTACATTTTGTTTAAATCAATTTTCCTTAACAATTATATTAAATGCTGTATAAATAAATTTGTTTGTCAATTTTAAACTTAACTTGCCAAGACATACTTTTTATGTTGAAAATATAAACTCCCTAAGTAAGTAAGATCTCAATTCCTTTCCCTGTTTTCATGATGATTTGCTTGTGTGTAAAGTAATTTATAATTTATAAATCTGTTGCAGGTGAGGCTTGTCCCGGACTATTCCCACGTCTTATTACATTGTGCAAAGCATATGCAGAGGTCGGTACACCTAAACAGGCGAAAAATGCTGTCAGGTAATATAGTTGGTAGTTCATTGGTAATATAGTTGGTAGTTGGTAGTTCATGGCTATACTTAAGATTAGATGATGATAATGATGTATGGATTTACCGCGTGAGAGCCATGGTTCAACAAGGCTCATCGTTTCCTCCCCTCATCACTTCGCCCTCACCCCCACTCATCCATAAAAAAGAAAGAAAAAAATGCGGACTGCGCAAGACTGGGATAGTTAGTCCTTGAGATTGGCCTTTGTTCAGCAGTGGACGGCGATAGGCTGATGGTTGATACTTTAGTTTAGAATAATTATTTATTACTAAACATCGCCAGGTGGTCGAACTTAAAACCTTGGTAAAGTATCAGCGAATTACGTTTTTTATAGAAACAAACGTGTAAATCCAAAAATCACTGTACCGTACAAAAAGTATGTTTGTAAAAAGGTGTACATTATTGCACATACTCAAAAATAATAGTAATGGTAGGATTCTTTTCATATTGCCATAATGAGTCCACTCTGTCTGAAGGAAAACAATAAGTGGCGTCCAAGAGTAGACACCATTCTCATTGTAAGTGTAGACAATGCAGCATGATGACCTACACTATGGCGGCCAGGTGAGATGCTTTTTCACGCCCCGCTTAAAAGACCCGGGATCAAAGTAGAAGAGAAACACGTGCGCTGGTAGTTAATTCCAAATGGAGGAGCCGAACCGTTGATTTCGGGATCGTATGTTTTCGACTCTCAAACGACTCAGGCCAGCATATAAGTTGTATATATATATATATAAATTGGCAACACCGACCCGGATCACAACAATAACCCCTCCCCAATAAGCCCTCTATTACGTAAATGGGACTAAATGAACCCTGAGGGACACGCGTGAGTCTGTATGTATATAATTCTTAAAAAACATTTGCCGAAATGTGTTTAGCTTCTCGCTGATGAAAGACTACATGATCATATGATTTAATACACAATAGTTATATCGTAGATGTCTATTCGTGAACGTACCGGAGCAACGCACGCAGATCTTCACGGAGATCCTCGACACACTGAAGACGACGCTGAGCCCACACTCCGAGCACTACCGCACTGCCATCGTCACGCTCGGACACATCGCACACAACCTGCCCGACAACTTCCCCGTACACATTAAGAACATTGTGTCTAGAAAGGTACATATTGTTTAAAAATCTTTTGTAGTATCAATCTGAATATATTGATACTGTATAAGCTGTAGCTTGGATACAGATCCCTAACAAATATAATATATATATAAAAAATAAGAGTACCGTTCATACAGTAAAAAATACTATTCTTGAGAGATAAATGAATAAATTGGCATAAATAGGATATGTTTCACTTATCATCATATCATCCACATGGTATATTTTCACAAAATTATGACAATTTTGTGAAAATACACTAATTTGGTTAAGTTGCCTTTATATGTCTGATAGTACCTTTGACGTTGAGAAGATTTTAATGCTATAACCTATCACAGTATGATACTTCTGCTAGTCGTAACTAGTAATTGCGTAGCACAGGCTGACATTGTCTCTTATTGCCTTGTAATTTTGCAGATTGTGAAAGAATTACTAGTCCGCGAAGGAGGTGGCGGTAATCAATCTCCCGACGAGATGTGGTGTCCTGAGGATCAGTTGCCAGAAGAAACTCGTTGTAAACTAGAAGGACTCAAATGTATGGCCCGATGGCTGCTCGGTCTCAAGAAAGATGAATTATCTGCACAGAAAACGTTCAGGATGTTGAATGCGTTTATCGTACATAAAGGAGATTTACTACAGGTATTTAATAGATATCCTATTACTTTTATTTATTTTGAACATATTGCCGAACCCATACGACATTCAAATCTATAAGAAGAGATCGAAGTCCCACCTAAAAGGTCGGCTACGCACTTGCCACTCTTTGCAGTTATCTATTTGTAGTAGGTTGTAGTCGCTTACCATCACATTGACACTTCTGCTCCTATCTCATAAAAAAAGGGTTGTCAGTTGTCATCTCAAACTAGAAATAGTTGTGTGTAATAAGTGTAAATTAATAATAATAGTAACGTCTTTTTTTCTAGCAAAATCGTTTATCAAGAGCTGAGATGGCACATTTACGATTGGCTGCTGGCGCGGCTATGCTCAAAATATGCGAGCAGAAGGGCGTCGGTGATCAATTCACTGCAGAACAGTTCTACAATTTGTCGCATCTCATGATCGTATGTTATTAAATTGTTATATTGTTTAAAATTGTCTTATGTTCCTATTTGTGCATTGTTAATGCTGTTATGTAATTTTCATTTATCAGTGTATCTCTAATCAAATTGGTAGTTGTCTTAGCTTAGCTGTACAAATTTAATTTGTCGTAACCACGTTGCAAGAATGTAAGTAATTAATCAAAATAATGTTGCAAACTATTGATTGATCATTTGAGGTAAATCGGAATAAGGAGATAGAAGGGACAGCTACACAAAGGAAGTACAATAACTATTCAGTCATGTTCAGTCTGCTTAAGGTAGCTAGTTTCTATTTTGGATTCTCAGAAAAATATACAAAGTATATATATAAGAGGATTTACTATATTTTATTTACTAACAAACATTGTAAATTACAGGACGAAGTACCACAAGTCAGAGAAGCATTCGCAACGAAATTACATAAAGGATTATCAAAGGTGACTTTTACAATTTAAATAACGATATTTTACGTACACTTATGCCTATATCCCCGAAGGGGTAGGCAGCGGCATAATTAATGCCCACATTTTTCAAGTTATAATTGAGTCTCGTAAGTTACGAGTTACGTAGATAGTTACGTTATAGGGAGTGATAGTTTTGGGAATCAGATAGGAACATTTGGGAGTATATTGAAAGGAAAGATATTGATTATACAGTTGGATTGATAAACATAAGTCAGGGTTACATACCTATAACTTGTACTGGCTGGTGCCTGCAAGTCCGAAGCCCTGTAACAATTGAAGATATTTTAATTTATATTTAACGCTATAGTTACCAATCTTGCTTTTAATTTATATATACTCTGTCTTAGTTTTTTTGACAAGCTATGTGTGTTGGTCCATCAATTTGGTTCGATGGTACTGCATTTGCCTCACTTTTTGCATATTATGCTGAGTATTCCCATGTAAAAAACAAATTTAAAAGTATCTATATCTACTATACTACTATACTAGATATATCCTTATACTAGAACCTACATTGTTTATTTTAATGTTTAAATATCGCTGTATAATAGGTTTGATACACATATTATTATTATAGTGGTTAGTAAAATGTTTTACTGTGTTTCCACAGGGTATCCCAAACAAGTGTCTCCCGCTAGACTTTATGGGAATGTACGCGCTGGCGGGCCGCGAGCCCGAGCGCAGGATCCGCTCGCTCATCCGACAGTTCATGCTCGCAGACGTCGTACGGCGGAGGGAGTACGTCAGGAACATCACCGTCGGTACTAAAGGTAAACGTACCTACTCCTTACTTTATATTAACAATGGTAGAGCCATGCTTACACACGAATGGGCCCACTCGACCAGTGCGTTACCACAGCCTCACAGAAAACCGGTTGTGAAGCAACGCTTCCCCAGTTGCATTTCCCCAATATTTGTGAGGTCTTTGGAGGTCCGATTCTCCCTCTCCTCTCCCCTGTCCTCCCTTCCCTTTTCCCATCTCCTCATCGCCCTCTCTTCTTTCCTCTCCTCTCACAACGCACTTAAGAATCGAGTTGCAGGTGTCCATTGATGGCGATTGTCACTTACCATCACGTGACACGGCTGTTCGTCTAACCCTTATAATATAAAAAATATATGTATGTAGAATATCACTTACCTTGAACACCACTGTTAGATATACGTCACAAAATGGTAAAAAAATATTTGTTCATCAGTAAGAATAGAATAGAATAGAATACAGTATCTCAAAAATTATATTATAATTACATACAGAAAATATCATACAGAAAACCTTAGGACTTTTCAGTTTCTTCTGGTAAAAACTGTATATGTTATATTTACACCAAACACAAATTGGGTACCTCTTGAAAAAAATTGCTTCTCTCAAATGTCAAATGTCTGAAAATTTATTATCAACCAAGTAGGTTATACCCTTTTTCGATAGAATTTGAAGAGAATCAGAGAGAAACCTAGATAATAACAAAAAGTGATGACTATCTAAAACTAAAATTGTACAATTTGATAACTTTGACTCAAATAACAAATTAATAAATATTAAAACACATCTGAAACGAAATGTATAGTCATAATTTTAAATAAAAATTGTAATTGGAAATCCCATATAAGCAGCATGTGTGCTAAACTAAACAGCTTTGTTTTTGCATTAAGGAGATTGATTAAAATTGTAAACTTAAAAACTGCAATTACTGCCTATTACGGTTACATCCAGTCTATACTTAGATACGGCTTGCTCTTCTGGCAACTCAACTCTCATCTTAAAGACCTTCATATGTAAAAAAACTGTGTCCGGGCTAAGGCAAACATCGGGCCACTAGACTCTTGCAGACCACCATTTAAAAGCCTGTAGCTATTGACGCTGACGTCATTATATATTTTAGAAATTTGCATATTTGTTAGAAATTATCCGGAGTTGTTCATTAAAGCCAGCGAAACCAAAACTTAAGTGTCTAGAGATAAAACGAAACTTGCTGCCTAGATGTACGAGTACTGTTTATCACAGTAACTCGCATTACATGTCAGCAAAAATCTATAACCATATACCAAAGCCGATTAGAGAGTTAAAAACAAACAAATTTAGAAAGGAACTAAAAAAATGGCTCACTGAAAATATTATTAGTGTCAAAGAATTTCTTGAAGATAAATAGTATTAATAAGTAGTGATAAATAGTAGATAATATTATGAAAATTAAATATTGATTGGACATAATAAATATTTAGTAATACTAATAGGGGAGCACAATATTGTAAAGTATAATATATGTATATAGAATATATTTTTCGGGTTTTATCGGTTAAATACAGTTTTGTTCTTGCGTGTGTTTTGTTATTTTAGTTTTTATTGTTCGATTTCATTTATTATTTTTTAGTACTTTGTAAAACTAGATATTGTAAATATAAAATGTTGCATGCAGAGAATCTGCGAAACATATTGAACATTATTTTATGTCATTAACATCTTGTAAAAACCGTGTATCTGGCAATAAATGTTTTATTATTATTATATGCTAGACTTCTGTTATCTGATCTTGCAAGAAGAATAAAGTCCAAAGCAACCAACTAACAATAACATTATTCTTTATTGTCGTTAAATGATTGATAAACGATGACAACAATTTTGTGTAAATTGAAAACTGCAAGAGGTCTACACAACTACAAAATAGAAAAGCTATAATGGTTGAGACCATTATAGCTTTTCTATTTATTTATTTATTTTTGAGTTTTAGTATTATATTTGTGAGTGAGAATATAACAAAATGTTTTTGTTACAGTGGAGCGTGCTGTGAGCCAACTCCCGCACATCCTGCCGGACTACATGCTGGTGTTTGCTGTGCCGATACTCACACACGATCCCGCCTTCACTGCTTACGACAATGTTGCACAACTTAAGGTAACTGCAAGTCACTAACTGAAAGCATTCTTCGTTATACCAACACTGATTGGAATTTACTTTTTCGTAAAAAGGTCGGAACATAGTATGTAGCAAATAAAACAAATTGGTCTCACGTAATAGCTATCTAAGCCCTCTTATTGCTATCAACCGGGCACTATCGGAATGAAACAGGAAAATTGGGAATATATTGAAGCAGAAAATAATAGAAGAAAAGAAAAGAAATATTGCTTATATGAATGAATCAGTCGTACGCCATCTCGAACGGCTAATTCCGTAAAGTCCGAGCCCTCTTATCGACAAATCATTTTACGCTTCGAAACTATTATTTCTATTATAAGTATACATACATGTCATATACATAATAGTAACATAATAATAAGTACAATTTAACAGTGGCAGGGCCATGCTTAGACATGAATGGGCCAGCTCGACTGGTGCACGATACCACGGCCTCAGAAAGCTGGTTATGAAGTAACGCTTGTATTGCATTTCTCCTAAACTAGTGAGGTATTCGGTGGCCAACTGCCTCTCTCTATCCCTCATCATACCCCTCTCCTCTTTCCTCTCCCCCCTACTCTTTCCCATCTCCTCACCCCCTCTCCTTTTACCTCCCGGCATCCCTCTATCCCTCATCACCCTCAAAGGCCGTCAGCGCACCTACGACTCTTAAGAGTTGTCCATTTACGGCGGTTGTGACTTACCATCAGGTGATCCGTCTCTTCGTTTGTCCCGCAATATTATGAAAAAAAAAGTATATCTATTGCAGGTGGTGAAAAACTGCTTATGGTTTATCTTGGAGCCACTGATCACCCGCAACGACTTCTATTGTTACGGCTTTTACAAGAGTTTAGTGGAGCGTATGAAATTGCATAAAGATGCGCTCAATGATTCAGATGATGCTCTCAATTACGTAAGTACTAAAAACTTAATTTAATTTAATAATATAATGTTTTAATATTCAATTTAGAGAAGAATTGATTTTGTTAGTAAGTAAGATATTTCAGCTCTAATGCACTTAAACCCGATAGGTACATTTAGTAATTACATTTTTTTAAAGTTTATTGTGGTAGAAATGTGTAAGTATATCGAATGATGATCAAATCCCCAAAATTCATTCGCAAAGTCAGTACTTTATTAACATTATCACCTAAAATGGTACATATTGTTTTAACAGAAACCTTTTTTTATAATAAATAGACCGATGTCTACCAACCTAAAAGATATTTGCTAATCTGACTAGTACTTCTAGAGATAAGCCTGTTTAAACAAACAAAAAACTCTGTGCCTTTATTATATACAGTATATAGATATAGCAACCCTGGCGTAAGGTTAATCTTCAAAAATAATATGTTAATATTAGTAATATTAGTGTTAATATATGTATGTATAACTTATTGTAGAAGCTGTGGGCGGTGTGTGACCTGGCGATGTCTGTGATCTGGGCGCGCTCGCAGAGCTTCGAGCTGCGCGACTTCCCGTCGGACGCGCGCATCCCCACCATGTACTTCACGCCGCAGTCGGAGTACTTCGTCAACACGCGCGTCTTCTTGCCGCCAGAGCTGCAGGTACACACACATACATACAGACATTCCTTTAAAGTGTAGTGCAAGTATCTATAAACTGCTAGCACTCCACCGACCATACTTAAGAGATAAGTAAGATAAATAAAGACAAGACTCAATAATCACAAAAAAACTTTGTTTAAAAAAACCGACTCCAAAAACTAAAAAGTATAAAATAATCCTTTTTTAAGTCACGTAAAAATAGTAACAAACACTAAATAAACACAAAAGACTAAATACTAAAAACTAAATAATTACCAAATATGATACTTATGAATAGTTATGTTATTTTACTTTTGTTCTGACTCTAAAACCAGCCTCTATAATTCCAACATGTTTGTTCAGTCCCCAGCTAGATAGTTGAAATGATATTTTTTTTTTTTTAGTGTTTATTGCTGGTGTGTATTGTTTGCCTTTCTTCATAAATAATAATAAATGTTTATTTCTCTATAATGTTAACACATCATAAACAGAAACAAAACTTATATAATATGTACTATAGTTAATAACACTGATTCCTAAACTAGGTATAATACATGTGTCTTAGAAATGTGTCAAACTTGTGTCATTAAAAGTAACTATCACAGTTAATTAACAAAACTACCCATTATTTAAGGAATTTATTGTATAATGTTGATAGGACCCAATTATGTTACATATCTCACGTTAAACCACTAAACACTAACAAATATTTCCTTTCCTCTCAGTTCCAGCCTAAGAGGCAAAACACGACAGAGGTGGTAGCGCGGGGCAAGAAACGTCCGCGACAGATGCCTGACAGAGAAAATACTAATGATGTTGAGGTAAGACTACGCATTCTACTTATAAGAGTGTGTGAGCTTCTGTACTGTATTTAAGTATCATGTATTACATGCTGCTTAGATATCCAAGGGTCAGATATTTAAATAAGTATTGGTCATCATGTGTTTCGTATGCTAGATGTTATATATTTACTTGTATATTTTCCAAGCTTACCGTTGGACGCTCTGGAAGTATTGATGCTAAGGTAAACACAGTAGAAAGTAATTCCTTTCAAAGTAAAAAATAACGTTTTTGATTTTTGCTCTATAAATGTTGGTTGACGTTCATGTGTATGCTGTTTTATTGTGTTTATTTCTATGTATTAGTTTTTTTATTCATATACATTTTAGCATTGGTACAAATAACAAATATAATATATATATATTGTTATAACCTTTTCAATTGCATTGATTTAATTTCAAGTTTTACTTTGTTCTCTTTATTAAAATATACAGTTCTCACGTGTGTATTTCGGGTTCTTCATTGGATCCTAAACTAGTTGGGCATCGTCGAAATATTTCAATAAATATGATATTTTCACATGAAAATATTATATATTTAAAAGAAAAAATATGAAAGTATATTTTTTCTGTGATCATAGTCAGTGTCTCTGTTTAAATCTAATTTCTAAACAATTTTGAAATAACTTTAGAATTAAAATCGTTAGGTATATTGAAATAGATACTAAATGGTAATAAGATTATGAAGATAATGAATTACATTAAAAACACCATCTACTCCCTTTCCGCAGCCATCAGAAGCCTCAGACACACAGATCCAGCTGCCAGGACTGGAGAACCCTCCAGAGACAGACGTGGATGAGCCTCAGGCGAAGCGTACAGTGAGCGACTGAAACTCGGCCGCGGACACTACGCCGCCGAGCGAACACTCGGAACTCATTAAGTGTCCTAACATACAGATAGATAATCAACATCAGTAAGCATTTATATGAAATAAAATTGTATAAATTATGCTGATAAATATATTGCCCATATACACAAGAAATATTGTGTTGTAAATCTTGTGCCCTAAGACAGTCCAGTTGTGTGACAGCCCAAAGTCATTGTAAGACAGTAATCAAATCGTCTTTGGAACTTTTGTGACATTTGTATAGTATGAACGTTTGAAATTGACTCTGGTCTATGACAGCAAAATTCCTGTTGTAATTATTTATATTACAAAGAACAGTTAGTTAGCTTTGTCGGAGAGTAAAGAATTGGTGTCACTATATGATGTGGTATTTTAAGTCACTTCAGATATGTGTATATTGCTATCAATGTATTTTTATTGTGTAGAAGTAACGGTCTTAAAGGCCCTGATAATAATAGTTATATAAATTCTTGTATTTGATTTCATTCTTTTAGATCCATTCATTGCATTGGCGAATGAATTATGTAATAGTAAAAATTTTTTGACATAGTTTATTGACACAGACCATCACTTCAACATTAAGCCTTAGTTTTGAGTGAAATTTTGACTTGGAAACGAGTCTGAAACAAAACAAAATCACTCAAAACACTCCTATTTCAATATGCCCATTATGAATTTGGCAAGTGTGCGTTGTTTGTTTTATCAAGGCCTATTCTAATTTTAACAAATATTTAGAATTTATAAGCTCTCTCACTTATCCATGTGTTTACTAATATACCTATTGTACTACATTGAAAATTATTGTAACTACTTTAGAACACAATGCTACCTCTATTTATCATCTAAAATGTCACATTTATCTATTTTCAATATGATTTAGGACACTGAATAAAACTACCACATGAAAATTCATGATTTATTACTCAAGTTATAAGAGATTACAGTGGTTGAAGATTATAGAGTTACATCTTAGTAAAGGCAGAGAATAATGCAATGAATATAGTTAGGTGGATCAAGTGCCTAATTACAGTCTATTATCTTTTAGTATTGTTTAATACCACAGGTAATCCAAAGTCTTACAGTTACAACTTACTAAAACATTAAATATTTTGATTGAGACTATGTTACTAGGTATGAAAAAGTTTTTGCTCAAATGTACAGTTTGAAAATAATTCTCTGCCACTGCTAATTTGCTGTCAAATCTAATTTTCTGTCTGTCTGTCAACTGCTAAATGACTAAAAATCCCAGTCATGTATATTTAAGCTTAAACAAGACTGGATACTTGTATTTTCACTTATGAAATAAAATATTGATGATTATGATGTTTATACACGAATACCCTAGAACAAATTACTTTTGCAATTCCAGTAGAAATAAATATTTCTGGACAGTATCTAATTTTGATTTAGTAGGTTATGTTACTAAACCATAGATTTATGATACTTTTTCAGTCAATGGTGACTTTCTGATTTAAAAGCATTATCTTCATAGGCCTTTTATGGTTAATTTGTTACCTCGGTAATTTCCTTTACATTAATTATTTAATGAAGGATCGTGCTGTGTACCTAAATAATAACTGTAAGTTTTTAGGAGTAGTCTATTTTGAGGAGTAGTCTATTTATCATGTTTTATTAATAATTAACACTCGAAAAAGTTTAACACTTATACACTTTAATATGACCTACTATTTGCGTGCTATATACAACATTACAAACATAACATTATCAAAATAGTTGTGTCGCTGTATTTCATTTCATTTCATGTATTCATTAACTATTTTATTTGCATGTTAATACCATAAAACCGCAGTACAATGAAATAGAAGGTATAGGAAATAAACAATATTGTAGTTTTATCATGTACTTCACAACCTATAAGCAGACATCAAAGAAGAAACATGCCTATAAATATATCTTAAGCATAAGTAACAGACAATAAAATGATCGATATTGATCCCTATGTGCCGGCGCATTCCAATATACCTTCTGTCTCCTTACCATCTTTTTTTTTTAAGGGGCTTGAATAACTTCATATTGTATAACATTTTTGAAATTTTGTGCCATTATCTAATTCTTAGAGAATTCTTTTATTATTTTATAAATAATAAGAAAAGGAATACTTTTCTTATTATTATTTTTTCCAACTTGCTGCAATTTTTTTTCTTATCCTGGTCCTAAAGTCTACCGCCATATTTTTCATTTAAGTTATAATTATAAAAGCAATGGTTATACCATGGAACGTCCATGGACGTGCGTCTATGGAAAGATAGCAAAATAACAATACTCGGCTTTTTAGTTACCATGTTAGACATCGTCTATATTGATGTTTGCACTCTAATTAATAGCACCGCAATACTCACTTTCTTAACGCATTATTTCTTTCAGATTTGTTCCTATTTAATCTCCTCCTCCTCCTTGTATCGATTTCCTCAATTCAGAGGTCGCGACTTCTATTTTTGAGGCTCGACGTGAATGAAGATCCGCCACCTGAGTCTATATCTTGGGCTGTGTGTTGCCCATTTCATATATTATGGTTATATTTTCAAAGTTAATAAACAGTGCCTCTTATTTGCCTTGCAAACCGTCTTGATATATTTTTATAGGACAATTTAATAGCTCTTAGTAGATAGAATATTATGTAACACATCACGATCCTGCATAAAATTTTAAGAGACTATGTAGATATGTATTTATAAAAATACCTACTTGTTTGAAGTACAGATCAATAATGGACGATATTTTATCTGATCATGCTTCATGTTTGTTATGTATGTTGAAGATTCTATTGGTGTATAACGGAGCTTGGGTATCTGTCTACATGCTTTTAGTTCCGGTGTTAATTGATAACGACATATGTATATGAATATACACATTTACGTGTTGTTGAATATCCTGTAAAAGTTCACGTGGTTTGAGCAGACCCAATGTAAAATTCTCCATCTGTCATATGTGGCAATAAGTTATTATTCAAATAATATGTTTTAAAATCAAAATGTTATTAGAAACTGAGTATAAATTTATTGAAATGCATTTTAATGTTTAATGCAGCCCACATTCACAGTGAGAACTTGTAAAGCGGTTAAAGATAGATTCGTTATACATAGAATATCGTTAAATCAGTTAAAATTGTGTCATAAGTCATATATTTGCTATTGAAACACTCAATATTGACTATTTGTGATGTTGATCTAAAAAGTCACAGTTTAAGTCAGTTCAGAATATAATAATTTCTTGTCTTCTTAATTTAAATATTTTTTTACACATTGCCTATTCAAGATCAGTAACTTGTTTTCTTAAAATATGTTAAATACTGATAAAGTATAATGTTGGTATTTTAATGTGTCAGTTTTATTTGAATAACATCTATAGAAGATACCTACTGAGGTGTACAGGCAATAACTTTAGCGATAACATTTTGTCTTCTGTCTTACCCTCTCTGTTTTTCTGATTTAGTTAGACAGAGATAGAACGACACTAGCTACAAGACAATATATATATATATATATATATTGTATACATATATATATATATATATATATTGTATTGTATAATAGATATTTAAGTCTACATAAATAATCTTCTAGAGATGTACATTTCTAGAAGCGTTTAATGTCACTGATATCGCGACAGACTTGGCCAAGACTTTAATCAATTATGGAGTTGAGATAAATTGATGTTTGATTTCAAACATTCTCGGAAGTGAAACGATCTAAAAATAGAGATAATGAGTCTGTATTATAGATTATAATCAATAAGTTTTAATATCTTAATGTTTGTTGTTTTTAGTTTTAATTTCTTTTCGGCTGGTCGATGAGTTTTTCCTTTTTAATTTAATTTAATGTACAGTTCAGACTTCTGTACCGAGGACAACACGAATTTTGAATGCATTGTTTGTATCTTTCGACAGATTCGGTTAGTCTGTGGTCATCGCAGCGGATAATTTTAAGACATAATGTACAGTCGACACAACGACATGTCACTGAATTTAACACTAATAAGTTCATATTTGAATTTTATGGCTTTATCATACGAGTTAAAGTAGTTGTTTGTATTGTAATACATCAAAAAAACTTCGGTGTGTATATCGGAGACCGCTTTCTGTAATTAAGTATTCGTCAGCTAAAATAATTTAATTTCTCGTGATATTATTCTAAATATCAATGTAGGTTTTTATCGGGAATTAAACCCTGTAGTTCACCAGCACATATGTAGTTTATTCAGCAATAAGTTGAGTCTGTAAGGTCACAGTTTGATTATACTTTGCGATCTGACGTCATATACATTGTAAGGTTATATTTATTATAAGTAATGTCACCTGTTTTTCATTAGTTAGGTTCTTAGATTTCACCCTACCCGCTCCGATGCCCATAATGTTCAAGACCGGCTTTAAGTAAGAACTTTTTTATTGATAGTATTTGTTTAAGGTGTACCAAAAAAAAAAAAAGGATAGAATGATTGTGCGACGCAGTGCTCGCTCTATTGTCGCAGCGATTCTCTGTAGTTATATATTAAAATAAACAATAAACACATTTTTAGTTGTTTGATTTCATTTAATTCTATTCAGATATCTACAGATATATACGATCCCGAACTAAACGGTTCGGTTCTTCTTTCCTGTGAAAGCCTTGAATTCACTACCAGTGCACGTGTTTCCTTCCCACTTTGATCCCGGGTCTTTTAAGCGGGGCGTGAAAAAGCATCTCACCAGGCCGCCATAGTGTAGGTCACCATGCTGCATTGACTAAACATGCAATGAGGATGGTAACTACCACGGACTGCACTTATTGTTTTCTACCAGAGTGGTCATTATGGTAGGCTTATAAATAAAAATTAACGATTAAGTACCTATTGATATACTCTACAATTACCATAACCACCATATCTGTCAAGAGCTCGGCCCCACAAAAGTTTTTTCTTACGCGATCTTAACAATTGCTAATTGAACCTCAGAACAACGATGCTAATCAGATGGAGAGAGACAGACATGAGACGACGGCCACAACTCGACCGTATTGCATGCCATGCTAGTGTTATTCTTGAACTCTGCCCCCTTTTTAAGAACCACAAAATCATAAGTTGTCACACAAAGGAAGACAAGATGAGCAATTTGACTTGGTTAATGTTTGCAATTTTGAAAGGAATCAATAATTTTAATAGTCATTCTCAACCTATATCTACAAAACTGTCTTGCTATGACAATTATTTGTAAAACTATTGAGTGTGAAAGGCGCCTATGAAGAAAGTGTGCTTTTGGTGTTTAGAAGCTTTATTTATCACTTTGATCGTATGAGACAAATGATATGAAATATATTTTTACTCAATCGAGATGGGAGTGTACCTACTAAAGTATATTTAATAATCAAGAAGGTACTTTAGTTCTCTAAAGTACAGAGACTCCTCCTCTCCTCCTGAATACCTAAGGAATGTACAACTATGCACAAGGAAATAAACTTTAACATTAACGGATTTAGTCAAACAAACACAGGTTCAGTCTTCTTCCAGTACTTCTGTATTTCTTCTAGACTCTTCCCTTTGGTTTCTGGTACCCACAGCACAGTATACACCACTCCGAAGAAGGTCACCGCTGCGAAAGTATAGAAGACTACGTAAGCCCCAAACTGGTCTGCCACGGGCGTGTAGAAGAGAACTGTCATTGAGCTACAGAAGAATGAGAATGCCATTGATGCACCTGCCATACGGGCTCGGACCTGTCAACAAGATTAAGTTTTAGTTTATCAGTCAAGACACTAATGCATACTCAAAGTAGTAATTTATTTTAAGA
This sequence comes from Tyria jacobaeae, assembly GCA_947561695.1. Classification (NCBI taxonomy): domain Eukaryota; kingdom Metazoa; phylum Arthropoda; class Insecta; order Lepidoptera; family Erebidae; genus Tyria; species Tyria jacobaeae. The sequence continues at coordinate 6,054,847 of OX387230.1, read as the reverse complement.
GAAAAGTATATTCTTAATTGTATGCCCAGAATCGTAGCCCGATGTTTTTTACCTGACTGTACAAGAGGAAGGGTTATGGTTTTACGTGTGTAGGTATATATATGATGTTTCTTTGTCACGACCTTGAGTATAGAGGGCTTGATTTTGCCATGTTGGTATCATTTCAATAGTATTCGTCTTAATAGTGGGTGACCCTTCATGTCACTGAAGGGTACATGTTGAGATAACGTCAGCAAAAGTGTCAAAGTCAATAATGCAGTCACGTATTTTTTTTATTTTCCTTTTACAATTTTAATATTTACACTTCTATTTCGATTGCGGCTTTAGAAGTAAAAGTAAAAAGTGTAGCAATCTATGTAAATAAAAATGAATCTCAAGAGTGTATGTACTTCCTAACGACTACACCCAATTAGATAATTCTATTTTGTGGTGTTTTCGATATTGTCAGGACAAGCTTTGTTTAAATGAATACTTTTTTTTATTCGTAAGGAAGTTACTATGAAAACTGAGTGAGTGAGACAGAAGACAGAAAAAAAAAACATTGAGAGATGACTTTCTTGAAGCTGGGGCAGGCAGCTTGTAATAATTAACGAGTTTATTCATGAACTTACCTGAAATGGGAACACCTCAGCCATTATCACCATAGGTACCGGAGCTAACCCAGCTCCATACGCGAGTATACAGACACACACGGCGGTCACCGGCAGCCAGTTCATGGGGCCATTGCCAAGAAGGAAGCAAGTGGCTAACGTCGTCATACAAACCGATACTATGAGGGAACTGCAAGCGAGTGGTATCTAGAAGAACAAGTTTCTTTAATGTAAGTAGATATATCTGTGTACAAATAGTCACATATGTCTATCTATATATCAATAGAGTATTCATTTGGCAAGTAAATTCAATCTAATTTGGTCAATCATATAAATATGTATATTAAATAAATGGGAAACTGAAAAGATACCTACCAACATTGGCAATACTTCGGAACCATTATCAGAAGACATTCTGATAATGGTAGTAAGAGTAAAGTAAGAGCAAAGTAGACTAATCTGGCTGTTTCAATATTAGAAATGATTACATGAGACAATCTATCATGTGGGCTCCATTGAAGCTTGAATCATAAAAATTTCGTGATATCCACTAGTTCCGATTCATCTTCTTTAATAGTAATCGTACTTTTTACCTGTTTAACGGTTTTAGTAGTGATTTGTAGATGTTTATTTGGTTTTAACTGCGTTAAGAAGTAAATTGTTAACGTTAAACCAGTCAACCACTTTCGAAACAGCGTGGTTTATACATACATATATTGTCACCTTAAATAAAATATGTCTACCTCCTCTTCAGTTTCGGTTATTTAGTAGGTAGGCTATAGGTTACGACTAAATTAAACATCTTATATTAATATAAAATTCATAAATTTTAACGTTGTGAGTGAAGCCTTTGCTAAAAGGTGGATAACTATAAAATTAAAAATTACACAAAAGGAAAAAATAAAAAAAAACACAAAACTCTCAAATGGCACACTTTAATATTTAAATATTAAGAAATAAAATTGCAGTTGTAACGAAGACAAAAATAACCTACCTATTACAGTCCGGTCAAATTAGACCTCTAAATAGTACTTAGTGATGCTATAAAAAATCGCAATGAGCTAAAAATTTTTAAAACTTTCAGGAGCACTATCGGGGCACTATTCTATGGGGACTTTTAAAATTTCTTATATAATGATATAGGAAATTTTAAAAGTCCCCATAGATCCCGTACCTTTAAAAAAATTTTTTTAACGTCATAGGTCGTAAAAATGAGTTTATCGCGTTTTTCAGCAAAATGGTAAGTTTTATCAAAAAATAAAAAAAAACCTCCGACAAAAGCTTCATACACACATTGACCATTAAATTAAATGTATAAAATACTTTTCTTTTCTAAGTAGTAGTAGTAGTAAGTAGTGTAAATGTGTCATACCTAACGGTTCAAACAGTTTAAAAAGCTGCATTTTTTATAACATGCATAAGTACGCTAATCACTGAAGCGATAATACAAGGAAAATATATTTTTCTATCAGTCAGTGTAACTTATATATACAAAATAATATAGTCATGAGAATATCAGGTATTTTATATGAAGAATAATGCTTATTTTGCGACAAGGAATTACATAAAGAGCATGAGAAATAAAACGGAAAACCTTCAAAGTAACAAGGTGTAAAAGTACAATTTCATTCACAGATTCAATTCTGGAAGTAGCTCGGACTCAGTCTAATGCCATGGCAAAAGTTGTTGTTGCTCGAATCAAAAGATCGAATATATATATATATATATATAATAAATACCATAACGATGGGACGATAAATTCCTTTTTATGACCGAATACCAAAAGGTCGTCCTCAAGATGAAGCTACGAATCTGGCAAAGGAGGAAATATTCACTTAGGTACATCGAAAACAGCGATGACTGTCAGTTTACTTTAAGCGAATTGATAAGTGTTTGAAAAATAAAACTTTAGATCACTATATAACAGATATTATCACTGACAAATCTAGAGCCCCAAAATTCATATGCGTCATGAAATTTTAAATCATGCTTGGTACGAAAAAAATGAATGAAAAAGAAGAACGATTCAGGATTCAAGAAAATATAATTAATAAATAATTAATAATAAAAATATAACAGGTTTACAAAATAGCTATGAATATAAATGATTGTTGTTCGCATATTATTATATTATTAAAAATAGAACTATGAAACTGTTGGAACCGTTATATCTCAGAAACGGTGGATCTTAGTAAAAAAAATGTTGAGGTATTTTTATAGATAATTTTATGATCTACAATTTTTATGAGTTATTTTTTTGCTAAAAATGCTAAAACCTGTTTTTGTGACCGTTGAATATTTTTTTTGTCAGGTACGGGATCGATGGGGACTTTTCAGATTTCCCATACTCGTTTAATGGTATTCGTAACATTCCTACCAAATATTACTTCTATGCGTATTCTTGTAACTTTGCATGTCTAAATTGACCGGACTATTATGCTAACGATCGTATAACGTCGGAATATATCGAAAAATAAAACCTCTTGACAAAATGACTCAATCTACATAAAATAATATTATCAAACTGATGATAAAAACCGAATTAAGAATGTTCTCTTAATTTATTTATAAATTCGTTCCATGGACAAAAGCCATTTAGGTCTACATTGCACCAATTTAATTGTAGTAAAACTCTTTGTGGTGGATTTTCTGTAGAAAATTTGGATCCGTTTCTCAACTGTGACCACGAAGCGTAAATGTATTCTATTTTTAAATAATCTTTTTTGTCATCTGTCCACCTCTGAAAAACTATTTTACCGCCAATAGGAAAATCTTCGAATTGATTTGGCAAACGTATTGGTTTAAAGTCCAAGCCATAAAAAATTTAAATTTGGTTAAAATCATGTCCTACTAACATCATTACTTTTGGCATATTATCGTAGTCAAGGAAAGTTAATGTCAGCAGTTTAATTAAAGGTTCTCCGATATCCTTAGCTAGTGTTCCATATCTTATATCGTGGTCTTGTCTTGTTACTTCAGTAATGGTTTCCCATTCTTCCGGTGTTTTCACAAGTCCCCATGCGATATCTTCTATAGGCATTTCGTTATAATAACTCATAGTAAAAAAGTCCACAGCTGAAATTCCTACGAACAATGGGCCCTCTACCCAAAGTTCATGACCAACTTCGAAATAAATGTTATTTTTACTGTTATCGTTCAAGTCACAAATCGATTTAGTTCTACATATTTCTGAACGTTTTATGTTTAAAATTTTATTTAGTGCCAATAACCCTGCCTTCAGTGCCGAGTTCATATACATTTTATAATTTATGGTTTTCAACAATATATTCTTAAAAGTACATGAGTTATTGCGTATTATAGGACTAAAGTTCGGGTCCATTATCTCATTATTTACCGAAAATAAGTGTATGGTGACATTGCAACCACTAAATGCAGATTCAGCAAAGACTTTTGCTGTTTCTTTAGTTCGGCTGAGAGAGTTCGCATATATGTACACCGAATCTTCACGAGTACATTCTTCTGGGAGAAGAGCTTCTCTTTTAAGCCACTCTGAAAAATATTCACCCATATAACCTTCTAGCAAAACACCCTTCCGCGTTAAATATCCTGGTTTTTCATGAAATTTGGGCCATATTTTTCGTGTGTATATTGACAGCTGTTCGCCCAAAGGTGTTCGAACATTATGTCTGCTGATTATCAAAACCTGTTTCAGTTTTGGTCCTTTTGCATTGTTTTCTTTACATAAAATGATAAGTAAAAATAAAACTATAAATTTTAGACACATACTGACTGTTGCTTCAAGCACGTTAAACGTAACACTTAAAATGTATGAAAATAAACATAGATATAGAATTGCTATAAAGGAACTATACGACACTTGTTAAACTCAATGCGATACTGATACAGCCAAACACGGATCTTAATCTGTTTGAATATTCATGTACTTCGGCATTAAATATCTAGTTTTTATCACAGTAGAGAAAACCCGATCATTGGAATCATCTGTCTAATAATATATTAATGGTCGGCCACTCGGTTCCTTGTAAAGATAGACTCTTGGTAGGTATGTGAGCAAATTATATTAATAGTTATATTGATATACAAAAAACTATGTAATTCAACCGTTTATCTGCTTTTTATGGCAACGAACAGACGGGTCACATTGAAACTTCGAAATTAAGAGTTGTGGGGATGACGGAAGGAGGTAGAGGAGAGGATGTGAGGAGGGGAAAGAATATACCTACTATTATCTCCCCTTTTTCTTTCGGGCTATTTAGAAAGGACAACCATCTATTTTTTTTAAGGAAGGTGTAAGTGACTTCACTTTGCCTGATGGAAAGCAGTAAGTTTTTTTTAATACTATAGGGGGACAGACGAACAGACGGGTCACCTGATAGTAAGTGACAACCTCCATCCATGGACACCTGCAACTCAAGAGTCGTAAGTGCGCTGCCCGCCTTTAAGAGTGATAAGGGATGGGAAGATGCCTTGAGGTAAAGAAGATAAGGGGCATGAGGAGACGGGAAAGAAGATAAGGGGGATGTGGAGAGTGGTGGTCGCCATCCTCATTATTGTCTAGTCAATGCAACATGGTGACCTACTCCAAGGCGGCCTGGTCGTTTGTTTTATATGTTACCTCAGCTCTGCCGTCAAACAAAGCTCAGTGACTCTACCGTCCACTGGGACAATTACAATTACTTATGAAACATTTAAAAGAAATGTACCTTTCTTCCGAATTTTTCAATAGAAATGGTCGTAAAGAAAGACCCGGCCAGTTGCAAGGATCCCATGAAGAGTGCCAACGTGTTGGGGCTCCACTCGGTGCCCGCGCGGTGGAATACGTCAGCTGCATAGTTCATGAGGGCGAAGCACCCTGAGAGCGTCTGCATCGCCATCAGCATAAGCGTCATCCGAAGCGCAGAGAAAGTTGAGCGATCTCGGACTGGAAGCATTAAAATAATTAAAAACATTTTATTTCACAATTTATTCGTAGCATACCCACAAAAGAATCGGAAATCTTAATGTATTGATCAACAAACGTGTCATTGTCATGTCACTGACCTATTTCAGCAGCAGGACTTCTCAAACAAGACTTGTTTTGAGATAACAAAGTTTTTAGTTTAAGAAACTAAACGAATTGTTATGAAACATACAATGTCCTTGATGTCTTTCTATCGCAGTATGCCAGTTCTATAATGGTTATATGTTGCGGTTAACTGATAAAGTACCTCATACAGCGAGTGACGATTAACCACAATCTTCTTTTAATTTATTAGACTAACCGAAATGCATGCAATGCATGCGGCTTCTAATTAGACAACTCATAAATAAAATTTAATTATGAATGTTTTCAACCGCTTGAAAAAATAACTTTCAAACATTATATCGGACTACAGAAAATGTTGCCAAAAGCCCATCTATTTGTATTCCTTAGATATCTATGTGTAAGCTCTTCGTACGTGGGTCACACTGAAAGTTTTTAGAATAGGAATAGTTTATAGAACAATAATTCTGTTTCGAACCCAAAACCAAAAGACAATCTTTGCAATGGATGTTTCCATTCGAAGATTTACTGACAAAAATAAAGAAGGGCAGAAGTCAACGGATAAAGTTAATTGCCTAATTCTTTGGACGGGTCATTTCGCAATAATCATTCTAGAAGATACAAGGACTGTAACTGCAATTTGGAATGTCAGTCATTGTTTACCGGTTGCCTTGGAAAAAGTTAGATAGCAGCACACAAGAAACACGACAACGCTTTTTTTTTTCACGACAACGCTCCGGCTCACTCCACCAGACGGACTATCGAAGGTGTGGAATTAGTGAGTCATCCTCCTTATAGTAACGACGTGGCACCTTGTGTCTTTTATTTATAAAAGATAAACCTAGAGGAATTCATTTTATGAACCCTGAAGATGCCGTGGCGTTTTACAAAGGAGTTGAAGAAATCCCTAAAGAAGAGTGGGTTCACTGCTTAATTCAATGGTTTTATCGAATACGACGGTGCTTAAAAAGGAACGGAGAATACTTCGAAAAAAAATATAAATAAAAAACGTAATGATTATATCATTAGGTTTTTTATTTTTTAGGAAACCTGTGTATAGAAGTTTAATATTCTTACATACTTAAATGAAATATTAACTTAATCATATATTAACGGTTATTTCCCTGAAGGGGGCACCAGAGCACCCTGACTGCCCGGTTGTTCTAGTGTTTAATGACCCTGACTGTTGACGGGACAAAAATTTGTATGGTCTACATTTGATTAACTCGGTCTGGGTGTTATTTCTATCAGTTGTATGAATGTTTGTAAAGTCCCCCGCAACACAGGAACTATTCCTAATGTTGTCTTTTAGTAAATAGAAAAAACAAATGTAAAATATACATTTCGATAGCCATAATTTATTCCTACAAACGTAATAATGGGCAAGCTTATTGCCATCAAACGGGCACTGTATATACTAAGTCGCGTTTTACGACACTTATTGTAAGAGGTGGACTATTTTACTTCACTGAGAACCACAAGGTAAATATCAAATTTAACTATCGTCGTATTTTATCAATCAGATATATAGTGTACAGAGAATTTGATTAGCCGTACTTTACCCACACTGAGGAGAGGAACGCTCGCCATCTCGTCAAACCGCCTCTGTTCTTCTTTCATTTTCTGCAACTCCTCTGCTACTAGCTTGTCGCTCTTGCTCAGGCTTCGGAGCCAGGATATCGTCTTTACCGCTTTCTGTAAAAACAACCTTATATTTATAGAATAGTAATGTTTTTTCCTATTAAAAATTTATTTGAAAATAATATAAAATGTTACTTTTTGATACCTCTATAGCATAGAGTTCTTTTTTCGTGCTGGAAAAACATGCTTCTAGCCTATTTTAATACGTTTTATTTGTTATTTTATGAGAGTTTTTTTTATGATAATACGTAAGATTAATATCTTAAATTGAATACTTGTATTGATACAAACCTTTTCCTGTCCAATTTTGAGCAGATAATTTGGAGATTCAGGCATAAAACAGAACAGGAGTATATGTACCGTAGAAACCATCAAATACACAACTTGGTTCCATTTATATGATGCCGACATTCCTACAGCATACACGAAGATCACGCCCAGCTTGCAAACAGTCATGTTTAAGGACCCAAGAGCTCCTCGAAGTGTGTCTTGGGATATTTCCTTGACGTATACTGGGACTACAACGAAACAGCCTCCTGCTGCAAGTCCGGCTATAACCCTGGCGATTATGAGAGTAGCCGGCATTATAGCAGTTAGCTTCATTGTCCACGATATCTGAAATTTCAAGGGTTGTAATTAGAAGTGCTGTTATGGATTATGTATGGTTATTTTTTGTTGTTGGTGACTGTTAAAGTTCGTAACATCGGTGCAAACAGCACCCACTATTGTTCCTCACAAAACAGATCGACACTCTATGTACTTGGGTGTGTTATATATGTTGGCGGACCTTACCGCCAGCCATGACATTAAATGAAGAATATGTATATTCCTTTTTACATCTACCTGTTAGGATTCACTGTATTTTAAACTTTTGATATGAATAATTCGCTTTATAAAGTAGACAACCGACTTCAACGCGTCTATCATAAAATTTATTACTTTATGGTTTTCTCATGGATGCCATTGTCAGAACCTAACCAAACTCTCATCTAGCTATACTTGGAGTACATCCTTTCCAATAAAAAAGAACCATCGAAATCGGTTGGCGTGATATTGAGTTATTCGGCCATTTGTCGCGCACATACTTAATGTAAATTTAAGACATATGGTTTTCTCATGGATGCCATTGACAGAACCAGGGACCACACGGGAAGCATCAGCTTTCAAATAAAAATCATCCCTCACTCCAACAACTGTAGATGTTTTGGATGACTTTAAGGGAGTGATTTCTTTTTTAATCATTCTTGATTAACCCTAGCAATGTGTGACGCGGGCATGTCGGAATGCCGGCTGTGTACATGTATTATTACGCAATTCAACACACCTAGAATTGTTAATAGGAAAACCCACATGGATACAGGTAGCTTCGTGTATGTAACTCTCTTTACTGTCGGTTCGGTCTTAGTTATTTTTCAATTGATTTATGTTGTTATTTAGAATATTTTGATTATACCATTCCTGCAAGTATAGTCTAGTAGAATAGACACTCGTCTATTCTACTAGACACAACCTAAAGTTGATATTATGTGTATTTCAGTTGTCATCGTTATCTTAATATCAATAGATCAATGGAAGACCTAGTCTTGATAAATATGACAAATCATTTACAGATTGGTCGCTCAACAATGCCTTCATTTTCGTACTATATTACTACTGTGATGTCTAGTAATGACGAAAAAATCTTGGAATAAAACAAAAACATTCAGAATTATAAAATACAATCTGAATAATCCTTTCCAGGTTCAAAATTATTAAGATACATATAAAAATAGCCAGTTCTATGTTTGAAATAATGTATAGCCTATGCAAGAATTATAAAAATCGATTAAGAAGTTAAGTACTATCGACTACAAAACCCATATTTTTTCCTTAGTTCTCGGACAGCAATAGCTAAAAGCCGGTTTTGATCCTCTTGAGCTATTGCTTACGATCCGAAATCATTCCTTCTGTAGTGCGTGCGTCGTAGTTGACGGAAACAGGCTTAGTGGTATTTTGATGGATATGGGACTAAACTAAACTAAAGTCGACATAATGTGTGCCTTTAATAACCCTTCAGAATACAAGCGTAAGTGCGTGTACTTATATATTTATGTTATTGAAATAAGTGAAGACTGTATATAAGTGAATACTTACACAAGAAAGCACAGACACTAAAATCACGCAGATCTTTCGTCCAAATCTGTCTGAAGCGTAACTAAAAAATGGTATTCCGCAGATCCCAGCTAGGGGGAGCGCCGCCGCCATCCATGAAATATCGTTCTGTGAGAGTGGAGCTAGCGCAGGTGTGGATGCAGACTTGAGTAAGGGACCCATGGGAGATAGCCAGCCGATTTGAATACCGTATGTGAAGGTGGGAATCGTCGCTGAAACATTAAATACATTTCAGTTTAGACACTGCTTGTTGAAAACTGACTGACTCGGTACCAGTACTTTTATTCATGATAGCAAGCAGCTAGAGAGGTGTAAATTTTAAGATATTAGGTTGAGTAGCTGAGTTTTAAGGCACAACAAGTAAAGAACTTCAGATCCACATTGTTAATTGAAATGTAATAGAATGTAAAACAAGTAAGAATGTACATCGTACATTTACAATCTAAATACATTTACAAGTAACTTTTATTTCATTGTTGTAGTACGTAATCGGATTTGCAAAGAACTGCGCGCATTCTTAGGAATACACAACCTTCCCCAGCATTTTCAGACGGTGGAAGAATAATTCCCAAGAATATAATTACTTTAGACTGTTGTGTTAAAAGTTATAATAAATTTGTAGAAGATCTCGGAAATCAAACACCACCTCTTTAGTTTTATCTTTTGGGATTATATATCGCAATACGAATACTCATTTCCGTGTAAGTAGATCTGTTATGTATTGTAAGATTTAGGTCCGTTTAAGTGTAATTTGTTTACTTTCCATTACGAGAATTAGACATATATTACGCGTAAGAGATTTCTCATGTAGACATAACAAATAAATGTTATGAGACTTCATTGAAAACACTGTAATTACGATTTCCATTGTGATAAAAAACGGACGCCTTGAACAAGTAGGTTATTATTAAAAACTTGTAATTAATAAAGGAAACATTTCAAAACCATTTAATTATAAAAATTTGTTGTTTTAATTAATTTTTATTGACTTTTTAATTTTGTAGTAGTTTTTGTTCTAATTTTGTGGTAGCTAACGATTATTAAATATACAATATGTGAATAGAATAGTTCTGTTTTGTTAGACTTTTGATATTAATTTGAATTATGGTAGGTATGTAAGTATAAGCCGTGTGGTTTACGGTGGAATAGAATTGAGCCGCTCCATCTCTTGACGGTGGTATCGTTAAAGGCGACTAATGGATTGGACTGGTATTTGTCAGCCCGCATGTCTATACAGGCGTAGTGTCCGGCTGACGGCAATACTCGTAGGTTTCTTTCTCACTTATTACGTTATTATAACCAAATTCTAATTGGCAAAACTTGGATGTTTTATACACCTCTGCCTTCCCCTCAGGGGATACAGGTTTGAGAACATGTATAATTAACAAAAAAAAATTCCATGATGAAAGGAATTTGAAGATAACTGCGTGTATTTACAGAAAAAAATACTGTACTGTGTATTACTACACAGTACAGTATTTTTTTCTGTATTGCCTTACAAAATTTTGGTTGTGTATCTTTTCACAATTTTTATACTTTTAAAGAAGGCCTGGCCTACACATAAATGATACATGGTCTAGAGTAGTCTAGGCTATGTCAAATGTAGCGCGCGTATGTATAGTTTATAATATATATATAAATAATGTAATTAGGCCAAAAGTATATTCAAAATGAGTGTCTATGGAATATTTTGCTTATTTTTCTTCATAGGATCTACGTTTTGGAACCAGGCAACTAGCTTCAAGACTGACTTGGGCTGACTAACTCTTAATTCTGACAGTTCATAAATATCTGTAATAGGTTCAATTTAAAAACAAATTCTCACCAACCCGCTTTTTGAGGTGGAGTTCACTAACATACGTGGACTCCATGCAAACCTCAGCGCCGTACACCAGCACCTTGAGACGGCTCGGCCGGCCATGCTTTTTCTTACGGAGACACAAATACGCCGCCCTGCCGACACGGCAGGGGCGGATGTCTGTTGTCGCCGTCTGCACTGCCTAGAAGACGCATCCTTCTCTATCCTTTGGCTACACGTGGATTTTGGCTCTATAAGCCGGATCTACGTTTGCCTTTATCGGTCCCATTCCGGAGACTCCGAGACAACTCGACTCTTTGACTACATGAGTCACGCAACGGACAAAGCGCAGGAGCAGTTCCCGATCGCCGAACTGGTGTTTTTGGGAGACTTTAATGCCCACCATGACTTCTGGCTGGGATCTTCCAGAACGGACCACGCTGGTCGAACTGCCCACGCATTCGCTCTCACGCATGACCTTACCCAACTGGTACTCCAGCCCACCAGGATACCAGACATATCGGGTCAAGCGCCCTCTTTGCTAGACCTTCTGCTGACGAGTCACCCAGCGCAGTACAGTGTAACGGTTCACGCCCCTCTGGGATCCTCCGACCACTGCCTGGTGTCCACCTCGGTGCCTCTTGTTGCCCCACCACGGCCTGTGGTAACAAGGCGACGGTTATGGCACTACTCGTCAGCAGACTGGGATGGAATGCGGTATTATTTTGCATCCATCCCGTGGGCTCAACGCTGCTTTAAAGACAGGGATCTGTCGCAAAGTGCGTCTGCCGTGGCTGACGAAATCACTGTCGGTATGGAGTACTATATCCCCAACAGTGAAGTCGCCAGCACAAAGACCCGTCCCTGGTTCAATCGCGAGTGCACCCGTGCTGTCGCTCAAAAGCAGTCAGCCTACCGCCCATGGATCAGGGCCCGCGCTCATTGTGACCCAGACGTTGATCGCCTAAAAGCAGCGTTTAACAAAGCCACTAAGGAATGCAAGAGGGCTTACATCAGAGCTGATGCCCAGCGCATTGCACGGTTTGGTCAAGAACTCGTCGCATACCCTTTTTTTTTTTTTTTTTTTTTTTTTGTCGTGTGGAAACCCCCTTGGGCCGTCATTCCACCCGGGTTTTCGGTGGAACGGTGTGTCGGAATCGAACCGACTAAAACCACACGGTGTGCCTTACTGCGCTTAAAATAGGAGGAATACGGGAACAGCTTTATTAAGACATCCGGACCCCTCCTAGCGCCTGCCCGCACTATGCGGGCACCACCTGCGGGTAACCTATCAATAAGGCGGCGTCCAGACACACGCGGACGTCACCCCCTCGCGGCTAGCTATATGGCGGATGGAGGGGAAAACCCGTCCCGACCACCCGCAGCCACACTCAGGGCGGCATGAGGCGCTGGTAAGCGCGTCTCCGCCGCCCGGTTCGCCGGCACTCGTCGCATACCCTACGGGTAGCCGTAAATTTTGGCGATTGGCCAAAGCCGTGCAGTCCAACTACTGCCAGCCTTCGCTGCCACCGCTGAAGTACCCTGACGGATCACTGGCCCACGAGCCGCAAGAGAAAGTGAAACTACTTGCTGACCTCTTTGCGGCTAACTCCCGAATCGACGACCGTGGCGCTCACCCGCCCACCATTGCATCTTGCGACTCCGCAATGCGGGATATTCGCATCCGGCCGAGGGATGTCCGTGCGGAGCTTCGGTCACTCGATGTTCGGAAAGCCAGTGAACCCGACGGTATTCCGGCGGTGGTTCTTAAAAACTGTGCACCAGAGTTGTCTCCTGTACTGACGCGCCTGTATCGCCTGTCCTATTCCTCGGGAATTGTTCCGGAGGCCTGGAGAGAGGCGAACGTCCAACCCATTCAAAAAAGGCGACCGCTCCGATCCAGCTAATTACCGTCCTATAGCCGTCACCTCCATACTCTGTAAGGTGCTCGAGCGGATAATCAACACCCAATTAATCCGCCACCTAGAGGATCACTCCTTGTTAAATGATCGGCAATATGGTTTTAGGCCGAACCGATCCACGGGTGAAATTCTAGCGTACGTCACACACCTTATGGGTGAGGCTATGGATAGGCATGGGGAGTCCTTGGCCATCAGCCTCGACATTGCCAAGGCCTTCGATAGGGTCTGGCATCGCTCGCTTCTTTCCAAACTTCCTGCATTTGGTCTGCCATCTCAGCTATGCAACTGGGTTGCTGCCTTCCTCCACAAGCGCCGCATTAGGGTTCTCTGTGACGGCGCGGCCTCTGACTTCCAGGAGGTTAGCGCTGGTGTACCTCAGGGCTCCGTCCTATCGCCCATGCTGTTTCTTCTGCATATCAATTATATGTTGGCTCTTGGCAACATACATTGTTATGCAGACGACAGCACAGTACACGGGCGATACTTCGGACATCCTGCTGCCAAGCTAGCAGACGTTGAGGGAAAACGACAGGAGCTTGTTGCTGAGCTCGACCGGGTCCTGAGCCGCATCTCTCAATGGGGTTGTGAGAATCTGGTCGAGTTCAGCGCCAAGAAAACACAGGCGTGCGCGTTTTCAAACAAAAAGTCTCCATTCCTTCCCCTTCCTACTCTTCAGAATACTCTACTGCCACTACAGGATAGGCTTAGTATACTGGGTATGGACATCTGGCGGGATCTCAATCCGCGTGATTACATCGAGAGCGTCACTAAGGCGGCCTCGCGGAAGCTCGGTGTATTGAACAAGGTGAGACGGTTCTTCTCGCCCGAGCATCTGTGTCTTTTATATAAGACCCAGGTTCGCTCCTGCGTGGAGTACTGCTCTCATCTTTGGGATAGCTATGCGCAGTATCTGCTTGACGCTCTCGATCGGTTGCAGCGACGCGCAGTCCGTATTATAGACTGTCCTGAGGTCACCCAGTCTCTTGAGCCCCTGCAGTTGCGAAGATATGTCGCCTCTATGGCAGTTCTCTATCGCCTACATCACGGGGAGTGTTCTGACGAGCTCTTCCAATTGGTCCCACCTTCTCCCTTCCTCTACAGGACTACACGTGCTGGCCTGAGGAGTCACCGTTTGCGAGTCGAAGATATGCGATCCCGAACGAAACGGTTTGGCTCTTCTTTCCTGTGCCGATGAGTGAAAGCCTGGAATTCCCTACCAGCGCACGTGTTTCCTTCCCAATTTGATCCCGGGTCTTTTAAGCGGGGCGTGAAAAAGCATCTCACCAGGCCGCCATAGTGTGAGTCACCATGCTGCATTGACTAGACATGCAATGAGGATGGTGACCACCACTCTTGGACTCCATTTATTGCTTACCATCAGGCAAAGTGGAGTCATTAGGGTATGCTTACGAATAAAAAAAAAAATTAAATTGAATTACAGTTATATCTTATGCTTATGACGCTTTTTGCTTTTGATGTAATACAAGGTTTAGTCTAAAATTTACTTAAAGCAGTATAAAATATATTTATTTTTACACGACTTTGACTCCACTTTTGACTCCACTTTGCCTGATGGAAAGCAATAAGTGGAGTCAAAGAGTGGTGGTCACCATCCTCATTGCATGTCTAGTCAATGTAGCATCGTGACCCACACTATGGCAACCTGGTGATATGCTTTTTCACGCCCCGCTTAAAAGACCCGGGATCTAAGTGGGAAGGAGACACGTGCGCTGGTAGTGAATTCCAGGTTTTCACCCATCGACACAAGAAAGAAGAGCCAAACCGTTTAGTTCGGGATCGTATATTTTCAATGATGATAAACATCTTATATGATGTTATTCTAATTACTTCAGTTCATGTAATAAACATCTGGAGTACATGTGCTTTCGTAACAAAACACAAGCAACAAGAAGATATTATTTAAGACTAAACAAAAGTTATCATGAAATTTTGATCCCGTTCCCGCAACCCATTGGAACCTATTCCAGGGATAAAAATTAGCCTATGTCTTATTCCAGGCTATAATATATACGTTTATTAGCTAAACAGTAGGCAAGACGGTGCGGGGGGATGGTCGGCGATTGCATCAAGCGAATCGAGGCGCTTGAATTTTATTCTCGCGTCCGTAATTTTTTTGCGATTACTGCTAAAATATTCGTTTAAATTATATAGTGTAGAAGAGTAAAATAATGTGGACGAAATGCTTAAAGCCTCTAACTTATTTAAAATGATAAGGAGTAATACCGTATTTGTGTAAATAGCTTCCCAATTACCGCTATATAATTGCACATTTTTAAAGTATTAAAATGGAAATAGCATGTTACCCTTCAGATATAGACATATGTTATCGCGGACTTTTCTGTAGACTTATATAACATACACAGTTAAACTTTACATAATTTTATTATATCTCAAAGGGCAAAGGCAGCGTTTTCGTTTTCGACACCTCCAACAAATATAATAATTATATTGAAGCTAATAAATACAAAAACTTGACAAATTATATACTTAAACCTTCCTCAAGAACTCTGTCTTTCTGTCTGTTGGTGAAAACAGCATGAAAAATCGGTGACGTCGATTTTGAGTTTATCGCGAACAGACAGACAGACAGACAGACTTTGTATAATACATGTAACGTTATATCCCTTTAGAACAAATAAATATTTATCAGAGGACCATTGCAGACCTCCTCAAACATACATAAATATATACATATCCTCACGCCTTATTCCCGTCCAGGGTAGGCAGAGACGGTAGAACGCCATTTGGGACGTTCCTGACACACAACTTTCACCTCTTCCTCATTCATCAGTCGTTTCATACACGCTCATCGGTAATGGGTGCTTTTTTTCTAGTGTACTGTCGATCTCGTCAGAATATGTCTTTCTGGGCCTACTCGCACGACTCGCACGCTCACAAAAGCCTTATAAATTCAAAAAGTCGCTTTTTTTCACCATATGTTTTAAGTGTTATAACGCATTTAGCCCCTTACACAATGCGTGACATTAATAAAGGTATATCCTATTTGTTTTTGTTCTTATTCGGTCATTTTTTGTATTTGTGCCCGATTAAATTGAGATAGATCATTCGTTTCGTAACTAAATACCAATGTTTAAATTATTTTATTATATTTTGTAAGTTTGTAACTGAATAAATAAACAAGTAGGTAACTACCCTTCCTTTTTGCTGCCGTTATGTCAAAATGTTATGAACCTACGTCAATCCTTCGGATCTTCTCCATTCTACGGATCCAATAAGGACGTTTCAAATAATAACTCATATGTGTATGTCGTAATCCATTAATCCGTCTAAGGTCTAGGGCGTAAAAAGTACGGTACGGGTCAACAAAAGAAAATAGTTACTGAAAAATTAAGGTAGGATTATTTTGCCGCAATAAAATATTTTATCTGCGAAGTGTAAATAAAATAACGCGAATTGTAAATAATATGACAATTGTTTAGATTGTAGTTATCTGCTGTTATTAATAACACCAGATTACGTTTACTATATATAGTAAAAGTAATCTGGTGCTAATTAAGAGTTATGTTATTAAATATCATAATATGACATATACATAATATGATATTTATTAACATGACTTCACAAGTTTTACAGACGAGTATACATACAGTTCTTTTTAGTTCATTTCTTGTTATATGCTGTTGACAAAAAGGTTTAGATAGGTATTTAAAATTAATTTATTACAAAATGATTTATTATGAAGAAGAATGGCGTAACGGCGATGTTTCAATGACATGTCAATTAGACATAACAGAAAGGTCACGATGTCTTTGTGTCCCTAAACGTATCTAGAAAAGAAAAAATAAAGTAAAAACATTTACTTCAGTGCAACGAGACATTCTCTAATGGGTAGGTATGTACACATACGTATTTTTATACGCTTAAATAAAATGAAAACAATATGTACTCGTATATATAAATATTGTTTTTTTATTATAATAGACGTATAAATAGGCTATCGTACCGAACTGTTATGTATTCGAAAGTATATATCCAGTACCCAGCTATGCCTTGAATAGAAGTTTCATAAACAAATTAAAGAAAAAAATAAAGTAAGATTTCTTTTATTATAGTATAGTTAATTATAAGGAATTGGAATATGTCCTATGTTGATGCATCTCCCAAAGGCACCGTAAGAGGATTCAGTTGAGCACTGGTTTATCCTGGTAGGTACCAGACAGCTGGTTTTCAACCGGACCTCATATGAAGTGTACAGTGTATGTCCTATACGATGTGGATAAAAAAATAGTGGAGAAAAGAAAAATATAAATAAATAAACTATAAATAATCCGTGTCAGTGAGAAAAAACCTCATATTTACATATAAGTACCACATCATACAATAGAAAACCCGAATGTCATTTATATAACCAGCGTACTTAAATAGGATGACTACCTGATGAATAAACTAAACTGAACAGATAATGTTCGCTAAGTTGGCATTGTAGTGGGATAAATTAGTTAACCTAGCTGTTGTTTTATAAGAAGCTTCTTAATACACAACTTGAAGTGTACTGTTCCTTTCAGGGACCTTATAGACGTCTTTTTATTACTACATATATGCATGGACATGGAGAGGGGGTCGGATGTGGATCGCATTCAAACGATGTGGAAAGCGTTCTGGACGCACTGAATCTTGGGTTCAGTTCGGGATAGGAGGCATGAACCATACACCGTATCAGCATAGCCTATTCTTGATAACAAAAGGCTGTCCACCAGTCTTAATCATAAATTTATTTTATTTATTTATTTATAAGTTTACCAAATACTCTTTATAACATACATAGCACTAATATAAGTCAATTTCACTCATTTAACTTGCAAGCTGCCCGCCCCTGTTTGTTGTTTATTTGTCCAATTTGTTACTTAAATTTTATCGCCTTTCTGTTGACAGATTGATCTGATATTTAGCACACATCTTTAGTCTGACGACAGTACATTTTTTTTTATTTAAAAGACAACTCCCGCACCAGGATTAATTCCTTTGTCGCGGGGGACTTTACAAACATTCAAACAATGGACACAACAAAACGCTACACAATGGCGGAATTTATATTTTTTCTCACAACTCCTTCAATATGATCAAGTGAAAGGGCTTGACTAGTCTAAAAGAGTTTAAAAAAAATGCAAATCCAATATGACCGCGAACAAAATGGCGGTTTACATATGTATTGAGGACTTGATTGCAAATTGAACAAATGAACTAAATAGAATGAGAAATATTAAGAAACGAAATAAGAACCAAGAAAAATAAAATAATGCCCTAGATTGTTGAGGAGAGTGGTGTGATGACTGGTACCTAGGATATGTTATATTATAATTATTATCTCCATTTTCAATAAAGCCGTTAAGTTGAATAGAAGTTTCATAAACAAATTAAAGTAAGATTTCTTTTATTATAGTATAGTTAATTATAAGGAATTGGTGTAATGAAATAAACACATGACGTTTTAATTTACGCAACCGTAAGGATTGCAAATTAAAATAACAGTAAAAAATAAGCCAAAAAACTGTTTACTAACGAGATATATATCTTTTATAAGTATTATTAAAACTTTTTATAAGTATTATTAAAACTTGTATATACTGACTCAAATTTTTAATAAAAATGTATCTATACTGACTTAAATTATATAAATAAATATATTATGACAAATGGTAAAACTTATAAGGTAAATTTGTTTTAAATTCTACCAATACCTACTACACAAATCTGTTAAGAATGTAAGTTTGTGTAAAGTTATAATTAAATATCAAAGACATAACTACTATTTATCCGATTTTGTCTGGTGTATCCATTCATGTCGTTCCTTGTGGTACCTGGAAAGTTGCACAAAGTAGAAGAGAGTTTTTAGACTCGTTGCAGCCATAAGTAAATTTTGTTTTAAACTTAATAAGTTATTAAACTAATGTTATATATGGGCAATATTAATTATAGTATTGGATTCTATACAGCTTCAGATACTACGCTACAAAGTTTTTTGCTATTGGAATTAAAAAAATTCCCGAAGCCCCAAACAAAGGTGTCGGTGTCCTTTGTATATAATGTACTTTATTACTTGCAGCGTCTTGTTTTTAACAAGGAGACTGCATTTCTGGCCATTTATGGATACGTTGAGGCAATATTGAGATACGGACTGCTGCCGGAAGGAAATTCAACAGACATATGTAAATAATTATTGCAGTAGGTCCAAAATGTAAATTGTCTGGATGTCTGTAATGTGGGGCCTCAAGAGTTTTGTAAACCAATATTTATGAATAACAATATTCTGACTCTAATAAGCTTATAACATATTAGAAGTATGTAGGTACGCATAGTAAAAAATAAAAAAATCTGGAATAGAGGAGTTTAATTTTCTTATATTAGGCAAACGAGCAGGCGTGTCACCTGATGGTAATTTACAGTCGCCGCCCATGAAAACCTGCAACTCAGGAGTCGCAAGTGTATTTTCGTGTGTGGGAGACGCTCTGTTCTTAAAGCTTGGTCGTGTTGGTCCAGAAATAGCGCAGGCAACAATTTGTAAAACATATCTTGTTGTATTGTTGGTTGTGCAAAGCAAAACGTTTCACTCCTGGCTACATTATCAGACTAGTTTAGTTGAACTTGTCAAAACTAATCATTACAACCAAAAGGGCTTGAGGAGTTTACTGAATAGTTCCACTATCTACTCCCTGGCTTCATCTTGATTTATCTGCCAAAATTATGGGATCTCAAAACGACAGCTGGAAGTAGACTTGTAATTTTGTTGCACTTCGGTTATGTGTAACGTTTTGTCTCGTTTTTTATTTATGTAGCTAGTTAGTGAGAAGTGCAGCTAATAAGATCGTGTTAAAATGCCCTTAGTATTATGTTTAAGAGGTAGCCGCTTTAGTAGAAGTATCTATTTTAACATGAGCTATCTGCCCGTGAAACATACAGACAAAGAAAAGAAATACATATTTTGGTATAACTAGCCTGTAAAATGAAGTGTCTGTCTGCAATATTATAATATAAGATACTACTAAATGCAAATGTATGTTATTTGCACTTACTAAATGCAAATGTATGTTATTTGCATTTAGTAAAAAACTTATATTATAATATTGCAAACAGACACTTCAATTTTACATATTTGTATACGCTCGCTTAGCAGGATGGCCGTATTTCCATATGCATATGTATGACACGGAACCATAATTCTTTTTCCAATAGAGAGGTAGCCTCCAGTTGCTCTTTATAACATCAGATATTTGCCAGTGATAGTTTTGTATAAATAGGTCCATCCGTTGCAGAGAAAAAACAAACAGGCAACAGGCAAAAAAGTAAATGTTTTTAAATATATTTATTCCATTGCAAGCGGACACTTCAATTTTATTTATTTCTATATTAAGTATACATATGTTTATAGAATAAATGTATATTTTTTTATGTTTTCCTTATCAAGCTTATGTAAAATAATGTTTCCTGATTGATGTTCACTATGATTTAATCATACTCATTTTCATATGTGCGCAAAGAACATACGAATGTCAAAAACACCATTAATAAGCTTAAAGTTATAGTATATAGTTATCTACGCATACAGAGTACAAAAAGGTCCATTGTATTAATTTTTTTTTCTTAAAAGATTTACTATTCCGGGGGTTGCGTAATAGCTAAGTCGTCGGACTTGTGATCATGTGGTTGCGGAGTGAGTGTAAGAACCCTAATACGAATGAGTCTCTGCCTACCTCTTAGGGGATACAGGCGAGAGTATATGTGTGTATGATTCTTAATAGCAGGAGAGTCAGGGATCCTCACTCCAGCAAATGGTAGCACATTACAAGTATTCTTGTTAACCTGTCTATAGAAGTTTATATTTTTGACTGAAGTTGGTACACGATGCCAGTTACTGACTAGACAGACTGGGGTTTGAACCCATAACCACTTGATGGTCTTAGTAATCTTGTTAGTCTTTTATTTCTTTTATGTAGTTCATGAAACAGGTATTTATCATCATCATACTGGTATGTATTAAGTAATAAATAACAGTCAATTGTCTCGATTTCGGGAAAAACCTGCATCTGATTTCCCGTTTAAAAAAAATGTCTTTGTTCTTTAGATGAACGAAACAGACAACCAAATAACATGTGTCGCTTGATTGTTTTAATTCTTACATTTATAAATATATAATAATTAATGTATTAATATTATTACAGGCGCGTCAAGCCTTCGTGATAGACATAATAAGTACGACGTTGCTATGTAAACAAAAAGCACGGAATATCACAATCAATGTATACACATTGTGTAATTCAAACATCTTGGAGAAGATGTACTTACCTATTAGAGCGGTGAATATTTGTCTTTTTGCACTACTTTCATTTTTTCGTCGGTCCATATTGGCTCAATGACTCGTGATTCGGAAACCAAATAAAAAAAAATCTTGGAGGTTATTTTCATCAAGATACAAAATAGCACAGATTTTTATAAAATAAATCGATATTATTTGATCACATTTAATTTTAATATGCTATTATTTTTAATTCTCACAGTGATTCTCGTTTTTATTTTTCATGCGCCTGCGTTTCAAGTGACGTCTGTCAAACGACTACACTTTTATAACCTATAATCGCACGTGTGAGTACTAGCTAACTGTTGTACAAACTCAAAGTGATTTCATCGTCACCGTTGAACGTTACCGATCTTTATTTGCCTCTGCATAGAGTTTAAAATAAATTATAATCCATTCGATAGCTGCACGGTTTTGCAGCACTTGTACTGGTTGAATGATTCTAATTACTGTTCATTATCTAATCGGCAATCGAAAACATACCTTGTTGAGTAGGTATAAGGACAATATTATATTTTCGGAGCGGTAGAATTAATCTGGTTACCATGTGTGTAATAATGGGTTTCCCTACGTATTCGAAGAAAGTTAGAATGAATGAGTCCGTGGTACAGGAATGGAGTAGCTATAGACTGGCGTTATGTAATGTGTAGGTATGGTGGCGTTATGGAGAATTTTTATTATTATTACTTTGGAAAATACTTTATATTAAGAGTATATTTTGATACATGAGTGGATCATAATTGATAATCATAATAGTAATTGTTCAAATAACCTTGAAAGAAAAATACAAGTTGAAAGTTTCCACTATCGATAAGAATTGTTATGTATACAACTTGAAAGTTTTTAAATGGTTCATAATTTTCACACCATTATTAATAGATGACTTAGATACGTCACACAGGACATTCTAAGCCTTAAGGCCTCCATAAGCTTTCTACATTCAGTGGTCTTAAGCCACCTCATGACTGGCCTGTTGTTACATTGGTTAGAGGTCCCTATTCCTAAGCCAGAGGATCTAGGTTTGGTTCCCACCCAGGACAATCAAGTGTGTGATGAGCACGACCATTTGTTATCTTATATCAGAAGTCTGGTTACCATATAGTACAAAATATGCTTTGGAATCAGGCAGTTCTGTGATAATTGGTTCACATGAAAACTTAGACCCTAATCTATATACCACTTGGCCACTTGGCACTTGGCACTTGGCCTTGGTTTGTTAAAGTTGTGTTTAAGACAATCCTTCTCTTATGATTCACTGTTCTGCAGGTTTGTGCTGTAAGAGAACACACTGTAAATATACAAATTCGGGTAAAAAGGAGGTGATCATAAGTACAACTGCTTTTGCGTGGCGATTGTTTACACACCTCCATAACGACTTAACGCCAAATTTAATAAAAACTGTTTAAGTATTTATTAAATTATATTTAGAAATAAAAAACTACATTAACGTGCAGCTATATTCCGCAGCTAAACTGGCAATTAAATGAAGCAGTTTAATACAAATAAGCCACTAACTTTAATTTGAGTTAAGAACGCTAAACCTGAAATTGATTAAATAACAATTTATTTTTAATAACGAATACTAGCAACGTGTGTCACACATTACTAGTATTTTTGTTAACCCCCAGCTAAGCTAAATGCTTGTGTTAGGGGTGGATTTACGAAGGTAGTGTACTGGGCGGGGTTTGTCCCGCAACCACTTGATCTCAAGTCCAACGCCTCAGCCATCACGCTACCGCCGCTTAACATTAATTAACATTAATTTAAGTGCGCCGCGGTAACGGATGAAGAAAACCCTGTTATTTTTTTATTCATAAGGCGGCCTCGCGAAGGTTCGGCGTATTGAACAAGGTGAGACGGTTCTTCTCGCCCGAGCAACTGTGTCTTTAATACAAAACCCAGGTTCGCTCCTGCGTGGAGTACTGCTCTCATCTCTGGGACGGCTATGCACAGTATTTGCTTGACGCTCTCGATCGGTTGCAGCGACGCGCAGTCCGTATTATAGACTGTCCTGAGGTCACTCAGTCTCTTGAGCCTCTGCAGTTGCGAAGAGATGTCGCCTCTATGGCAGTCCTCTATCGCCTACATCACGGGGAGTGTTCTGACGAGCTCTTCCAATTGGTCCCACGTTCTCCCTTCCTCTACAGGACTACACGTGCTGGCCTGAGAAGTCACCGTTTGAGCGTCGAAAACATACGTACCCGAACGCAACGGTTTGGCTCTTCTTTCCTGTGCCGATCGGTGAAAGCCTGGAATTCCCTACCAGCGCACGTGTTTCCTTCCCATTTTGATCCCGGGTCTTTTAATTTCACCAGGCCGCCATAGTGTGGGTCACCATGCTGCATTGACTAGACAATGAGGATGGTGACCACCCCTCTTTGACTCCACTTATTATTTTCCATCAGGCAAAGTGGAGTCACTATGGTAGTATAAAATAATAAAAAAAAAGTACATTAAGCTTATCAACAGCTGGCTTAGCAAACAATCAAACAAACTAACTTTCGTATTTGTAGAATTCATTACAAAATTGTGATCTGGAATGGTATAAAATATATTAAAAAAACATACTGATATGGATACTGTTGTACTAAGTTAATATAATGGTAATTTATGGAATTCACACAATTAATTATTATCCATTCGTATTTGATGTTGTTACTACTTCCATGTTAAGGTAATGTCTACACCAGATGTCTTTAATTATTATTAAACGATACACGTGACCTCAGCACAAGAATATGTAACGTAAATAAGTGTACATAAAATTCAATTTCAAAATATACCGATAGGTGTTAATTTATTTACTTTTCTGGGTGTAATCGAGAATCTTCTTTAGCTACAAGTGTAATCATACATAAATTTGGTAAAAACTGTTTTACTTAAAGAGGTTGATTATATTCTGATATCTCATTTCTCAGAATTTAATTTCTGCATGTTTAAATAATTAATAAAAAAATATTTCTTCAAAGTCTTAAACAACTAGGTTTTGGCTATTTTATGTGCTTATATTTTCAAATATAGTCAATAAATAAAGAAATAAATCGAACCGATAAAACTATCTGTCAATTAAAATTGTAGCAATATACTATACAATAACATTTCAACGAAAAGTTTATTTTACAATCTCTTTCGCTTTCTACGTAATACTTTTTACAGAATGTATAAATTATGCACATTGATATGGACTGTCGCACTTTTGGCTGAAAGTTATGGCAAATTAATAAGACCTTCAGCATCTGTAGGTAAGAGCAGAAAATACCTATTTTCAATTTATTTTTCTATACCTAGCCACTTTCTTCAGCCAACAAATTGGACATGGTCGTGCAATCTCATTAGCACCATCCATGACAAGAGCAGGTATTTATTTTCGCCAACGCACAAATGGTTTGTTATATATTTTTAAGTGATCCATGATTTGACGATGAAAACAACCATTCCTGAATTTAAAACAAAACAAATTATATTAATAAACTACTCGATAGCTCATATTATTTTGGGATGTGCTTTAAAAATAGAAGACCTTTGGAATGTATTTATATACAAAATATCCTCGGGAAGTGTAACTATGCCACCAATTACAAATTTTACTTTCTCTCTCTTGCATTTTCTCTCGGCTCTTATCGGTGGACTTCTCTACATACTAAGGTTTAAATGAATCACATTCGTACTTTAGATTATTACGGGCCCAAGTTCCATAAGTACTCCGCCCGCCGACGGTTTAGCAACAAGGCAGCCCTTAGAACGAAAAATGATGAGCCCGACTTCATGACTAAAGAGGGGTTAAGAATACGTGGGGGAGAGGTTAGTGATACCAGGAACTATCCATATATGGCTGCTATCATTATAAATGGAAGATTATGGTGTGCAGGAGCTATCGTTGATGTCAATTGGGTGCTGACTGCTGCTCACTGTTTGAACTAGTAAGTGTAAGACATCGGTAAATAATAGTATGAATTTTAAAAGTCGACTTTTTGAATTAAAGATTAATGTACAGCGATATCGCAAATAGGTAGTATAATAGGTAGCTTAGTCAAAAAGTAAGTAATTAAAAGTATTACCAAAAAGTTGAGCTTTTTGAAAAAAATCGGGCTAACAAAGGTAATGACTGTGCTTTTAAATTTCCGAACAGTTGTACAATATTTAAGGACGTAGTAACTTAGTAGCTCTAACTACATTCCTACATATAGGTGGTTGGGCTTGTGATATGCCTAGTTTGGTAGGTTAGCATTAAGTATTACAATATAGCCTAAATAGTGTACCACAAAGAAGTATATTACGCCCTATTCTATTGTAGATAACTGAATAATAATAAAGTTTTGAGAACCACAACAAAAACAATCACAAAACAGAGAAGTTGACTCCAAAGAACATAACATTAACGACAGCACTCTCTTTTACTAGTTATATTTAGATGAACGGGTGGGTTTACGAAGAACACTAGGAAGGGACACTAAGAATGGAGAATGTCACCAATGAGTCTCTTAATAAATTCCATTTTTTCCAAAAGTGTTCTCCACGTATCTCCTCTCAAACAACTGGGTAAGTATGTAAAGGTGCGAGTTGGGAGTACTCGGGCTCACGAAGGCGGCGTATTGCTTGATGTGGCGGGGGCTGTTAGACATCCCAAGTTTGAGGAAGAGCCAGTGCCACATGCTGACGTTGCGTTATTAAAACTCACAGAAAATCTTTGTAAGTACCTCTGCAAAAATATTAATATTAGAATTCGGTTAAAAATTGTATCGAAATGGTTCATCTACATATAGTAAAATAAAACCACTAACGAATCCTATATCTTTCAATTATAACATTCCAGCCAATTTGTAATAATTTTAATAAAAATACGTACAAAGAATTCTTCTTCTGCCTTTTGAAGAGAATTTTGCACTGAATTTCGCCATCGCAAGAATGTGAATTTTTGCATTCTTAAAGTTCATACATGTAAAAAGTTACAAAAATTTAAACAATATGATTATAAAAAACTAAAATTAGTTGAATACCGCTCTGTCAAGCTACACGCATCATGCTTGTATATGTACTGACATATCATGGTGTGAAACTCTACAATGGCTATTCTAGTTTACTGGCCGATGAAAAACATTAAAGTTGAAATTCGCTCACCAGGCGATCTCTAGAACACATACCCCACGTCTACGCCATATTCGGCAGAGGTGTCTTAAATACATGAACCTTATATACGACTTACGTAATACGTAAAAGGTTTGCTATTGCCGTCATCCAGGCACTATAGGGCTGTATATGAAATCTGATAGATACCAGTCAGATCCCTTAGCCGCCTTTTACGACAAACACATATAACTTTTAATCATCTACTGTGTGGCCGCGGTCTAAGTACGAGTCAGCTTACTACGGTCGGAGTAGAAAGAATTTCGTACGTGTGACCTCTTTGCCTACACAGTGTAGTGTTTCTATTATGAACTGCAAAGACGTTTAGGGATTTTTGTTTTAAAACAAAATATGGTGTAACACTGCCATCTAGTAAAAGTATCACAAACAACGGAAACTTGAACCTTTCCTTATAATAACGAACTTCGTTCCTATTTGGTGTCCCACTGACACCACACGGTTTTTTTTTAATTTGGAATCTTTGGATTTGAATCAGTAATTTTGTAAATGATAGAGTATTTATTAAGGAATAAAGTAAACTATAAAACAACTACTGCTACAATAAGGTTAGATGCTCAAGGCTTTAGCCTGAGGCTGAAGCAAGAACTGGGATCTACGCAAGTATTCCTTGTGGTCATCACCACAGTGGTCACAAACATTTTGTTTTAATATTATATGTATTTGGAGAGACGAACAGACGGGTCACCTGATGGTAAGTGACAACAGCCGTCAGTGGACACCTGCAACTCGAGAGTTGTGAGTGCGTAGCCCGCCTTTTAGGGTGATCAGGGATGAGGGTACGCGGGGAGGGGAAAGAGAGGGGGATGAGGAGAGGGGAAAAGGGGATATTTTTTTGTTATAAGTACGTGTTTATATGATATTTATAATAGTAAAAAACGTACGTAGTGAGTCTCCTTTCTGAGTGTAAGGATTCGGGTTCGACTCCCAGTCGGAAAATATTTAGAAACGAGTTTTCCTAAATTATTTCGCATCTTGACGTTATGGGTATGCCTCAGAAATACTAGTGAAAAGTTATAATAATCTTGTAATAAGTGTATTACGTCGTGCACAACGAGTAATATAACAAGATAATGAAACACTAAAAACTTTATAAACTATTTTATTTTTCCGGAAAACTGAGTGATCACTAGCGCACCCCAGAGCTGCACTCACTCAGTCGTTTAATTTAAAAAAAGTAAAAGGTTTGCAATTGCGGTCATTGCTTGCGTTTTTTTTTCGCAACCTAAGTGTAGTTGAAAGAATCCTTCTTCCTTTTAATAAAATGGATTCAATACTTTTATTTTTAACAAACTTTGAAAAAAAGAGGGCGGTTCTATGTTCAATTGAATGTATCCGTATGTATTTTTGTTAATGTTAATCGATTTCTCGCTAATTTTCGACCAATTTTCAATTTTTTTTTTACGATAAAATATACAGTCAAATTAGGATTCAATATATGCGTATTATTGTACCTATGTAAGTATTTTTGTATACACAAAATTCTGTTTTTCTTATTTCATGTAAATCCTGCTGGTGTACAATTGTACAAGCACTAAAAGGGTTTTTTCCAATACTTTTTATATTTCAGGTGGCGGAAAGTGCAACTCCTGAGTACTTAAGAGTTAGAGGATAATTCTTAAAATATTTCTTTAAAAGTCAATTTATGTAATTACCACAGGCTAATTTCACGTCACCGAGAGCTCGAAGGAGTTGTCTTTATCAAATCGACTAAAATTACTCGATATTTTTGTATTGAAATTGAAAGTTATATTGATTTCAGTGCTGGGCTCTCTCATAAACATTATCAAGATATACCAAGGGGAAGAGCAGCCTTTTGCTCAGAGTTTTATCTCAGTGTCAGGCTGGGGCACCACAAAGGTAATATAACATATGTCTTGTATTATATTACAATAATGCTCTGTTATTGCCGTGTGCTTTCTCAGTGGAGTAGAGTAGGGCCACCCAATCTCAGTCATGTTATTAGTCATGCAGTGCCTTGCCTATTAGTAAGTGGGACAAAATTATGGTTGACAATAAGATTGCGTTTGAAACGACACTGCTTACCCCTTAAGGGTTATAGGCGTTAGTGTATGTAAATGAATGTATTTATAAACCGATGAATTCTCAAATATTTTTTTTTTTTTACAATAGACAACTATAAACACAATTTATTTAATTTTACATATATTTATCGGCGCATTGGATTTCAGTAACCTATTTTTTTAATGATATAGGGTTCATACACAGCTATCAGAGACCATACACCAGAGCTCATGACCGCTCGGCTGAAAGTGCGAACGCTGCACTATTGCATGGACGCGTATCAGCTGGTGAATGGCTTGCAGATCACACCTGATTTCTTCTGTGCCTCGCTTAGAAATGGAACTAGGGATGTTTGTTTGGTAAGACTAATTTGGCTGTAAAACAAGTATATACATATATTTTATTTAACAAGGCAACTTCCGCATTACAAATGATTCCTGTGTCGCGCAGGGCTTCACAAGCACTCTGTGTGGGAAGTCTCTTTGGTACCCACGGTCCAGCATGAGAGTTCGGCGAGATTTCGACGCCTCATTCATTGAGTGAGCCAGTGATGCTTGCCAATGAATCACTGGCTCACTGAATGAACTGAACTGAAAAAGTGAACTGGAAGCGGCGGAAAGGGAACGGGAGAGAACTAGTACGCTTCCGTCCCGCAGTAGATGCACCAGGGGCCAGAGAGCGGAAAATCATATCCGGCCTCCATGGGCGCTAGCCTGGGGGCGACGGACAGGGCTATCCGTCGTCCTAGCAGAAGCAGGCTCGGGGGCGACGTGTTCCGGTCGTGTCTCTCTAAATCAGAGCTTGGATCACACCATAGCGGGGACGTCTCCAACAGGCGGCCAAGTTACAGTTCACAGGGATTTCCTTTCTGAGGTGAGGCACCTGAGGCCCCGGTCAGAAGACTCCACGACGGAACACTGTATGGTTTTAGTCGGTTCGACATGCCATCTCACCGTAAGGCCCCGGTGAGGCGATGACCCGTAGGGGCTTCCACACCAAAAAAAGTGCTTCATAAATATTCAAAGAACGTACACACCCAGACTCGGGACAACTACTTATATACATATAACACAAACTTTTGTGTCTGTATGCTCGTTTTATCTACAGACCTAAACCATTAGGCCAGTCAAATGTTATATTTTATAGCCTAAAATTAAAATTCCTAAATACGACCGACTTAAAAATAAAGCGTTTCAAACAAAAAAAAATTAATTAAAATCAATCTATCCACAGACATACGAGTAACGATAGACACGCATAGATAAAGTGTAACATATTAAGTAAAATACAAAGAAAAGTTATTTGTTCTCGAATGGAATATTAAATTAAGTAAAATACGCCTGATACGATTCGTGTACAATAGTATAATTCAACACACACGAGCGGATCATAACAGAAAAGAACTAGGTACCTACTGCCTACGCGTTCATACAGCATTATGAAATTAAATGAATTCATTCTCTTTGACAAAAGTAACTATAAATCAATAATCGTCACATCTTGTTCTTGTAAACTGATCTACGAACTAACTATTTATAGTAGAAGTAAGAGAACTAAGAAAACATGTTGAATCAATACTTGCGAAGGGCGGAGGACCGGGTCCTATGACGCGTGAGCAGCCTATGTCCAGCAGTTTACTGCGGTTGGCTAATAGATTGATTGATTGAAATGCTTACACAGTTCGACGCAGGCGCTCCGGCAGTACAAGAAAACAAGCTGATGGGCGTCATGAGCTTTGGACCAGAACAGTGCGGCCATGAGTACCAACCGGCTGTATTCATTAAAGCATTTTATATAAGGTAATGTTTTCCAAGTAATTTTTACTGTTGTGCGTGACCATTTACAAGTAATTATGACAACTTTTTAAGCAGAATTGTTAGATGTGTTGTTTTCGGAAAAGTAGAATAGGGCCCCCCTGTCTTTTCCCATGGGTATCGTAAAAGGCAGCAAATATCCATCCCCATTACCTGTGCGCTTTCTAGAAGCTTTTAGCCTCGCACAACCAGCCAGTGGAACAAATTGTCACCGTGTATTTCCCCTCCTACCTAAGAGTAAAGGCCCGGCAACGCACTTGTGACTCTTCAGTTCACTTACAATCAGGTGACCGTCTGCTCGTTTGTCTACTATCGCATGCACGCATCGCATCCCATTCTTGAAGGTTTGCGACAATTTGTGTGGTGTGGTATGTGTTCTTTACTAATACTTTAATATTCATCCGAGCTTCGTTTGAATATATATAACATGTTTGGGGCGAGGCTCCGCGCGATGAGAAGCTAGCATCTGTCTAGTCTTAGATTCAAGCATCGATCAGATAGGCTACTCGTAATGATAAAGATACGTAAAATTACTCTCTTCTGTTGTTTGTCGTTGAGCATAAGTTTTCATCAGTTAAAGATTTTAAGTCCAACTCATTTATACAATGTGTAAAAAATTGCAGGGATTTCGTTAAATCCACGATATCGTTATACAAGACTAATAAGGAACTAATGGAAGCGTTAGCAGAAGCTGATCCTGACTACCAAATACCTCATCTCAACCCGGAACCTCATGATGAAATAGGATTTGTGGAAGGGACTCCCAGTGTAATTGACAAATAAACATTTATTAAAGATATACAGTTTCGTTCACTAACTAAACTTAAATAATAAAGGGTTCAAATCTTTATCAACTGTATATAAACAAAATTTGCTAGAATGTAATACTTATGTTTTATCAATTTATTTATGTGTAATGTAGTTGTTGTGGATAAAATAGTAACACTGAGTTTTATTTTTATTTACCTAACAACAGGTACTAGAATGCGAGTTGTGAGAGCCATACATCATTCGGTCATCCTCTGATTTGCAATTGGTAATGTTAGCCAACTACTTTTTCAAGGTCAACTAGTTTTTCAAGGCAAATACATACATATTTTATTTCACCGTACATCGTCCGTCGAGAACTTTGTCAATAAAGGCACGCGCAATGAATATCGTAGTCAAAATTAAACATTTAAATCTGCAAAAAACCAACTTTTAACAAACAAATTTCACTGAGATCAAACACGATGCATATCTCTGCTATTATATATTATAATATCACAATATATTGTAATATCAGTCAACTTCAACTTTCGGTTAATGGCTTTTGTGGAGTTGCCACAATTTTGCCAATGTCATGTATCCCAACGACCAGCCGTCTTAGGATTCTAGTTAGAGCTTTAAAAATATTCTAGCCATAAAAATTATAAAAAAATAATAAGAATAATGTCCTTAATTTCACAAGAATCTACATTTTAAAAACATAAATTAGCTCCATCTAGAGCCAAAACTAGTATTAAGTAATAATGCTGTATGCTGCAACCAACATATTTAGAAATTTTTCGACAGCTTTCAGCTTCTCTGATGGAGACAGCTGTTGAAGAGCAAACCAACATTACCATCCGTCTAAAAGAGGACTGTAACGTAAATGTTACAGTCTGTAAACAGGGTTCATTTGCATGCATGAGGTATCATTATAATACTAACATCAGTCAGGTGGATTATTTTAAAGTAGTGACTTATTGTTTTGTTTGTAAATAAATCTGTTAAAATATTCGTTTGATGTTGCAAATGTCAAGGATGAGGGCCCCTATTACGTAAGTGGAAACAAATTCAGCAAAAAGTGGTCGTTTGAAGGCCTCTGCCTACTCCGTCGGAGATTTAAGTATGTTTTTTATGTATGTAATATTAGCAGTGGTATGATTAACAAAAGATTGAAATTTCTAAAGGAAACTAACCTCAAGGTACCTGCAACATTAGCAGTTACAAGTACACTCTCAGTTCGTTCGTCAGGTCCACACAAAATAGTTTAATAATTCCATTTTTATTAAGGCATAAAATAAAGGTTTTTTATAACCATAAACAGTGGAACTACTTTATAAAACAGAAAATTCGATGAATGTTTTTTCACTAAAGTAATATTTAGAAAATATGTTCAGATATATTGTGACGTTATCATTAATATGGATTGTGAGAGCCAAAACCAATTTTATTAGTGCCGTGGAAAGTAATGTGTCTATAAAGCTAGATAACGGTTTGGATTCATCAAGTAATGATTTCTCAGGACTTGGTACGAGATATTATTTACGGGACGAAGGACTCAGGTCTTTCTCAACACGAATGTATAAATTAACAACATTATTAAATGTTACCAGTGGTTTTCATTCGCATTAGAGTCTAAACATCGATCTAACATATCTGCTCATATCTGCATTATAACTGATTTTGGTCAACGCATCACGTTTTCTATAGTTTTATTAAAGGCATTAAAATAAAAGTAATTCGTAATAAATTTTCGAATATCGTAAACCTACAAATACATTTTAAGAAACAAAATTTGATGTAGTGATATTTATAAGATGTGGAAAAACATAGTCACAATAATAGCAATATGGATTGGGGACGTAGTATCAATGTCAGACGAAATAAGTGCTATGGATAGTGATATATCAATAAAACAGACCAATGTCACAGGTGTATCGGAGAATGATGTGTCATCGTTAGGTAAACAGCGTATTACCTTCTTCATGAAGACTTTTTGCATGCGTTGTTGCACTGTTTAGTTGTTGTTGTGATTAAAATGCGATTAAGTATAGATATCTATCCCAAAAACGTTCAAGAATAATTACATCCTTTGTTGTATAATTGGATAGGGTATCTACCTGTGTATTGTTGTGAATTACGAATATCGTTACCCTTTCAGAAATACTGCTACTCTAAACATGTGACAAGTTAATGATTCACTTGAAAAATAACTTTTTTAGTTTATGTTCTAAAATGGCACGTAGTATATTAAGCCACTTAATATTAATTTTACTACAGCAAGGCCCCCTCCCATCTACTCGTAGGTAAATCAGGTGACCTCGGTGATCAGGTGAATCGGTTCTGTATTAAAAAAAAAAGAGCTCTATCTATGAAAGTTGTGTAAACGATATTTAAATCTCATTGGAAGTATCTACAAATAAATATTTTTCCTTTTTAGACTTACATTTTGGTTCTCCAAATGATATCGAGCCTCAAAGGTTAAACTTTCATTTAGAATCGCGCGACGAAAACAATTCTCCCAAAATTAGCTTTCAGTTTGAAAGTCCGACGAAGAGTACACCTCAAATCCTGGGACAGACTCTGGCTTCAGATGGGAGACGTAGTTATCAGAAACCAGTTTTTAGAGGTTTAAACAGGGTACCGCAAGTGTTTAAAAAGAACAACATGAGGATAACAGCGGGAAATGCAACTGACACCAAAAATTTTCCATACATGGCGGCCATAATTATTAATGGGAGGTTATGGTGTGCTGGTTCGCTCGTTGATGAGAACTGGGTCTTAACGGCTGCTCATTGTTTGAACTTGTAAGTACTTCTATAAAATAAAAATAATAAAAAAAAAATAAGTAAAACGGTTTTATTGAAAAAAAAAAGAATAAAATGATGTAGACAATGTACTAAAAGCTTTAAAATAATTCGGTGGTTCCTAGGTACCAGTCATCATACCACTCTTTTCATCAATCTAGGGCATTAATCAGACAAAAAACTAAAATGGTTGAGCGCGCGTAACCTGCGTTAATATGTAAATAGCGTTTATTATGATATAGCAGTTGACTGGATAGAAATTTCACACGCTCAACGATTTTATTTTATTTGTCTGATCAATGCCCTAGATTGATAAGGAGAGTGGTGTGATGATGGGTACCTAGGACCAACCGAAATATTTTTAAGCTTTAAGTACATTGTCTACGTCATTTTATTCTTTATTTTCAATAAAACCGTTTAACTTAAAACATTTTTTTACTTTTTTTATTTCTCAGTTTTTAGTTTTTAATTTTGTTCATTTATATTACTGTTGAAGTGTTGACTGTCTCTAAACTCTGCGATCCACTATGCAGCTTTCGACTTGCAATTTTATTTGATATCCATCTCCCATATTGAAACAAATATGAAATCTGGCAATTCCGTCGGACATCTTAGATTTTAAATTTGTCAAAGCATGTTACAGTTTTCTATTACTCAAGCCCTTTCATTTGAATTTCATAATGGATGAAGGGGTAGTGAAAAAAATTCACCTGCCATTTATGGGATTTTTTTTATAGTGTAGTCTATTCTACTAGTCAAGGCCTTTTGTTTGATACCCATATTAAAGGGGTTGTGAAAAGAAAAATAAACCTGCTATTTTGTTGGCGACATATTGAATTTTCTTTTTATTTTCATAAATGACTCTATTCTGTAAATCAAGTCCTTTCATATGATACCCATGTTGAGATAGTAGTCAATAAATATGTAATCCACCATTTTGTAGTGGTGGCCATCTTGAATTTACAATGACAACGAATGTATTAAATTATATTGTCATCAGAACTAAATGTGCGTACCAAATTTTAGATCAATCCGTCAACAAGAAGAGAGTCAAATTTCAATTACTAGATTTGACCCAAATAAATACATAACAAACAGGGCAAGCTTATTAAAACCGTTTAATAACTGCAACTCTTGCTATATTACAATTAAAGTTAATTTATATATATTATCAAATATATAATTCATATATTTTATCAAATGCCTCAACAATATTAATCGAAAAATCGTTTGACAAATGTAAAATTTAGAAAATAATATAAAATTCTATACCTGCCCGTGTTGACTTCCAACAGTCTCTTTTTCAATGGGTGATCATTTTGAGAAGAAACCGACTATAAATATATTATTAAAATAATATTTAATAATATATATCTTAAATCACGTTTACTTTAAGTGTTATTAGTATAAATTCCTTTAGTCGAAGTGCTAAAAAGGTAGCATAACATTAGATGGATGTATTGTTTTTCAATCAAATCTTATTAAGTAAGGTAAGGTAACTTAATAGGTTAGATATGAGGTTCTTACTTCAATTCTTCCTCTTTTTTCTCTATTTTCTTCCTTCATTTATTAAAGATGGGCCCTTTCGTGACATTTATAATAATCTGTTTCGATAGCTAGAAGTTGTTGAAAGAACTATTGCTTCATTTTTCAGTGTACTCCACGTGTCTCCTTTGAAGTCTTTAGGTAATTATGTGAAGGTGCGAGTTGGTAGTGCCCGACCCCATGAGGGAGGATTGCTACTAGATGTAGTCGGAGCAGTAAGACATCCTAAATTTGAAGAGGAACCAGTGCCTCACGCTGACGTAGCCCTTTTAAAACTATCTGAGAATATTAAGAGTAAGTATCATTATATATCGGCTGTTTTTGAATGGTTGAGCCGTTGAGAAGAAATCGGCTGAAAAAACTGACAGTCACTATATTGATATTAGATGTACCTTACCTTTAAAAGACCATAAGTCAATATTTATTATTTTTTATTTTATCTTAAAGGTTAAAGTCCTTGTCCTAACGGGATATCTACAATAGTCTTACGCCTTTTAAAGTGTTCTTACAATATTAAGAGTAAGTATTTTACACATATCGATGCAATGTTCAGTAAAAGATTTACCTCACTTTTTATAAGAAAATAAAAAAGGCGTCTTTTAGTTTATCACGACATTAATGATTTTGCCTGAACAGATTTCGATGTGCGGGATATCGTTACATCATCCCGAGTGCCATTAGTTATATTTTCATTCAATATGAGCTATGTATGGCGTGTAATTAGTATTTCTAGTGTTTTTTTTTCTCTTTTAAAGACTTATTAAATAAATGTGCTCACGTTATGAATGTAATGGTTGAGCATACTATTAAGGGGGAAATAGACTACCACAGTTAAAGAAAAAGTCAGTTAGCTACCCCAATTTATGCATCACCAACTTTGTTACCTCCAATTGACAAAATGAGACAGTTCAGTACAATTAATTTTTCAGGTTTCGGCAGGCGAATAAATATTATAAAAATATATGAAGGTATTTCGGAACCATTTGCGCAGAGTTTTATATCAGTATCTGGTTGGGGCGCGAACAGGGTAAAGTATTCATGTCTGACATAATGATGCAACGTATACACTATAAGTCTTTACACGCGTGTGCAAGAAGGAGTGTTATGTTTTTCGAGTGTATGTATGATGTTTCTTTTGTACACGCACATACGTTCACTCACGCCTGTATCATATTTGCCCATGAGAATTTGGTCAGACTAACGTAATAGAGGCAAGCCTATTGCGGTCAGCCGGGCACTGTATACATACTGTCTGATAGACAACAGTCCGATTACTTAGTCACCTTTTACGACACCGGGAAGAGATGGAATTGCTCTTTTCTACTCCACCGTTAACTACACGGAAACATGTTTCTTTTGTATTATATTATATACATATACAATAAGAAACATCATTATCTAAACAAATAAAGAAAATGAGAGTGTCTGTTTGTAATATTAAAATAACCGCTTTTTACTAAGTGCATATGGATGTATACACGGGACATATACCAAGACAATTTTTTTTTTATTTTTGTCTGTCTGTCTGTATGTTCCGGCTATTCTCTGAAATGGCTGGACCGATTTTGACGGGACTTTCACTAGCAGATAGCTGACGTAACAAGGAGTAAATTAGGCTAATTTAATTTTATAAAAAAAGGAGGACCTTACGAAAAAAATTAAAACTAATTAAAAAAAAAATAATATTCGATTTAAAGAATTTCAGAACAAATTTTTTTTTTAAATACCACGCGGACGAAGTAGCGGGTAACAGCTAGTACATTGTATATATCTTTTTTATGTTTATGGATTTCGACATGTGACGTGTAGTAGAGGACGTCAATGACACAGTAAAATAATTTAATCCTATTTCCATCCAGGCAATTTTGGGAATTAGATGGGAAAATTTGGATTACATTGACAGGAAAAGGGGGGTAGAAATGGAAGGGGAGGAATATTGCTTATAAAGATGGATTTGGGAGTATAAGCAATAGTTCAAACAAGTCAGGGTCACATACTTATAATTTGAACTGGCTCGTGACTCTTACTCTTTACGATAATATTCGATGCAAGGCCTACTGATTATTGTTAAGGTATAATATGCTCTTCAGGGTGTAGACACAGCCTTCAGAGACCACACTCCCGATATGGGTTTTTCTCGTCTCAAAGTGCGGTCACAGTCTTACTGCATGGACGCCTACCAGCTAGTGAATGGGTTTCAGTTCACAGAAGATTTTTTTTGCGCATCTCTTAGAAATGGTAGCAGAGATGTCTGTTTGGTAAGATTAACCTAGAATATTCTATGAAAATGTTTACTTAAAGTCATGTTTGAGTATAAAAACCTAGAGGTTGTGTTTTTTTTCTAATATTAAATCAAACCAGGCATTAAGAGAACACCACTGCAAAAAGTTTCATGTCATTTATTTTGTTGTGTACAATAAGAAACTGAAACGATTATGAAATAGTAAAGTGCTTATTTATTTATCTTATTCCATTAGGGCTATGCATATATTATGCTATTTAAGCATAGCGATAGGGTAATGATTGATGATACTAAATTTTGAACATGTTTCTTTTAGTTCGACGCGGGTGCTCCAGCCGTACAACGGAACAGGTTAATGGGAATTATGAGTTTTGGCCCCGAACTCTGCGGACATGAGTTCCAGCCAGCTGTGTTCATCAAGGCTTTCTATTTTAGGTAATTACTAAAAGGGAGTCCTTCAATGCTTTAATGAAATTTAAGCTTTATCTTAGTAGGTGGGCTTTTATTTATTTATTGACTGTGCATATTTGGTACTTACATGGGCGGAGTTATTGCCCGAGGCATTCTCTGTCAGTCGACGTATGGGTGATGCATATAAAAGAAATAGGTGCGTTGAGCCTTAAGTTAACATCAGAATACACATACGAGTATTTACGTAATTAAATATATAAATCAGATCCGGAAGTCGGATGCCTGTTACAATCTCCTTTATAAATTCGTTAATCTTTATTTAAGGGATTTCGTGAAATCAACGATATCGTCATACAAGACGACAGAAGAATTGATTGAGGCGATGGCAGTAGCTCACCCCGAAGTCCGGATGCCTCAAATCAATATGTATTCTGATGAGAAAATGCCAGAACCAGGCGTGGAAATAGAAACTTTGGTCACGGTACCTGATGACAATCACGACTGATACTGCTTAAATGTAGCTAAAATGTATTCCATTCGTTAATAAAATAAAAAAATATACTCGTAACGTCTAATACTTGTAACGTCGAGGTTGGAAACTATTTCAAACATAAACAAGTTTATTGCAGCAGAAGTATTGTACATGATTTGTGTCCTTGGCAATCGTGGATATCTTTATATATATAATTCTTCTGTGAGTGTGTATGTCACTGAACTACTCTCAAACGAATGGACGGATTTTGATGAAATTTTTTGTGTGTTCAAGGGGATCTGGGAATGGTTTAGATTCACAAATCAGCCCGGCAGATGGCGCTGCAGTCGGTATCTAGGTTATTTATCTATATTGATCCTAATCGCTTGAAATATCATGCAGGACAACGTCTGTCGGGTCGCTAGTTGATAATAATTTTAATTCAAATATTATAAGCGCAATATTTTAATGTAGCCAGTGCCATGTTACGCTTGCAT
The DNA here is from genome assembly GCA_947561695.1 of Tyria jacobaeae. Lineage (NCBI taxonomy): Eukaryota > Metazoa > Arthropoda > Insecta > Lepidoptera > Erebidae > Tyria > Tyria jacobaeae. Next base: position 6,015,706 of record OX387230.1, on the reverse strand, counting down.
CTCTTGCAGTTTCACAGCTTTTTCAAGTCGTGCCATGTAGGTGCCCAGAAGACGTGGGAAATAGCGGCATACTATACCATACTATAGTTTTCTCAGGGGCTCTTTAAAGTGCCGTTTCCGAGATAAAGACAAAATAAAATTTCAGCGACTTGATCCGGTTAGATAACCCAGTGCAACATATATGATATTAGCGAGCTATTTTCCGCATCTCCACGTCTTCTGGGCAACTTCTTTGGACGACTTGAGAAAGCTGTGATCAGAGGTGAAGCGTAACAAGGCATTCACTTTGTCATTTATAATGTATAAGTTTGAATTATTCTCAATATCCACGACTACCCAGAACACAAATCCTGACGCATCAACTACTTTGTGTCTAGGGTAGTTTGGTGAGGCAAAGATTATTTTAAAAGATTATTGCATTCCGTTGAATAATTAAGAAATTTAGCTAACAGAAAGGTGGTTCTCGGAGACTTCCTCTAAGGGTATTCTATGGTCCCTTGCAATATACCTATTCGGTTAGGAACACCATGTTGTTTTAGTCGGTTCGATTCCGACATACCACGTTACTGTTAGCTTCGGTGAGGAGATGACCCGTGGGGGTTTCCACACAGAAAAAAAGGTAAGTAAAAGGTATCCCATTATTGGCCTTAGGAATCTCACAATCTATTGTCTTAGGCACTCGTCGTTGCTCTGTTAATTGATTACTTTGATGCTGATGACTTACCTACCAGTAAAACAATGCATGGCATGTTTATCAGTTGTGTTGTATAAAGAAGCACAATCACGTCACTTTAGGGGTTATTTTAAGGGCGATAAACAGGTGTACAGCATAAAAATAAGAAGTCATAATTTTCAGTTTAAATTATTATTTTAACGTCACGTAGACATCTTAAACTAATAATACCATAGGACTAAACAAAATAATTCGTCAATAGTATCACAATCAGTTTGCAAGGATATTACTATGTGCGGTAGTCTCGAAAAACCAACATAATGACATTGCTTCGGAAACTTGTTGGGAAGTTTTTGAACTTTTTTGCACGAAAAACAATGCACGGGTGTAGTTTATTCAGTCTCTTTACAGCCTTTTGTCTATTTAATTGTGTGCGTCTTATTAATGGTAGAACAAGAAAGACATTTTTACAACTTACTATGGGCTAAAAAAGGCAGATGATAAATATTTTAACAAACCAGTTTGTGAATACCGCTAAACCTTCCGCGCCCGGGCTTAGTTTAGTTAATCTCCATCTAGAGTAAAATAGGCGTAACAGTGTAAAACGAAAAATTCGAGATTTAAAAAAAGTTACTATCTGCCTTTAATAAAACAAAAACTAATTAAGAAACAGAACTCGTTTAGTGTTCTTTATTCAAAAAACCTTATTTTGTTGTTTTGGGAAATTCTGAACGAGTGCACAACAAGGTGAGAGCTAAACTTTTTTTTAAACAAAACAAATTGGTATTTGAAACAATACGAATTTGACGGGCCTGTTGGGCTAGTGGTTAGAGGCTCTGATTGTTGAACCGGACTTTGACAAAAACTTGTGTGATCAACAAATAGTTGTCACGAGTCAGGGTGTTCTTTGATTGAATATTAATATTAATTGTAACAGCGAAGGAATAATTCCTAATGAGGAAGTTGGCTTCGAAAAAAAAAGTTGATGGCTTCTGTTGCAAGTATCGTATTGAAAGAAGGCCTATAAGGAATAAAAAGAAGCACTACTTGAGGTTAATGACACAGAACATTGTCATTATAATCCTACAGTAAACGAGCATACATAGGTAGCTTAGAGTAGTCAGTCGTCCTTATGCGTCACAAAGCACAAATGGTATTTTCGCTTATTATTTTTCTGCTGAGAATTTTACCATGATGACAAATACTGACTTACGGTTATTTACTGATAAATGTAAAATAAATAATCGAATCAATCGAAAAAATAACAAAATATAATAAAATATGTGCTAACTAGATCTTTATGCATAGTTAGGTACAAGACGAATTTTATAAAAATAAGTTATGTACATAAAATATCAGGTATTGTTTATATATAAAATAAATACACATGTAAGAAGTTTTAGTTTGAACATATAGTTCGAGTCGGCCTCAGTTCTTGAGAGTAAAAGCAGATTAATATAGTAAAATTTTATAAGAAAAAGTAAGACGATACAGAACAACACAAGAAAGTATGATTCATTGTCTATGGATGTATAAAAACAAAGATTTTTCTATTAAGTCACTGAAAATTCATCATAAAAACTATCTTTAATATAATTTGTCTAACCCAACAAGCTTCCAAACCACACATTTCTTATAGTTGACTCATTTCTTCTCCAAACTCGACGCCTTTTTTCCTTTTCTCCTTCTTTCTGTTATCTCCTAGAAGAGCATAAATCTCTTGCACAGTTTTGTTTTTCGTCTCTGGCACCCACATTATGGTGTAGAAAGTGCCAACGAAGCAGACGGCGGAAAACATCATGAAGACCCAGTGGATGCCTAACAGCTTCAATAGCGGGTCGTAGGCTTTTGTTTGCAGAAAGTCGCTGAGAGCACAGATGGAACTGGCGATAGATGTTACCATGCCACGATGCTGTAAAAGCAAAAGTATTTGTAAGAAGCGAAGTAAATATGACAGTATATAGGCATTGGGGCTGCGACTATTCCTTGAGAACAATTAATATGTGACTAGGTTTAGCCTCCTGCCGGAGAGTGCTCAATAGGTGGCCAGGTCTACCGGAGTAAACAGGGACATCCTTTTTGGTGACCTACCACTGTTTAGTCGGTTTGAGTCCGACATATACCACCTTACTTAGTGGCCCCGGTGTGGTGATGACCCGTGGTGGTTTCCACACAATAAAAGCCAGTAAACTTAAATTTTTATTTAAAAATGAATGAATGAAGAATTTTCCCATGGAGACAGTGCGTGTTTCTATTGATAACTGGTCTTAACGTCTCAATAAATAGTAAAGCCTGATGGAAATCATTTAAAAGAAAATTATAGATTACAGTCATAAATGTTTTATGCAAAAAGAAAGGTTTTTATAACAATATTTATGGCAAGACTAGGTTACATACCTATATTTCGTGTAAGTGGAATATATTTTTTGATTAAAGTATACATGCTTTCTACAAGGAGCACCTTTTTGGTTAACATATTATCGCTAATTCAGAACGCCTGATATTTTTACCACAATAAGCACAATATATATTTAGAATTAATATATTTTCCAGAATATATAACCAAATCCTAATTATATGTAAGTAGTTGTTCTTTAATCAACAATTGAATGATTAATTTTAATATTAAAAAACCATTTCTTTTGAATTTCAACAGATTTTCTTTAATTCAGGATAACATACCAATTTGTAGGTAATTAGTTCATTGTGTACTAAAACTAAAGAACTTTATGATTACCTGAAAAGTGAACAGCTCTGAAGTAATGATGTAAGGAACAGGTTGATACCCTGCTGCATCAGCAAAGATGCACAGGCACATAGCGAGCACAGGCAGCCAGCCTGGTAACCAGATGCTCATAGAGGTGATGTAGAACCAGAGGCCAAGGGTGAGCATTGATAAACCAGTCGCCAAGGATGTTCCAGCAAGAAGCCACTGGAAGTGTACGAAGATGTGGTTGACGTAGATTATATATTTGCACCTTAGACTACTTTGGGTTCATCTTCGTTTGTGAGCAATGAGTTCTAGAAACCGTATTACAAGCTTTCTAGAATATGAATAAACAGTTTAACAAAAAAAAAACTAATAACAGAAATTCCTAGATCTATACAAAATAATTCTTGAATCGAAACAGTGAGGTCAGACTTCACAATAATGCATACGAAGAGCCACATACGTCGTCAAAGTATTAAAAACTTTTTTATCGAATTCTATTTTATACTAAAATAAATTACCTTTCTTCCAGTTTTTTCCACAATACAACTCGCAACTATTGACCCAATCATTTGTATGACTCCAACCACGATGGTCTGCTTGTTTGGGCTGAGCTTAAGGCTAATAGACTCGGAAGCCTGTTCGAAGATCGATCCCGCGTACATGAGGACAACCAAATAGCCGCAGGTCTCTTGAGACAACATCACGTTAGTAGCTATGCGGAGAGCTTTGAATGTGGTTTTGTTTTGAACTGAAATTATTAAATAAATGTTAAATAACAATTTTAGTGTTCCAGTTACGTTATTAAACAATCATGGAATGCTAGCTACTAATGTCACATTGTGAAAAAATAAAAATAGTGAAATGAATTTTTGTTCCGTCTGTTATGTCTGGCCTATTGGTTAGATTCCCACACGGACAAACATTTGTATGATCCACAAATAATTGTTCCGAGTCTGGGTGTTCTTTGTGTCCGTTGTTTGTATTTTTTTAAAGTCCCCTGCGACAAGGAAAACCTCCTAGTGCGGGAGTTGTACAAAAAAAAAAATAATATTGCCCTATGGTTTTTGTTTCGCTGTATATTTCATACTGTTAAAAACATCTTTCTATATTTAAAACTGCGGGGAATGACCGGTCCGCTCCTAAGGGTCGCAAGGAGACAGTTTTAACCTTCGATGACCTGTGCGTGTTTTTTTTTATGTAAGCTGACGTGATCGAGTGTGTTAATAACTACGTTTTAAGAAACGATTCGTAGATGTTTGAACTTCAGCATTTTCTAACCGTGGTTACCTTGGAACGGTTCAGGGGTATTATAAATTTACAGTTTTGCTGCCTATATTATTCCTCCATAAATACTCTATCCAATATAAAGAGAATCATTAATATTAGACTAAGGATTCCAGAGATAAGCGCGTTTTAACATGCAAACAACCATACAAAAAGCTTTCCTGTGTTTTTAATCTATGTAACATATCATTATGTCTACCCCTTTGTATATACGAGTAGGTACGTATGGCAAAATGTTGTGAAGCCAGTTTTACAGCAATCAGTTTCAAGTCCCGTATTATACTTATTTCAATGGTTGACATGAAATATTATACGCCACAAGAGATAAGTTGTTTGAGTTTTACATTGTTAGCGTAAGCTTTTATTATTAGGGATGTTATTATATGTAATTTTAACGTACTAAATTCTATCTACATCTAATGTCTATGTATCTATTCTATCGACATCTATCTATTCTATGTACATCTAATATCTATTCTATTATCTTATTAAGATGACAAATGCGAAAATGTAGATGGATATTTATTATAGGACCACGCCACGGCTTAATAAATCTGGATGAAATTTGGCACAGAGACAGATTAAAGTCTGGAACAGGAAACACACAGGCTATTTTGTGTCCCGGAAAATATATGATTTACAGTTTCTATAAGAATTAAGTTGCGGGCAGTTAGTCAATAATTAAAAATGCTAAACGTATGTTTTTTGGAACGAAGTTCCTTATCCAGCGTTACTTGCTCTGAGTGAATGGAAGCCACACCGAAAAAAGCATAAGAAGACTTTTTCCGAAACTTCTTGCTATAGCAAGCCAATTACAGTCGTGTATGAACTTCGTTCCAACATGGGGTCCATAGACCCCTCACGCTTTTGTTTGTCATATCGATCACCAACCAATTGCCCAGGTTACTAGGTTACTGGTTAAAACAACAAAGGTTACCTTTATAATAATAATAAATAACAAAACTCTTTATTATACATAAGGTAATTATACAATACCTATGTGACTTAAACCTGTAAGTGAGTTGTACAATTGGTGGACTATCGCACATAGGAAATCTCTTACAGGCAACCATGAGATAAAGTTAAAAGGTGAACTTTAATAAAACGAAAAGTAATTATAATGCGATCTTAGCCGTGGGTAAGAGAGCTTTATTTATATACTAGATTAATAAAGTTTCGGGTATACTCGTAGAGTGCTTAAAAGTTTGTTAGTTATCCTCTGTACGGTAAGTTAATACATACATACTCACATCCACATATATCCAGGAAAGTAGGGAGAGGCATCTTGAGTGCCAACCATAACTTAGTCTCACTGTTTTATTGTCTATTGTAAGTTAATGATAAGGTAATTATTGACAGCCCTAGTTCTAGCCTAGCCCTAGCCCTAGGCTCACTGACACTATAGCAAATCAATCAAGCTACGTAAATGTGCGTTTAGCCAGGCTTAAATAGAATATAAAAGACATGTATGTCAAAACTTGGACTAATAGACAAGTATAATAAAAAAGAAGCATAATATAATTTTATGTAATTTGAAAACATTTACGGTTTTTAATTACAATTTATTTTTATGTCTTATAATCACTATTTAAATATCATATCACGTGCCATCCCTGATTACAGGTACGAAGTAAATACCCCCGCGGTCGAGGGATCGTGCACGCCGCTCAGAACATTTCTTGGAAACGACCTCTCTCAAGTTAGTTCATATGTGTCTTTAAATAAACAAATATATTCATGTCTCATTCAAATTGCGCTTTTGATTTCGCTCCATTGGTACTCGTATATCGGTGAAACATATTTGCAAATATTATTTTGTTGAGACAACCGGTTTCATCGTCTATATAAATTGTGTTATTACAGTTAATTATTAGTACAAGAGTGTGATATAGTTGTTGCTTTGCCTTCTCCTTAATTGTACCACTTTTGAGAACACCTATTACTAAGGGTCATATTAGAGTAAACATAATTGAAATAGTAATTAATATTCAGTAATTGATCATCATAAAAACAACTGATAAATTAAAAAGACGTTGTTATGTGTTTTTTTAATTTTTGCGACTTTGGAAATACTTCAAATATGTTTTCTCTAATATATTGTGAGGTACAGATAGTAATTAAACACTTCAAAGCTCTTATCTACAAAATATTGTTCATTTCTTCATGTTTCTGTAGGAGACGCCTTCCCTCGAATATTTTTTCTATTGAAGAAGATAAGCAATAATAAAAAACCTATTTGCTTACCTATACTCTTCCAACTCGCTTTAGCCATACTCTGGACTTCTTCTTCCTCTCTTTCCAACTGCTGTATAGTCTCCTCTAAATCTTTATCGTCTATGGTAGTGTTCCGAAGCCACGCAAGTGCTGCGCGGGCCTCCTGCAAAAGATATTGACAATAATATGGGTAAGATTCTGTAGCCAGTTATTCACAGTATAGTATAGCTAACCTCAGGAACTAATAATCCGATTTGAAAAACTCTTTTTGCATTAAATAACACAAATATTAGGGAGTATGTAAGCTATAACTCATCACGCTACGACTCTTAGGAGCGGAACTATTGGGAACGGCTAGTTATTGTTAGGTACCAATAAGATCTTACGCCTCTAAGATCCTATTTTCAACAGACTGCAAAAAGGAGGAGGTTCTTAATTCGACTGTATTACTATTATTTTTATGTTTGTGACCTCAGAACCTTCGACTGCGTGAACCAATTTTGACGATTTTTTTTTTATTTGAAAGCTGACGCTTCCCGTATGGTCCCATTTTAATTTGGTCTAGTTATGAAATCCATGCGAAACCCATATAATTCTTAAATTTGCATTAACTATGTGCGCGACAAATGGACGAATAACTCAATATTACCAACCGATATAACCAACCGATTTCAATGATTATTTTTTTATTGGAAAGGATGTACGTCAAGGGTAGTTAGATGACAGTTTGGTCCAGTTTTGACAATGGCATCCATGAGAAAACTATGTTAGTCTTACATTTTATGATAGACGCACTGAAGTCGGTTGTCTACTTTTTTAAAGACCGATTATGACTCTGTAGTGTTACTGTTGAGTTTTAAATCGCAATGTTAAGGGGCGGAATGATACAGAAGCTGAAGGTTCGCACTGATGACTTGTTATCAGTTTTTAGTCGTATAACTTTCGTGCAGTCTATCCATCTTATCTTATCTTTGGTCATCCTCTATTCGTGTACTGACTATCACACAAAAACTCTTATCCTATAAACCTTATTTTCATAATATTTTGCGTAATTAAATGTGTTTTGTGTAAATTGTAATGGACCTCTAAAAGATACACCTTTTCAACTTAACATTACGAATCATTCTCACGAGATTCCTCTACTGTCGTCACACCATTCACACAAGCCTGCCGGTTCTCTGTACTTATGAGCTGCCCTTTATAACAGACTTCAAAAATACTTTAAAAACATAGAACTTCCTCCGGTTCTATGTTTGAATGTATTTATCTTTTTGTTTATATGACCGATCACGAATACGATCACGAATACGTTTTTAAATTAGACCTTTTTACGCTTAAATAGGCGCATAGAAGGCGGTTATCTATTTATTTCAAAGTTAATTATTTCAGAGCATAACTGATTTGATGAGAGTATATTCTTCACGGTCGACCTCTACTGGCTATCATACTAACATTCGCTTTATATACTTCTTTTCCCCATATTTTTATTTTATATATGGGTAAATGTATATATTTCTATGTAATATTATTTAAGAACATTATAATAAATAAGCGCATAATAAACTTATTAAACATCAGTAGACAGATAACAAGTTTCTGATCTCTAATGATAAAGAGAAGAGAATGAATAAGAAACTTCTAAGAACCCGTTACATTTTGTAAAGATAAAAACAAGAATAATAATCACTTGTTTTCAAAGCGTTTTTCCTGGAAGGATATGAATTAAATATGTTGCAGGTAAAAACCATACATGTTATGATGTTATTGATGAACGAATGGCTTACGTTACAGGGTTCTTCATGAATCAAACGAATCTTCATTCTTCAAAATAAAACTTTAAAAGTTATGAACCACCAGAATAGATTCAAACATAATTGAAGTTCTCTATTTGTATTATATATTACGTTTATTTGTTTTTATTACTTAAAACCATATAATTAAAAGTTGGGACAAATGTGTCTTAAATTCTTAATTGGGAATGTCAAAATCCATATACTTCTCTTTTATACAATCAAGAAAGACAGTGGAAGCTCAGGTTGAGTTAATTAAGGCATCAGGTTATATTCCTGTAATGGAACATTGAAGATAATAAACCGCATTATCTTATATTGTATCTCTTTAGGTAAAGTATAAATGAGATTTAAAGTTCAGTATGTTCGGTATGTGGTTTAATATTTAGTTTGAAGATCATAACTAGATGGCGTTGTGCATAATTCTGAATCACGATATTACGATCAACATCTAGCGTTATGATATTGACCTGTAAACAAATTGTTTATTATTCTAACCAATAAAGCAGTCGTAAAACAGTAGTCGGTATTATTATTAATTCCTGCAGTTTTTGATCCTAAACGCTCTGGACAGGTGCAAAGAGTTGTACGGTATCAGAGTAATAACGCTAAGCAATGAAGATTATTCTACTCTGTTATGTTAACCGAGAACATTAAGAAAAATCATCAATATTCGCGTTTTCGATTTCCATTCAGTACCAGTATTTTTATTTTGTATGACTGTAAATTATTGAATTATGTTTTTATATCATTTCATTGTCTATAATTATATATTATTAAAATATATAAGTATACATTTTAATAACAATTTTAATCTAAAGCGTTATAAGTTAAGTAAATTAAATATTGTCTGCACGGATGGCGCAGTGATTTAAGTGGTCACCTCGAAACTACGCTCTCGCGCCGAATGTTGTTGGTTCGATAATCACACGGGACAACACTTTGTGTAATCTTCAAATTGTTGTTATGAGTTTGGGTGTTCTTTGTGTCCGTAATTTGAATGTTTGTAATTTCCACTGTGGTGCGGGAATGAGTACTAGTGTAGGAGTTTTCTTTTCAACCGACTTCAAAAAGGAGGAGGTTTTCAGTTCTACTGGTTTTTTAATTATTTTTTATGTTTATTACCTCAGAACTTTTGACTGCGAGAACCGATTTCGACGATTTTTTTTTATTTGAAAGCTGGTGCTTGCCATGTGGTCCCATTTTAATTTGGTCCAGTTTTGACAATGGTCCGATTTTGATGATTCTTTTTTTATTGGAAAGGATGTTTATGTTTGATCCAATGTGAAAATGGCATCCATGAGAAAACCATATTACTCTTAAATTTTATGATAGACGCATTGAAGTCGGTTGTCTACTTTTTTATAGTCCGATTATTATATAAAAATATATAAATATTATAATGTATTCACTTTCTACAAAAATAAAACAAAATCAAAACTATTTTATTTTCATAATAAATGCATTGAACTTATAAACCGTGAATTTATAGAAATATATGCACCTATCTGGACTTTCCAGAGTCTAGGGAAAGTCCTCATGTGTCCGCCGACATCGGAAATACCGCTCAACGTTATATTAGTACTGGGCTCAGCGAAACGAGTTTGAGGATATTATGCACAAAATAACAGTTAAATATCAGAAGCTTAATTGTCTTGGTTACATCTTGATAAAACATTTGTTTAGGTTTTTTAGCATAAATGAAGGGGGACTTGATAATTTAACCTACTGAGTATAATACATATTTTGTTTCATTTATTCAAAATTAAAATACCAAAATAATAAAATTTTAAAAAGTAAAAAGTAAAATCCAAAAAATAATTGCTACTTATCAACAGATATAACTAAAACTGAGTAGCTATGAAACCTTAACGTCATCATAACCGTTTGATATTAAATGTATGTATTGTATATACGAGTACATTTAATATGTTTGTATACACAATATGTAGATTTTTCAATTGAGTTTCTAAATCGCAACTTGATCTCATCTATCCATTCAAAATACTATTATACTAATGTATTTGTACCAAAGAGTAGGCGATTAATAAAGTTACAAAATACATAAATTATAATAAAAAAACAACATTAGAGCTTTTCTTACCTGAGTTTTACCCTGCTTAATCAGGAACACTGGTGTTTCAGGCATGGCTATGAATCCCAATATAAATATAGCTGGGACCGCCGTGCAGATCCACAGTACTGCTCCAAAGGACAGTAAGTCTCCAGCGACGTACACTACTAAGTAGCCCAAGTTTTGAGACAGGATGAAGAGAGAACCAAGAGCTCCGCGAATATTATCTGATGCTATCTGTAACAAAAACCAATATGAGAGTTTTGCTTAAAATCTTAACTCCGGTAAAGCTTAAGTACGAAATGATAATAATAAATTTAATTATACCGGTAAGTAGTTAATGTGTGGAAACGTAATAAACAAATCAACTCTCTTTCACATTTAATAGTCAGGGCTCTAAGTCGCTGCCGTGGTACACAGGGACTTCCTTTCTAGGGTATACCTGGGACCCCGGCCATAAGACCCGTTGACAGAACACTGTGTGGTTTTAGTCGGTTCGTGTCCGACATACCACCTTACCCATTAGCCCCTGTATGGTGATGACCCGAGGGGGTTTCCACACAAAAAAAAGGGCTCTAAGTCGAGAAGAGAAGTAGATATGTGAACTCGATGATCATTTTTACAATAGTTATATCAAGAACCTCGTGTATTATATCGTCGTATGACAGTTCATTATTGAAATCTTGAACTGTGCATCATCCTGAGCCGTTCATTCGTTCTTGATTGATTGAGTAACAAACAGTCGTCCATACAAATAAACATTTATTACAGTGGTAAGAAGTAAGTGATCCAAAACTGTGAAAATGTTTAGTGTAAATGATTTTATACAATAATCAAACTTAACAAGAACACATTTATTACTCGTTTGTCAACTGAATTACATCATATGAGCGCGTTATAGTGTTAATGGTTTAACTTTACATGAATTAAATGTAGCCGGATCTCTGGTTTAGTAAGTCGTAAATCTGATACGTTTACATATCCTGTCCGATAGGAAACTATTGGCTATTCAAAACTGAAGGTTAATTTCAAAACGTAATAAACTGCTTTTGTTTAATGAAACCCATTCATAAAGCTTCTAAATATAATTAAATATTCAAACAAGCTGTAATGCGATTTGTCCATGATCCAATGATTGATGTTGATAACTGGAAAGTGGTCAGTTCTCTTTGTATGATTTGATCTTGGTTTCTATTGCCAAGTGAGTGAGGGTACCGAAGGCCCACCCTCTTCGCAGGTAATCACGTACCTTCTGTTCGCCTAACGAATTCCCATGTTTTTAGCTGACTTATTTTCCATTAATATGGTATTGTCATGAAATTTAATTTATCGTGGGATATCCATGCTTAGGTTCGGCTCGAGCGCTGCAATACCACGACCTCACCGTTAAACCGGCTGTGAAGCAACGGTTGTTGGAGTTCGCCGAAATTTGTGAGGTTTCCGGGGGCCCACTGCCTCTCCTCTTTTTCTTCCCTTCATCTACCTATCCTTTCCTCTTTCTCATCTCCTATTCCCCCCCCTCATTACTCTCTAAGGCGGGCAGCGCACTTACAACCCTTGAGTTGTAGGTGTCCATGGACGGCGAATGTCAATTACCATCAGATGTACCGTCTGTACGTCAGTCAGTCCTCTATATTATATAAAAAAAGGTATCGTTGCCGAGTGGTTATCGGTTGAGTAGAAGTGGACCACACCATCTGATCCCGATGGTGTTGTAAAGGTGACTAAGAAAGTGGACTGTTATCTATCAGACAATGCATACAGTCATTTATAACCCTATAGACAGCAATAGGCTTGCCCATTATTCCGTTAGTGGGACCAAATTGTAATAGGCAAAATATATTAGTTTAATGCACCTCTACCCCTTGGGAGATACAGGCGTGAGCGTATGTATGTGTAAACATTTGGTGTGTTTATTTTCATTTGCTACTAGCTACCATGGTATGGTGGTAGAGCCATGCTTGCTTAAGCACGAATGGGCCGGCTCGACCGGTGCGATACCACGGCCTCACAGAAAACCGGTTGTGAAGTAACGCTTGCGTTGCATTTCCCCGAAATGAGTGAGGTCTCCGGAGGCCCAAAATCCCCCACCCCCCCTAATGATAGCGCTGTTAACGAAAAGGATACCCCAGGGGGGTACCAGCGCTAGCGTTGGAGAATCCCCCCCTGGACGTCCACCCTCAGTACGGATTATGCCTGAGCGTGGACGCCCAGGCTGCCCCTCGTACTCTGGGGGGGGCTCAACTGCGCCCTCAAAATCTGCTCGGGGCAAGAGAAGGCATACCATGGCACCCCCTGTCACGTTTACCGTGGATTTTTGCAACATTAGGGGCTTACATTCGAACCTCGACACTGTCCACCACCACCTTGAGACAGCAAAGCCGGCCTTGCTCTTTTTAACCGAGACGCAGATATCATCTCCAGCGGACACATCCTACCTCTGCTACCCTGGGTACGGACTGGAACACTCCTTTGTTCCTAAGGCTGGTGTATGCGTGTACGTTAGAGATGATATCACTTCTCGCCGCCTCGGCAATCTTGAAGGTAGGGACCTCTCCATCTTATGGCTACGTGTAGACTGCGACGACCATCCCCGCATCTACCTATGCCTCTACAGGTCCCATAGCGGTGATGCCGAAACGGACCGACTCATCGAACACGTCCAAATGGCTACAGACTCAGTGCTCCAGCAGGTCCCATCCGCAGAGATCGTGATTCTTGGCGACTTTAACGCCCATCACGCCGAATGGCTTGGTTCGCGCAAAACCGATCATGCGGGAAGATCTGTTCACGATTTCGCCTTGGCATATGGCTTGACGCAGCTGGTAGCAACGCCTACGCGAATCCCAGATGCAGAAAGCCACGTGCCTTCACTGTTGGATCTTCTGCTGACCTCACATCCTGACGGCTACAAAGTATCCGTTGAGGCCCCTCTTGGCTCTTCGGACCATTGCCTGATTAGGAGTATAGTGCCACTCGTTCACTCGCTGCGGCCGCGAGTTACAGGCAGTCGCCGCGTATGGCACTATAGGTCAGCAGACTGGGATGGAATGCGAACATTCTTTGCATCCTACCCATGGAGGCAGGTTTGCTTCTCGCCGGATGATCTCAGTGTCGTTGCTGACTCTGTCGCAGATGTTGTGCTTCAGGGTATGGAACTTTTCATTCCATTCTCCCTGATTCCCACAGGTGGCAAGTCCCAGCCCTGGTTTGGTCGAACCTGCAAAGCGGCGTTCCGCCGAAAGCAGGAATGTTACCAAGCATGGGCTAATGCAGCGACAGCACGGGATGTAAAGACCAGCACATTAAAGAAGCAATTTAACTTTGCCTCCAGGTCCCTCAAAAGAGTAATTGCTGGGGCGAAGTCGGCTCACATCGGCAGAATTGGCGAGAGACTAGTTAGTCTCCCCTCCGGAACTCGTGCATTCTGGTCTCTTGCCAAAGCTGTCCAGGGGAACTTTTGTAAGCCATCCCTTCCACCTCTGCGCATAGGAGATAATTCGTTGGCCCACGACGCTAAAGAAAAAGCCGATCTTCTGGGCAAACTCTTTGCGTCCAACTCGACACTGGACGACGGGGGAAACGCACCGCCGACCATACCGCAGTGCGAGACCCGCATGCCGGAAGTCCGGTTTACACAAAGGGCAGTGCGTAAAGCGCTTCTTTCCCTCGACGTTCATAAGTCGAGTGGGCCCGATAGAATCTCTCCTATCGTGCTGAAGACGTGTGCTCCAGAGTTAGCACCGGTTTTAACGCGCCTTTATCGGCTTTCCTACTCTCTTGGCGTAGTCCCGAACTCATGGAAGACAGCTCTAGTGCACCCAATCCCTAAAAAAGGAGATCGCTCGGATCCGTCCAACTACAGACCCATAGCCATCACCTCCTTGTTCTCCAAGATAATGGAATCCATTGTTAACTGCCAGCTCCTCCGGTACTTAGAAGACCACCAGCTCCTCAATGATCGACAATACGGCTTCCGTCAGGGTCGTTCAGCTGGTGATCTTCTCGTATACTTGACTCACCGGTGGGCACAGGCGATCGAGACCAAGGGGGAAGCGTTGGCCGTTAGTTTGGACGTGGCGAAGGCCTTCGATCGGGTCTGGCACAAAGCGCTCCTTGCGAAGCTTCCTTCCTATGGGCTTCCCGAGAAACTGTGCAATTGGCTCACCAGTTTTCTTACAGACAGAAGCATCAAGGTCGTTGTTGACGGTGCATGCTCCGACTCGAAGTCTGTTAATTCTGGTGTCCCACAAGGCTGTGTGCTATCACCCACGCTGTTTCTTCTGCATATCAACGACATGCTGCAGATTAGCAGCATCCATTGCTATGCAGACGATAGCACGAGTGATGCCCTTTACACCGGCCGCGCTAACATTTCTCGGGTAAACGTCATCGAAAGCCGATCCAAACTTGTGTCTGAAATCGAAACTTCTTTATCCAAAGTTTCAGATTGGGGTCGACTTAACTTAGTCCAATTTAACCCCACGAAGACACAGGTTTGCGCGTTCACCGCTAAAAAGATGCCATTGGTCGTATCACCTCAATTTGAGAGCACTTCCCTAACTGCATCAGCCAGTATCGGAATCCTTGGCGTCGATATATCAAGCGAAGTCCAGTTTCGCGGTCACTTAGAGAGTAAGGCCATATTAGCCTCGAAGAAGCTTGGTGTGCTAAACAGATCGAGACAGTATTTTACTCCGGCCCACCGCCTGCAACTTTATAAGGCGCAGGTTCGGCCGCACATGGAATACTGTTCTCATCTCTATGCAGGTGCACCCCAGTACCAACTTCTGCCTCTTGACCGCATTCAACGGAGAGCGACTCGCATCATCGACTGCCAAGATATTTCTGATCGACTTGACACCTTGGCGTTGCGTAGAGATGTAGCTTCACTCTGCATCCTCTATCGCTTGTATCATGGGGAGTGTTCAGAGGAATTGTTCGGACTTATACCGGCT